>NW_024121987.1:22362581-22432581 GCF_016745375.1 Pimephales promelas
CTGTTTGATTCTGTCAAGATATTCCAGTTAAAGGTTTTTGGGGATTCAGGTTTTCTCTTTCCAGGAATAAAATATGTGGACAAACCTTCAGAATATTGAAATGAATAAACCTGTAAAGCTGCTGAAGTGGAGATTTATGACTCAAACTCATTAAACACTGAAAAAAATGGTTTTAAAAATACACAACCATTATTGTAAATACTGCGCAAACAAGATCATATATAGTCTATAACTCAACAAGAAGGGCTTCAGTAGTTGTGTCAGAATAAAGTAATACAGTCTTTTATCTGCGTGAAACATTTGCACTTGCAACAATTACATTTCCAGAAAGATTTTTTTTTAAATATTTAAAAAATGCTTTGGAATAATAAAAAAGTGCATAATACCAAACAGACAGAGATTATTTTCCAAAAGCACAAACATAAACATCTGAAAGAGTCATTACTGTATACACTATATTCTCAAAATATACCTTTGTTTGTGAGTTCAATCAGTTTGATCCATAAAAGTCACAATAAATATTAATTATAATGGCATCGAACCTACAACTGTTACAAAATTGTGTCACTTCTGTAATTCATAGATGACAACAAAGTGCTATTTCAATAATATTTCCTGAATCTGCTGAGGGAAGTTATCTGACCTTGTTTTTTTCACTGAATGAAACTTCTGGTCCGACAGCGCCTCCTGGTGTTCATCTGAAGAGTTTATCAACAGCGCCTCCTGCTGTTCATCTGAAGAGTTTATCAACAGCGCCTCCTGCTGTTCATCTGAAGAGTTTATCACAGCGCCTCCTGCTGTTCACCTCAAGAGTTTATCAACAGCGCCTCCTGCTGTTCACCTGAAGAGTTTATCAACAGTTCCTCCTGCTGTTCACCTCAAGAGTTTATCAACAGCGCCTCCTGCTGTTCACCTGAAGAGTTTATCAACAGTTCCTCCTGCTGCTCACCTGAACAGTTTCCTACAGCGCCTCCTGCTGTTCACCTCAAGAGTTTCAACTTTGTCAGATTTGCTGCTTCATTGCCTTGGAGAACTGAATATAAATATGAACAACATGAATGATAATCTCACTGTGAGTGTCCAGGACACATACGCTGTTTCATCTCAGTTTTCAGACTCAAGTTAATCATGATCTTTTGCAACATTTTATTTAAAAAAACTTCTTGCTAAAATGCTTGAAATCAGTTTTAAACGATTATATTAAATGTTGCTGCTACTCACAAATCTCTTTTATAAATCTAAGTGTATGAGTATTAAAAGCATATTTCGTTGGATCTAATTATTTCTGACTGTATTTTTCTCTGAGACACAAGTAATGACGATGATGATGATGATGACGACACAGGTGTGATTCTGAGTCAACATTCACCTGTTCCTTTCGTTCATTCATTTGACTTTTTTGAGTAAAATCTTCAAACTTCAAGCTTTTTATTTTATTTCAAACTTTCATACAAAGCTTTGTCAAGTCGACATCAAAGTTTGTCTTCTGTTTACACACACTTCAATATGACCATAGATCAGCTTTAAAACCCTTTTTAGAAACGGTAATTTTTTATGGTGGAAATTTTGTCAACAGAGGATCAATTTCTAAATTTTTTTTTTTTTTTTTGAATAATTGTAACCAAAGTTATGCACATTCAGTTTGGTTACAATTATTCATGAGATGAAAGAAAGCACCATAAGATGCATTAGTTAATGCATTCAAATTATTTTATGAAGAGTTATTTTATCTTTTGAACCTTTTCTAGTTTCTTTTGAGCTTGGGTTGGGTTTTATATGGATAATTAGTGAAATTCAATGTATGTTGTTATTTTGTTGTTCATTCATTGTGTTTCTGCATTCAGGCCAAATAATCCAAAAATAGCAAACAACAGCCAGCAGAGGGCAGTGCGTTAGAGCCAGCAGAGGGCAGTGTGTTGCATCCAGCAGAGGGCAGTGTGCTACAGCCAGCAGAGATCTTACAAATCTTACAAAAACTACTTGTAAGATTTACTTAATAAAATCCTCGTAACAATTTGCACAAGTAAATTTTAAGTAAATTTTACTGCTATAATATTAAGTACAACTCGCGTGCCATTATCAAGTAAAATCTACTTAGTATTGAACAAAACTCTCATGAAGAAATTAAGTAAAAAATACCCATTTACATTTCATTTAGAAGCTATATCTATTTAAAGTAATTAAGTAAAGTTTATTTATTTTTTTTTAAATTAGGAAGCTTGCTTTTATGAAATTTTTAAGTTAATCTTACCATTTAACGAAGTAAAATAAGTAGATATTATTTAAGTTTTTTTGTTGAGATTTTCATTTACTACATATTTAAACATTGATAATTTATTTTTTATAAATAATCATGAACATAAATAAATAATCATTTTCTCAATATTTTTCACAAATCACACAACTAAATTTCAATTAAACAGTTTATTTTTTAGTCATCAAAAATGTTCATACAAGAATGGACATTCAGTCATCTCTTGACACAGGTGCATTCAGTAAAACTGTCTTTACGGTATTGCTGCTTCCATCGATTGGATCTTCTCCATCAGCACCAAGAACGACCAGTATTTTAATGCTGTGCTGAGTGATGTCACTGCCGCTGTCCTCCTGCATACAATTTAGAAGAAAAAATATAATTCTTTTGAGAAACAAAAATATAATGGCTTAAATTATTTTATTTGACTTGCATTAAAGGACAAGTTCGGTATTTTACAATTAAAGCCCTGTTTCAAGATCGTCCCTGATGAAATAGAGAAATACCGAACTTGTCCTTTAAAGACACCGTTAATATAGTCCAACTGACTACAGTGGCTCAATCTTAAATTTATCAATCGACGAGAATACTTTTTGAGTGCAAAAATTAAAATAAAATAACGGCTTTATTCCACTATTCATTTCCTTCTCTCTGGGCCTGGAGTTTTTTCATGTAGTGTAATAGCGCAGCGTGTCTGTCCTGCACGTCACCACGTTAACTCACTATTGGCCGACACTGGTCATGTGACGTACAACACAGATGTGCTACGCACGTAAAAAGACTGTAGAGAAGCCCACAGAAAAGGAAACGAATAGTGGAATAAAGTCATTATGTTTGCGCACAAAAAGTATTCTCGCCGCTTTATAAACTTAAAATTGAGTCACTGCATGACTACTTTGATGATGTCTATATTACGTTTTCTGGACAAGGACAGTATATCATACATACATTTTATTTTGAAGAAAATGGGATATCAAACAGTTGACTAGCCATTAGAAATCTACTATGGAAGTCAATGGCTGCCGTCATTTGATTACCAACATTCTTTTAAAATATCTTTGTTTGTGTTCATCAGAAGAAATAAACTCACAACGGTTTGGAACAACTTGAGTGTAAACAATGTTTACACAATGTAAACAATGACAATTTTAATTTTTGGGTGAACTATCCTTTTTAGGGTGCTATAAACTGGAGTGCAGTTTTCTGTGAAATAAATTTGACTCTGTTTAACCTTTCACACGCAACTTTAAAATATTCTAGCTGACCACCCAGTGTGCGACTTTCATTTTAATATACATCTTCTTTTTATTTCCATGGCGACGTTTCGTGATTGTGAAAATGAAAATGATGTCATTAATGACTCACCCTCATGCCGTCCCGAGCCCGTCAGAACTCTGTTCATCTTCAAAACACAGTTTATCATCGTCTTTATCATCAAAGTAGAGAATGAGGCTGCGGATAACTGATTCCCATCTCAAGGCTTTGTGTCTGTGAACAGATTTATATTGTACCATTACACAACCTTTTATTCATACACAATGAACTCAATGAAATCAAGTGAGAACACAAAAGCATTCATGCGCAAGGACTGATTTGAGTACTTGGAGTAAAGTGACACTACTTCCTGTTCCTGTCTGCCTTGCATTTTGGCCAAAGCAGAACTGTCGCTGAAACTCTACCATCTTCATTCTTCAGTACAGATTCTTAATATTTGAAATTTAAGTTGTAATTTATGACTAAAATTCTAATTACTGAAATTTCAGAACTTTTGACTTTTGTCTGTTTAATACAGTAAAGCTACTTTAATGCAATCTATATTGTATTAAAAGCTATACAATAAATGTACATGCATGCATGAGAAATACATTAAGTATATCTTATTTCAAAAAATGTGAACAAGCACACTTTTGATCAAACACACCTGACTCAGTTTGTCCAGAAATGGCCTCAGTTGGTCCCCACAACACCTCCCATGGCCTTCATCAGGGCAAGAAGTCTTGATGTGCATTGGTCAAGTCTGAACATGAATCTCTGCCCCAGATCGATTCTCCTGAATTCCTCCTTGATCTAATGTGACAGAATGATTCAAGAGTACAACAGCAGAAATTTGGTTAAACCGACTGATGCAGGGAGCAAGGGTTAATTATACAAGGACTGTAGATATCAACAGTGGAGTGAACAATCCAGCACTTTCTTTTGTAATGTGCAAATCCAAAAGAGAAACACTAATTTGGCATTTCAATTTTAACTTTGAGTTTAGTACATTTCAAGTTTATTTATTTTTCATGTGCTATATCAGTTACTGTTGTCAATATTAATATTGCCCATGATTGCCACTCACGATGTCTATTCTCTACAATCAACTTTTAGAAACAGGATGATTTTAGAAACGCAGCCCTGTTTACTTTAAGACCTCATTTATGCACGATTTAGTGCGATTAAAAAAAAAATAGCTTTATGTGTAGCACGGTCCATCCTGAGCAATATTCAGCAAGAGCATTCAAACTTTTCCATAGTCAACAGTATAACGTTAACGTTACTTCAGCAGGAGAGCGGTTGACATTAAATTGTTAATTTTAAAGCCCAATTTTAGCTAGCTAGCCTAGCAGTTACAACGGTAAAGATTGTCTACTAATTTCTACTTAGTTTGACATTTTTACACGAAAAACAGTGCTTTGTGAATCTATAAAACTATTGAAAACTTCCGATTCAATATAAATAATGTAACGTTAGGAAGTGAAAAGGGGTTAACGATACAGTATACTGTTATGGATAACCCACACGCGTTGCACTAATATGAGGCCATGTTGTACGGTGAGCATTAATGTTTATTGAGTCAAATAAACAAGAATCATCAATCAAAACCCACACAGACCCATGTTTTATTAAATGTAACACAGAAAGACAAACTTACCTCAAACACGACAGAAAGCAGCCACGCAGCAGCCCGCCAATTCGTCTCAGATCCAAAGTGCGCAGTTAGACTGTCTTGTCCAAACGCGCATGTGCGGATTCAAACGCGCTATGCTTTTCTATTAAAATTTACTTAAAATTACTATGTTTATGTGAAGGGACTATAAAACGTTTAAATATTACAAGCAAATATATAATAAGATTTACTCTTTCCAACCAGTTAATTTATTACATGAATTAAACGCGTAGATATTTAAAATTTTACTTAGAAAATTCTAGTTCACATTGAATTTTAATTTTATTAAGTAAAAATTATGATGATTCATTTAATATATATTACTACACCAAAAAGTTCGTATATACAGTGGCAGCAGAGGGCAGTGTGTTAGAGCCAGCAGAGGGCAGTGTGCTACAGCAGCCAGCAGAGGGCAGTGTGTTGCATCCAGCAGAGGGCAGTGTGCTACAGCCAGCAGAGGGCAGTGTGCTACAGCCAGCAGAGGGCAGTGTGCTACAGCAGCCAGCAGAGGGCAGTGTGTTGCATCAAGCAGAGGGCAGTGTGCTACAGCCAGCAGAGGGCAGTGTGCTACACCCAGCAGAGGGCAGTGTGCTACAGCAGCCAGCAGAGGGCAGTGTGTTGCATCAAGCAGAGGGCAGTGTGTTAGAGCCAGCAGAGGGCAGTGTGTTAGAGCCAGCAGAGGGCAGTGTGTTAGAGCCAGCAGAGGGCAGTGTGTTGCATCAAGCAGAGGGCAGTGTGTTGCATCAAGCAGAGGGCAGTGTGTTAGAGCCAGCAGAGGGCAGTGTGTTAGAGCCAGCAGAGGGCAGTGTGTTAGAGCCAGCAGAGGGCAGTGCGTTAGAGCCAGCAGAGGGCAGTGTGTTAGAGCCAGCAGAGGGCAGTGTGTTGCATCAAGCAGAGGGCAGTGTGTTAGAGCCAGCAGAGGGCAGTGTGTTAGAGCCAGCAGAGGGCAGTGTGTTGCATCAAGCAGAGGGCAGTATGTTAGAGCCAGCAGAGGGCAGTGTGTTAGAGCCAGCAGAGGGCAGTGTGTTGCATCAAGCAGAGGGCAGTGTGCTACAGCCAGCAGAGGGCAGTGTGTTAGAGCCAGCAGAGGGCAGTGTGTTAGAGCCAGCAGAGGGCAGTGTGTTAGAGCCAGCAGAGGGCAGTGTGTTAGAGCCAGCAGAGGGCAGTGTGTTAGAGCCAGCAGAGGGCAGTGTGTTGCATCAAGCAGAGGGCAGTGTGCTACAGCCAGCAGAGGGCAGTGTGCTACAGCCAGCAGAGGGCAGTGTGCTACAGCAGCCAGCAGAGGGCAGTGTGTTGCATCAAGCAGAGGGCAGTGTGCTACAGCCAGCAGAGGGCAGTGTGTTAGAGCCAGCAGAGGGCAGTGTGTTAGAGCCAGCAGAGGGCAGTGTGTTAGAGCCAGCAGAGGGCAGTGTGTTAGAGCCAGCAGAGGGCAGTGTGTTGCATCAAGCAGAGGGCAGTGTGCTACAGCCAGCAGAGGGCAGTGTGCTACAGCCAGCAGAGGGCAGTGTGCTACAGCAGCCAGCAGAGGGCAGTGTGTTGCATCAAGCAGAGGGCAGTGTGTTAGAGCCAGCAGAGGCAGTGTGTTGCATCCAGCAGAGGGCAGTGTGTTAGAGCCAGCAGAGGGCAGTGTGTTGCATCAAGCAGAGGGCAGTATGTTAGAGCCAGCAGAGGGCAGTGTGTTAGAGCCAGCAGAGGGCAGTGTGTTGCATCAAGCAGAGGGCAGTGTGCTACAGCCAGCAGAGGGCAGTGTGCTACAGCCAGCAGAGGGCAGTGTGCTACAGCAGCCAGCAGAGGGCAGTGTGTTGCATCAAGCAGAGGGCAGTGTGTTAGAGCCAGCAGAGGGCAGTGTGTTGCATCCAGCAGAGGGCAGTGTGTTAGAGCCAGCAGAGGGCAGTGTGTTGCATCCAGCAGAGGGCAGTGTGTTGCATCCAGCAGAGGGCAGTGTGCTACAGCCAGCAGAGGGCAGTGTGCTACAGCAGCCAGCAGAGGGCAGTGTGTTAGAGCCAGCAGAGGGCAGTGTGTTAGAGCCAGCAGAGGGCAGTGTGCTACAGCAGCCAGCAGAGGGCAGTGTGCTACAGCAGCCAGCAGAGGGCAGTGTGTTGCATCCAGCAGAGGGCAGTGTGCTACAGCCAGCAGAGGGCAGTGTGCTACAGCCAGCAGAGGGCAGTGTGCTACAGCCAGCAGAGGGCAGTGTGTTGCATCCAGCAGAGGGCAGTGTGCTACAGCCAGCAGAGGGCAGTGTGTTGCATCCAGCAGAGGGCAGTGTACTACAGCCAGCAGAGGGCAGTGTGCTACAGCAGCCAGCAGAGGGCAGTGTGTTAGAGCCAGCAGAGGGCAGTGTGTTGCATCCAGCAGAGGGCAGTGTGCTACAGCCAGCAGAGGGCAGTGTGCTACAGCCAGCAGAGGGCAGTGTGTTGCATCCAGCAGAGGGCAGTGTGCTACAGCCAGCAGAGGGCAGTGTGTTAGAGCCAGCAGAGGAAATTTTTGAAATAACCCATTAAACATTAAATGTTTATGTTTTTTTTTGTTTGTTTGTTTTTTTGCATAAAGCCTTCTAGAAGCTTTTTTTCTAGGACTTTCATTGCATTTTTTTTCTTTCTGATAAATTGATAATGTCAAAGATTATATTTTAAAAGTTTTGAAAGGTTTGACGTGTTTACTGTAATAGACGCGTGTGCCTCGAACTGCTGTACTGAGCGTGATCGCGCGCGCACACACACACACACACACACACATGCACGCGCACTCGTTGGTCGGAGGCTCTTCTGGAAGTGAATGGAAAAACCGCGAAGGGTCCAGAAGCGGAATGCGGGTCCAGTGTGTGTTATGTGATGGTTCGCAGGAGTGTGTGTCAGCTCGGGCCCCGGGCCCCTGCGGGAGAGGTGTTGCGGGACCGGAATCTTATCGCCTATAGAGCAGCAGAACCGAACAGAACCGAGACATGTGTCCGAGACAGATGTAGAGTCGCTTCTGCTGCTCAACCAGCTAAACTATAAAGCGAAGCACTGTATACACACACGGAATATAACAGTAATATGATATAGGCAACAGTCTGGACCTGATGATTTACTGTAATCCACAGTCACGGGCCCGAACCTGTTATAATCATCTGTAATGCTATCTATATTCTATATGTGGAAAATTGGAAATATGGACACTTCCACCTTAGGCTACTGGAGGGCAATGCATTATGATATTAAATGATATAATATGATTTTTATGCTAATAATTTTTGTTTTAATGATTATTCATGGCGTTTATTCTGCAGTTTGCAACTCTCAACTGTTTCTCCACTCATTCAATACCCCCCCTCTCTCTCTCTCTCTCTCTCTCTCTCACACACACACACACACACTATCTCTCTCTCTCTCTCTCTCTCTCTCTCACACACACACACACACACTATCTCTCTCTCTCTCTTTCTCTCTCTCTCTCTCACACACACACACACACACACACACTATCTCTCTCTCTCGCTCTCTTTCATACTCTCTCTCTCTCGCTCTCTCTCTCTCACACACATACACACACACACACAAACTCAAATAGCAAGTTTGTTCATAGATACTCACACAAGTCTATGAATGCAGTAAACAGTAATGTGTGCATCCAATAAAAATAGTAGCCATGGAGAAATCAAAGTTACGTTTTTTTATGATAATAATAACAGCCTCATTATTACAGTATTATTATTATTATTTTTAAAAAAAATAGCCGCATTCGTAGTGGTGTTTTGTGTAAATACTGTAATATAAATGTTTCCCGTATTTGCCTGAAACAGAAATGCGCCAGAGACTCGGTCCGGTTCGGATGTTCATCTTCTGTTACTCAGAGAACCAGTGAGCGGGTTACAGGAGATCCAGTGAATTCATGAATGCAAGATTTACTATAATCTATTCATAAAAGTAAAAGTAAAACACACTGAAGTTTGGAAACACAAACGGCCCACACGGAGACCTTTTCTTGTCTTGAGCAAAATAAAGTATAGCGCTAAACCAAACGCCAGAAAGCAGCTTTAGGATCAAGAGTTAGGGAAAACTTCACTATATATATATATATATATATATATATATATATATATATATACACACACATATAGAGATAGATAGATAGATAGATAGATAGATAGATAGATAGATAGATAGATAGATAGATAGATAGATAGATAGATAGATAGATAGATAGATAGATAGATGCGCATAATTATGTGCAAAATGAACAAAGTTTTCGAAATGTATAAATTTACGGTGAAAGAGGATCAGATGAGCAGAGCGAGTTCTCCCCAGGCATTTTGTATTGATCAATTTAATTCATTTAAATTAATATTATTAACTCGCGCTGAAATCCCATCCAATTAATCACACAAACACAAACACACTCGAGGAATCACGCGCCCAAAAAAAAAATAATAATAATCGATCGTGCACTTTTAACCAGAGAGCATGCAGCCTTCAGGCCTCGGGGTGAATCACTAATATCGGCAATACACACTACTAATAATAATGAAGTACATTGTTTGTTGTGTAATTCACAAGCCTTTGTTTAAACTTTTTTATAGATCATATATGAGCCGTTTCCCGAAAGTTCAAACAGTTTCATCTCCTCTAAAAGCAACAGAGTCATCATGGTTAGAGCCAAAGTTAGAATAATGTCATAAACCAGCTCTGCAGAAACAGATCAGCCACAAGTTCATTTTTTAACTTTTCGAAAAGTTTAAAAAGTCGATTTGAATGTCGTGGATTCAGCGTTATGCCTCTCAGTGGTCAACCCTATTTACATTCGCACATTGGTCACTTGTTTTGTGCACGCTTGGCGGATAATAACCCGTGAGGGGTTTCCAACACGGAACAGAATTAATTTTAAATCCCAAACCAACTGGAAACTCCTGAGCGATTTACTTATTGTTTTGAAAAAGAAACTCAATGATTGAACTGCAAAACCGGGCGGGAAACTTATAAACGGCACGAAATTATTACATTTAGGGAGTTTAAAATATATATTCGAACAATTCTCGCCTCTATTATTGCATAATTAATATGCAATTTCTTTATAAAGTAACTTAATGTTTCTCGCAGGCTGAACTGTGATTCATATTCATTTACGTCCTCATAAACTTTTGAAGAACGAGATGATTTCAAGAGCAATTTTAGAAGATTTTGGACAATATTTTCTCATGCATATGCATGATATTTGTCATAGTTTTATTATTTTCTTTATGCAAGCACTGAATATGACTGCCCAAACTTGCACAATTATGGACAGATAAGCGTTGAAATATCACAACAGTTTATGTCAATACACTTACACTTGGGAACATTACTGTAGAGGAAAATAATATCAATCTCTTTTTATTTATCTTCCGTTTTTTAAGCATTTTCAATAAATTCTATTCTTCCATTTTTTGTGTAAAAAATACTAATACCACAAATTAGCGTTGCGATGCATGTTTGAAACACCGGGGATGTTATTATAGCATATCACTCATTACAGTAATAGACCCTGAATGCAATATCTGCATGCACATGCTCAGTTGGATCTGATGTTTTACTGCATTGATGTACTGTAAGAGAGTTCTGGTGTTCTGAACGGGTCGGCGCAAGAATCGGGTCAGATTATTGTTCATTCGCGGACCTGTGGTTTTAACACACCGGGGATAGCCTACACACGCTGTTGTCTTCGAAGCACGGGGTTATCAGATGCTATATTTAGTTCCTGGGTTCAGGGAAGTTTTCTGACTAGATTTGACGCTTTAATATGGGACTCGAGGAGCTATGGTGGCCTGAGGGGTCCGAGGCTTCGTTTTAGCAGATCGATCGAATATGAGGATTTGGATTGAAGCCGAAATGAGAATTATCACTTTATAGGCAGCTTATCAATTTACATTTGTGGACAATCTTGAATTTTAACTGCACTGACGTCAACGAAAGAAAACCAAAATACATTGGCTGTAAATTTCTATTCTGACTGTATCGCCATCTGCGTTGAAGTCCAACATATTTTGAGGAAACAATCCAATATTATCCCCTGAGAAGACATCATTTAAGTCATTTAAACACACAGCTGGTTTCTGAATCTTCATGCAGGCCACAGATCCGAGTTCACATCTCATCAAATGCGTATACAGGCCTAGCACGCATGGTATTTATCGTGCAATTTGCACGCGAAAATTAGTTTTTCCGTGCATATGAGAAGCACTGTAAACACATTGGGAACTGCGTATCATGTGCACGTAAAACCTAATTTTCGCATATAAAATGCAGGATAAAACAATGCGTGCTCTAGAGACGCATTTCATGAGCTCAGACTGGTTGAATAAAAGTTAAAACGCGCTCACATATCCTGCGCCCATGACGCACACTTCCCATTTCAAACGTCCAATAAGATCAAATCCGCGTTATATTCTTTTTCTTTTTTTATTTTTGTTTGCACGCCCTGTGTCTGTTTTGCCCTCCGCCGTTTAAGACATGCATCACAATATTGTCTATTTTACATCACGCATTCCTGAGCATGCGCGAGCAATGGCCGTGGGTTCGAATCCCAGGGAAAGCGAGAATTGACGCAAGTAAATTGCATTGATTAAAAAAATGCATAAAATATTTTATAGGCCTGTTTAATAAAACAAAATTGATCCGACGAGATAATAACAAGATGAGATGCGAACTTATTTAATAACGTCTCCTGAGAGAAGAGCACATGCAGATGAGGAGTGTGTGTGTGTGTGTGTGTGTGTGTGTGTGTGTGGCAGTTCAACCCGACTGTGGGTGGACCGATATTGTCACGGCATTGCAGACGCGCACACACACTACGTGTTCATCCCAGGGCTTCCGTTTCCCAGTGTAACGCACGGGGTTTGACCATTAGAGAAACAGAGAGAGAGAGAGAGAGAGAGAGAGAGAGAGAGAGAGAGGAGAGAGAGAGAGAGAGAGAGAGAGAGAGAGAGAGAGAGAGAGAGAGAGAGAGAGAGAGAGAGAGAGAGAGAGAGAGAGAGAGAGAGAGAGAGGGAGAGAGGGAGGAGGTGATCGTGCTTCTTTTCTCCAGGAATACCAGACAGATCCTCTGATTTACTCCGTGAACTGACTTTAGTGCAGGTCCATCTTTAAGATTCCCGTTTTAATCGCCGTGTTCCCCGTGCTGGATGCAGATTCCGTTCCCGCGGAGGACCGAGAGTAAACCCATGGGTTCCCCGAGCAGAATCCCGTGAGCTTCATCGCGCTTGGAATATATGTGACAAAAAAAATCGCCCAAACGCGCATATCTGGAGCATATCTGCCTCGAGCTATTCTGCTGATTCTGGGATTCGCACACTTCAGGTAATGTCCAGTGTCCGCTTCTTCTTGATTCATTGAGTTTTTGCACTAGGCCATCGCTACACAACCCATACCCGCGGTGCACTCACAGAATGGTCGATTCTGGTTCGTTGGAGTTAAAGTACAATGCGGAATAGTATTTATCAAACAGTTGTGTTCATCTCTCCAAAGAAAGTTGTAATTAATACCCGTGCAATGATTTTATATCTCCTGATCCATTCATTGAGTTCAGACGCATCGAGCAAGACAATGTGAACAGAACTGCATTGTTTAAAAAGTTAGGTTACACTTTATTTTACAGTGTCCTTGTTACATAACAGTAAATTATGCATAAATACACGCAAATACTCCTAAACCAAATCCGGTTACACTTTATTTTACAGTGTCATTGTTACATATGTTACATGTACTAACTATTAATTATGCATAAGTACATGCAACTAACCCTAAATCAAACCCGAATCCTAACCCTATAGCCAATTAGTGTTACTGAAATGTATAATTACAGTGTAACAAAGACACCTCAAAATAAAGGGTTAATCCTAACTCAATAGTAAGTACCAGTTAATCGTTATTAGGCTACTCAGTACGTAAATGCATAATTAGAGTGTAACACGGACACCTTATACCTTAGCTAAATTCGTATGCATTATGTATGTAATGTGTATTAAAGTGTGAATGTTGCGATGAGTTATATGAGCAGACTTTTCAAAATGATGTTTTTGTAGCAGCATATGAGTTTTAATGAGAATTTAAAGACTGTTTTAATGAAGACTGCTTCGTAAACATCGGATATTTTTGTGCAGATTTGGCAATGCATTGTTAGTTTTGTGACTAGTTTATTTCGTGATCATAAAAGAGAGATTCAATACGAGTTTATGTCATTGTTATCATTTATTGAAGTGCTGCAAAACGTGCTGAACTACACAAACGCGTGTGTGTGAGAGTAGACGAGCTGATGGCGTGTGTGTGTGTGTGTGTCCTCAGGCCTCGCTGGAAGAGTTCAGACATGGCGGACAGCGAAGACACATTTCGGCTCCAGAACTCTCCGAGTGACTCCGAATCAAAAGATTTACAAACCGAGGGTAAATCAGAGAAACAGAACGGAGCATCGAGCAAATCCCCATCCTCACAGACAACATACATTCAACAGGTAACAGCTACTGTGTGCGTGTGTGTGTGTGTGTGTGTGTGTGTCTGTGTGTGAGATTAACCATATTTTGGCTTCAAATTTGTACTTAGAAGTCAGCTAAATCTGTCAGAGATAAAACTATTTTGGAATCGTCCTTATTTATAAAACAATATGACGTATTTTCTTTTTTTTAAACATTTGTTTATTGTTTTTTTCAGTGACGTATCAAAATGAGGTGGTAACAATTCGAGAATTAAAACAGGGTCAAGTACAACTTACAAGAAAATATAACGTATTTTCTAAACGTAAAACTGCAGAAGTTTTCTGTCAGGTCAGGTCTCAGTATTTGGCTATAACACAATGGAGGTCTGTGGAATGTGCACATGTAGTTCTCTAAGTGTGTGTGTGTGTGGTGTGTGTGTGTGTGTGTGTGTGTGTGTGTGTGTGTGTGTGTGGTGTGTGTGTGTGTGTGTGTGTGGTGTGTGTGTGTGTGTGTGTGTGTGACGAACACGCTATAGTTGCTGGTAACTGTCGACCAGAAAATTAATACAGCAGTAATTTAATAACTTACTGTTGCTCAGGTGATCGAAGAGGCATAATATCAAAGTTGCATCATCTACACGAGTTCATGCATAATATAACAAAAACAGGAAACACTTTACTGGACTAACCATGAGCAATACACATCTGTTACAGTATTTATTAATTAATCAGTGTTATTATTAGTTAATAAAAATACAGCTATTCATCGTTTGTTCATGTTAGTTTGTCACAGTGCAGTAACTAATGTTAACAAATACAACCTTTGCTTTTTATAACGTATTAGTAAATTAATATAAGATTAATAAATTCTGAAGACGTATTGCTCATTCTTAGTTCATGTTAACTAATGTAGTTCACTAATGAACCTTTGTAAACTTTTACCCCAAAACACATTTTGCAACTAGCTGTGACTGTAATGAAGGCGTGTGTCAGGCTGTGCATTTAGCAGGACATATTTATGAAAATGTTTTCTCTTTGCTATCATTCGAAAATAATAACACATTTTCATCAAGCAATGAGCTTACTCAATTTTTAAAATGCTTGTTCAGAATAAAATCTAAAGTTCTACGAACTTAATCTTGGAGTTTAAACTGAATTCTGCTCATTTTTTTTTTTTTTTTAAAGCTGAACAACTTTTTCTCCTCGTGCATGTCGATGCATTGAGTTTCGCGTTAGCCTCGCTAATGCATGTGTTCACTCTCTGCATCTGTGTTTGAAAGGGAATGGAGGGGATAAAGGTGTACTTGCACGAGCGAGAGTTGTGGGCAAAGTTTCATGAAGTGGGAACTGAGATGATCATCACCAAAGCAGGGAGGTAAGAGACCAGTCTTTCATCGACGAGAACCTCAAAATGCACAAATATCTGATCATTATAATAGCCTACTAGGCCTAATTATTATTATCATCCAATAATTAATAATATAATTCGATATAATTCATTATGCCTATTCCTATACATTTCTCCATGCAATGGTCAGTTTATTGAAATATAATTAATTATACATTTTCTATGTAATTTTTAACGGCGCAGACTTGGTTAATTACATAAAATGCATGTTTGTACAACAACTAGCCATTATTTTAGCGATTTATTTCGATGTATTGCATTTTTTTAATCCAAACTTATTTTGATTATTGTTTTGTTCAGAATGTGTTTTGAAAGTTGCAGTCTGAGTAAAGGCTAATTCCCGAACTTCAATAAGCAATGTTTTTTAGTTTTTATGCAAGTTGCGAGCTGGAAACATCCATCATTTGTATTATTGATGCATATTTTTCCACTAATGTTATGATTAGCAAAAACTCGGATCTTTCTCTAAAACTATAAGAGTATTTTAAAATAAATGGTATCATCGCACATTAATGCGTCTGAAATATAAAATTAAGGCTTTGTAAGGTTATAATTGGAATTAATTGTTTGTGAATGATAAATGTAGCTGTATTATTGTTTAAAGCAGCAGTGTGAAGTTTCTCTAATCGCTGAGTTTTAAAAACATATTGAACATGTAAAGTTACGTTTCATTTGTTTTATTGATAAAACTTCTGCTTGGTCAAAAACAGTGAAGTTTCCTCAGAAATCACACGCGGGTTTAAAGCTGAAGTCTGTGCATGAACTCCTCAGTTTAACATCATGATCTGTGTGAGATTAAAAGGCCAGGTTAAGTTGATACGTAACAGCAAATTGTCTTGTTCTTCTCATGTATTATTCCAATCGCGGCAGCTTTTAAAAAACCGTGCAGTTTATGGTTTTCTCTCTGCATAGAGCTGAACAAGAGGCTTTTGCACTAACGACATTTCCTAGTCAGCTTACTGGGGAAAAATCCTTCTCTATCTCGAGTATTAAACACTCGATAAATCGCCACAAACTGCTCAATAGGCTACTTTTGTGCATTTTAATACGCGTTTTTCTTAAAGTAAAACCGTGCTTCACGTGTGAAAGCATATTCTCTTCTCACAAATATGCACACATTTTACAGTTTTAATTAATCTAATATCTCTTTTTTTCTTGTCCTTAAATGTTCGTTTTATTCTGTGCTTTAAGCGTTGAATATATAGGCCCATGTAAAACAAAATGAATCTGAATCAGATATAAGCTACTAACCAAAGTGTGTCCAGCCAACGCTATCTAACGACCTATTCGTCCGTATTTGACGAGGTGGCTTTTTCACGAACTCGTGCGATTTGTCTAAACCAGTGACAGGAATGAGATTAGCGGAAAGTTGTTGCGTGTCAAAATATGTCTATAAAACACACGCATAAAATGATCGATTTAGCCAGAGCTTTTTTTGTTTGCTCCGGTAACAAATACAGCTACATTAAACAGGCTATATTAAATTATTATAATTTCGAATGTTATAATGATTTGAAAAAGCGGTTCCTGCTGTAATGGTGCCACATTTTCGTCCACAGGCGGATGTTTCCCAGCTTCAAAGTGAAGGTCACCGGGTTGAACCCCAAAACCAAATACATTCTTCTGATGGATGTCGTGCCGGCCGATGACCACCGCTATAAATTCGCCGATAACAAATGGTTCGTGAGTCATCAATTGTTTTATTCACAGTTAATGTCACTGGTGCAGGTTATTATTTACTTTGCTCAAATAGATGGCTTACGTTTAAAGTTCTCACGGTTGCTTTGACTGTGATTGTCCATTTCTCATCATACGATAAGCGTCCCAAAAGTTCCGGGCAAGACTTGCCAAAACTGTCACATATCCCTTTTAATTAAATAATTAAATTAGACTCATTCATGGTCTTTATTCATGATGCAGAGACTAAGAAAATAAGGCGATTTCTAAATGTTTACACAAATATGTTTGTTCATGTCAATTTTAAACAATTGGAAGTCTATACTAACTTTATTAACGTGTGCATTAAAGAAAAATAGCCTTATTACAATACGATTGCATCTGCATCGACAGAAAACAGCGTATTATGCTACTTGTTTTATGCCCCTTTTTCAGGGTCAGTGGTTTGAATAGTTGAGGTCGTTGAGGGAGGACGTCCACAGGCCCACATCTCTGATAATTACCAGTTCAGTGCATGTTCTGGAACTAACGACCCTCTTGATCAACCATCATCTTAGCCATTAACCAAATAAACCGGGCTTTGAAACACATTATGCCCAACACACAAGGCAGCGATGCGTTATAAACGGAGGCCGATCACATTCTGACAAGTTTCGATTTCAATAAAGAAAACACATGTTCAGGGAACAAAACATCTTTTAGTTTTAATGAAATCATCCTTGTACTTAATGCATGACTGGATCAACAGAATCTCAAACCTATATCACATGAGAGAAAACAGTAGTTGACATAATAGTTCGTAAATGTGTGATTTTATGTACATTTCTGAAATCCATAACTTGGAGGGTCACTGCATATTGTAATGGACTCATGCTTTTTTTTTTAAACTGCTTTGAAACGATGTGTGTTGTGTAAAGCGCTATAAAAGAGAAGGAAAGTCCGCGTGTTTTTACACTGAAGCTCCGTTTTGCACTACGACTCTGGATTTCGATTTCAATAAAGGAAAACATGTCCATGTCCTTTAATGAAATCCTCCTTGTACTTAATGCAAGATCAGATCAATAGAATCTCAAACAATATCAAAAATCCATCTGTTGCCCGTGTGTCGGCAGGTCTGTGACGGGGAAAGCCGAGCCTGCGATGCCGGGGAGACTGTATGTGCACCCGGACTCTCCGGCCACCGGCGCGCACTGGATGAGGCAGCTGGTGTCCTTCCAGAAGCTCAAGCTGACCAACAACCACCTCGACCCCTTCGGACATGTGAGCCAATATGTGTTTTATATGGATTTGCTTTGAAACTAACATTAACTTTTCCAGCAAACATATTATGGATAAAATCATGTTGGATTGAATTTTGTAAAAAGCTATTTCTACATGATTCACTGGAAAAAATGCTTTTCTGTGTTTAAATGTTTTTTATTTGGTACTTCGCCAGAAGATAAATTGTAACTACACTTTTTTTAAGTAAAAACGCTTGACTCGTTTCCAGTCCAGAATATATATAAAAATTTACTAGATGAGTAAAATGCCATTCAATATTAAGTCTTGTTTTCTGGAGATGTAGGCCTAAATAAAAAAAGCACCAAAAAAAAATGGCTAAATTATCTGCCAATTGGGTTCGTTTTTTTGTTTTTTTTACCCCATTGGGAGATCATTTAGCCTGTTAAAAAAAAAAAACTCACTCAATTTTTTTTTCTAAGACATAATAGCCTATCGTATGGCATTTTACTACTTTTCTTGATTTAAGAATTTTTAGATATTTGGACTTGAAACAAGACAAAAATACTGAGTGAGAAAAGCATTTTTGCAGTGTGGGCTACAACCAGTTGTCAGTGTTGCACCAACTAATCACGCAACCCGCTCCCGATTCCCTCAGGCGAGGCTTCGGGTCTTTAGGTAGCGTTTTGCGTGTGAATTGAACGATAGCTCGAGCTCAGGAAACACAGATCCGCAAAGGTGCCGCTGACAAACGCCAGATCCGAGTAATAACCGAAACACATCTTAAATCCAGTCATGATAATTGAGACAACAGGAGCGCCTCAGATGTGGACACCGAACTGCAGATTACTAATTTACGCTGCGTAAACTGCTAAAAGAAATTCAATTTTCTCCAGGTACCCGCAATCTCGATCAGTTCAGATCTTTCAGTTTACGCAAAGAAACACCAGCTCAAACTCACAGTGATAATCTGAAGCCTGTGAATCAACATTTCTCAGATTGCGAGGAGTCCCTCATGTTGTGCTGTTTAGTCGATCAGGTTTGCTCTTCTGCCAAACCTCAGCTGGCAGAATGAAATCGGAGCCTTGCTGGAATGTGAGTCGAGTTGTAAATTTCTGTCCTGAATGTATTTTTGATTGGTTGCAGTGGTTCTTGGCGAGCCCCTTTGCAGAAAGAGCACCCTGGGATTTATAAATGAAGTACGGCTTCTCGACCAAAATAACAATCTATCGGTTGTTGTTCCAGGTGGTTGAAATAATTTCAGACCTATTCATAATTATAGTCTCAGAAGCAGGGCTGAACATGCGACGCTATAAGCTGGAACCTGTTAGGAAATACATAAAAACAGCCAATATTTCCAAACTCCGTCTTAATTAGACTCCAATGATGAGATAAAGATGTCTGAAAGAAACTCGCAATAATTCCCAAGTGGGTCACTGACTTACCCAACAGAACACAGTCCGAATTTTCCAAGTTCAAGGCTTGCTTAGCTTTGGCTTTGATCATTTTAGTCTCATTCATCAATACACACACACACACACACACCCTTCCTCTCGCAGCCATACAGAAATATCAGAGTTTGGATAACTGTGCTTCAAACTGTTTATATGTGAAGACAGTGTGTGATGAGTGATGGACGGAGGAACACAACGGCTGTTAATCTGCAGGGTTTCGGAGTGTGTGATGTCGGGAACATGAAAGCGTGGAGGAACACACACTGCCCTCGGCGATCGCTCACGGTCATTAGACTATCGCTAGCGCTGGAGACGCGGACACCGGCAGAACACACTCGCCACTGGGTGGTCCAACCCCGCTGTCCATGCAGACTTACTGATGTTATACGCTGTTTTATTATGGCCTTTTAGTATGCTCAAGACTTTTATTTTGACATCACATTTTAAAGCAATGCATTTTTCTTTTCTTTTTTGCAATAAATCATCTTGTCGATCTGGAGCAAAAGCAATATCCTCAGCTGAGAGCCATGTTTAATGTTTACAGCGAGTGTGCTCTCCAAGTCTCGGTGCTGATTCGAGCCAAAAGCGGCTCAGAGGGACACACACACACACACACACACACAGCGATGGACTGATGTCACTGATCAAAGCAGAAACGCTGCAGTTGTTTGGAGAATGCATGCAAGGAGCAAACGCATGAAAATGGAAAAGAGGAATGTGTGTGTGTGTGTGTGTTTAAACTTGGCATGCACATCTAGATTGCAAAGTTTAGACAAAGTGGCCCACATTACACACACACACACACACACACACACACACACACACACACACACACACACACACACACACACACACACACACACACACACACACACACACTTGACTTGGAAAAGAACTGGCCACAGAACCGAAAAGAACTTGAACAAAAGCAGTATTCTGTTGTAAAAGTGCTACTATATGAGCTCTGGTTCTTAAACTTTCGTTTGAACAACAAGTAGCCGGACAAGCGTTAAACAAAACTGTGTGTGCATATATTACTGTAAAATCCGAGACGCAAATAATCTGTAACTAAGTCCGACACACATTTAGGGTTGTCGAAATAAAGCGGGTTGTCGGGTTTAAGTGCGACAGTCGGAGATTATTAGATTATTACTGATCTCAAAGGGTTTCTGAAAAATTAATGCGCTTAAAAAACGCAGGAAAGAAGAAAAACGTTCATAGCAATGTATAATCGTTCTTCTTTCGCAATGACATTAATCATTTAGCATAATTTAAATGAAGTGTCTTTATTATTAGGCCGAAGAAGATCTGTTAAATATGGTCGTCATATTTAAGCTCTATTTTCTTTCCAGATCATCCTGAATTCCATGCATAAATATCAGCCCAGGATCCACATCGTGAAGGCAGATGAAAATAATGGATTTGGGTCCAAAAACACCGCGTTCTGCACTCACGTGTTCCCCGAGACGGCCTTCATCGCAGTCACCTCTTACCAGAACCACAAGGTATAGGCACTGGGTCCAACATCGTTATCATGAGATCATTAAACACTCTAAGCATGAAGTTAGAAAATAGATTCGTTTTTTTTTTTTTTGAGTGTGTGAATTATTGAATTAGTATAGAATTGTCTGCTTCAGGTCAGCTGTGTGAGCTTGATTCCTGATTGGTCATATTACGCGCCTAACTTTGAGATTGGCCCGAAAACACTTAGATTGCTCAGCTAGGCTATCAACAAAAAAATATATATTGTTGCTAGATTGAACTGGGAATTATTATTATTATACTAATTAATATTAAAATAATTTATGTAGGCTAACGAATCATTATATATTATTGAATTATATATTAAATAAGTCCAAAACCCAAGCTCATGCACGAGATTCCGACTGTGTTCATGAAGTTAATAAAGTAACTCGTGTACTATTATATCCAGACTAAATATTCTAACTTAGAAAACTCCAAAATGTGAAATGTTTATGTCGCCACTAAATGTTTTTATGAAAACGTGATTTATTTATTTATTTTTGGTCAGCTGTTGTGGTTCTCGGAATATTTGCATTCGTGAATTATAAATCCGACTGTTTAATAGTTCCGCTCCCAACCAAGACCTTTGGCTTTATACCTCGTGAATGTCATTCTCTGGAAAATACAGATACGGAAAGAATGCACAGATAAACTAAATAAAGAGATACAACACGTCCTTAATACATCATGGCGTTATGTGCTTATGATATGAATGCATGTGTTTGTCACACTAGTTGCATCAGCGCTGCAATCACATAATAATCATCATTAATGACGCCGAGATTGCGCTCGATCGCAAATACTGGGATATGGCAGAGATGGAAACTTGCTTCAGGTGTTTCTAACTCTCATCTGGATCTTGTGAGAACATATTTAATTCAGACCTGTATTATTCATTGATTGCGATTGGTGTAAAACTGGCGTTTGTTTGACGTGTTGAAGTTTCTGGTGTTTCGCTTTTAACATAAAGCAACATAAAGCCAAAAACGTTGGTTTTTAATACACACGGAAGAAGTATAAATTATTTACATAGCCTAAATAAAAGTGTTAATCTAGCCGACATCTTTAAACATATTTTTTTTAAGAAAGCAATTTTACTCACCTTAGAAGAGTAAAGCACGTGCACCTGTATGTCATTAAAAATAATAGATTTTGAATAACCTTTTGGGTCTTCAGATTGCAGCTAAACAATGTGTGCACCAGATTTTTGAGCATGAGCAACAACTTACAAAACACGATTTACCCGCGCAGATCTGCACATATTCCCCAGCAGAAGTGCAGTGCACGCGACACAAACAAACGCCATATTCTGCTAATATCACGGACTGCCTTGCTTTTTCGAGATGCAATAATCTGTACTTTGGTTAATCAAATTGAGCAGTGAAAATTAAGAGGAAAAAAAGAATATAAAGACAAAACAACAGGTACAGCGTCATAAAGCGACGTTAAGCGATTGCTGGTCGCGCTCATCGCTGCAAATCTCCAGGTTTTCTTTTTGCACTCTTATTAATTAAAGGTGCACATTAAGGACATCAAAGTGTAATTTGCAAAACTCTTCAATTCTGTGAAGTCTGCCAAGCGCACAGAGGGTTTACACAAGCTCAAACATTTTTACTAGTGAGAGCCAAAGCAATGTCAAAGATCAAGTCCTGTTAGGAAACACAGCACAACAGTCAGAGAGAGAGAGAGGGGGGGGGGGGGGGGGGTCACGTGGCTTATTTGGTAGATTTGCCAGTTTGACTTTATTTGCAAATGCTTGACAACTTTTGTGTTTCATGCACTTGTGTAAGGATTTTTCATTTTATGTTCGGTCTTTTATTCAGTTTCACAGATTTTGTAATCTCTCAAATATTATTATCACATTATCACAATGATAATAGTAACACTTTACAAAAAGGTTCATTAGTAAACTACCTTTGTTAACAAGAACTATAGAATGAGCAATACTTCTAAAGCATTTATTAAACTTAGTTAATATTAATTTGAAGATTTACTACGTTATTGAAATCAAAGGTTGTATTTGTTAACATTAGTTAATGCACTGTGATCTAACAATGAACAGCGGTATTTTAATTAACAAACGTTAACAAAGATTAATTATACAATAACAAAAGTATTGCTCATTCATGTTAATAGCTAATGTTAACTAATGAACCTGTAAAGTTTTGCCGAACACTTTGTTTTTAAATGATGATCACTATCCACAAAAGGCTAAATTCATGACGTTGACTTTTGACATTTTCTTTAATATCTCAGACTATGACAGGATTAATATTAATGATTGGTGCTTCACATGTGGAATTATTAGACATGTTCATATTTATGCAAAGACAAATGACACACACACACACACACACACACACACACACACACACGTTTCTGTTCGCCATCATCAGAAAACTAAACCACCGGTCATCATCATCCTTCATCTCACATCCAGTTGGAAAAGCCTTCAAAGTCCCGAGTGAGGACATTCGAGTGGTTTAATGTTTAATGTTTATGGTCGTTACAGAGGATTCCCCCATTAACAGAAACTCAGGACAATCATGTATAAATCATCTGTTGGGTTTTCCATGAGACGTCCTTCTCAGTTTCCTGAGCTCATCAATGACAGAGATCTGCAGTTCAGATCAGCCGGAGCATCTCATTGCTGGTTAATGGATGAAAAGACTCAAAGACTCAAGCAGTGTGTGTGTGTGTGTGTGTGTGTGTGTGTGTGTTGCAGATCACACAGCTGAAGATCGAGAACAATCCCTTCGCGAAGGGCTTTCGAGGAAGCGACGACATGGAGTTGCATCGCATGTCCCGAATGCAGAGGTGAGGCCAAACCTGCCACAATCTCACACAATCATAATCAACTATACACACAATAATCAGAGCTTTCGCCGCGTCACACAAACTATTCTGAACTTTCAAGTGTAGAAAACGTTCAAAATATTCAAATATTAGTTAATATTAAACAGCAAGAACTTGCAATCGAGCACTGAATCATTATTACTTTTGGTCAAAGCATTGGGGATTTAGCATGACAAATATTTGTTTTTGATTAGTTGGTTTATAAAGCACTATTGAACAATGTGCTGAACAACAGTAAAGTAAACCATAGCACGCACAGGTAAGACCCCTAACACACACTACACAATGCCTACGCAGATTACTGCTCTATATCACACACACACATTCAGAGAGTTGCAGTAATGTCTCACAGACACCAGCATGATCGCCGTCTCTGAATCATTAAAGGACAGAAAACTGATCATGTTTTGATGTAAAAGTTGTGTGTTCTTCCACATTAGAGGGATAGTGGTCTCTATGTCAGCATTTACGCCGCTTGCTTTGGTGGATAGAAGTCATTCCATATAAACTCTTCAGTTTGATACAAGATACACAAACCGGGACACTTCTACACCTCCAGCCTGTGATATCAACACTCGTAATATCAGATCTAACTCTGACCCGCTGTGTTGTGTTGGAGGAGAACACACACTTACAGAAGACGTTTCTGCCACCGAATAAAAAATAAGGGAAAAGACAATTGAAATTCTCAGTTTAGATCAAACTATTCTGAGAACTGCAAGAAAATGACTGAGGGGAGAGAGTCAGAACTGTTTCATGGTGGAAACAAGCTTTCATTACAGACCAACTTTGAGTATCACTGCAAAAATCCAGTCCAAACCTCGAAACATTCTTAAATAGAGATGCATTTACTAGAGTAAAATACAACAACTTTTTTTACCCCATTGGTAGATAATGTAGCTTGTTTTAAGCAAAACTTAGATTTATTTCCCCAGAAAACAAGACATTTTACTACTTTAGTAAATGCATCTTGATTCAATAATTTTTTTAAAATTTGGACTGGAAACGAGACAAAAATACTGAGTGAGAAAAGCCCTTTTTTGCAGTGCTGAAGTCCTGAAGCCAAATTAGAAGCTCGCTCTCGACATGGTTCTCTCACAGATAACAGAGAACTGATTAAAACTAAACTAAACAGGGTCGTGTTAATCACAAACACTCGGCCAGCGCAGACACTGAGCAGAGACGGCTCTCCGCTGACGGGACACTGGCGGTCGCTCACGCCGGCGTCTCGAGACCCACGGCCGGGCCTGTGGCTGGACATTTGGTGCAGTGGAGGGAAAGACCACACGGCTCGCGCTCTCCTTTCCTCCAGAGGACTGCTGCACACAGTGTGGAAAAACACACTTTCAAAGCAGAGAATCTGGCCGTCCGGCAGCCGACACAGGCGTTGTCCACTGTAAAATGACAGACTTCATAATGCACTCGGAAAGAATGTCCCCGCTCTTTCCATGCCGTAGTTAACTCGGTCTGTTGTTGCTTTGAAACAAGAACTGAGTAATGTCCCACGAGAGCCTTCGATTGAGTTTCCAGATAATGACCTGAAGACTTTAAGACCCAACTAAAGCCTGTCGGTTCTCCTTCTGAATCCGGTACACAACTTTATTCTCAGTTATTCATTCTGCAGACGCTTTGACTTACAAGAGCACTGCAAAATGCCTTTCTTACTCGGTATTTGTGTCTTGTTTCCAGTCCAAATATCTAAAAATTCTTAAATCAAGATGCATTTACTAGGTGAGTAGTCTTGTTTTCTGGGAAAATAGATCAAAATTAAGTTTTTGCTAAAAAAAAAAAAAAAAAAAGTGAAATTATCTGCCAGTGGAGTAAAAATAAACTTGTTTCTGTTTGATTTAACCCTTATGCTGCATTAGGGACATTTTTGGTCTTTTGCAGTTTAATTTCTTTGACCATTTTGGCTGTTCTAATGCAAATGGTATGAAATTTGGCAAAATTGTGACTTTTTGGATACATGTAAAAAATGTGATCCCATTTTGCAAAATATGTATAACACACACTGTGTAGATCAAATAGTAACACTCAGCACCATAAAGACCAAAAATGGCCCATTGAAACCCATTAAAACGTTGTTTAAATCTGAGGCTGTCAGTAATACATGAAACATGATTTTTGCACAAACATCCTTTCATTTTGAAGCAAAAGCATTATATTTGCATTATATAGTGTATTCCACCAGATGACGTCACTACATATTTATTCCCTATGGGTGGAAATGCACCTTATTTTAGGCAATAGGCAATGTTTAATAGGTGGCCATTTTTGGTCTCTAACGCGCTAAGTGGGATTTTTTGCAAAGTGGGACTGTGATAATCCAAATCTAAAGTTTTCTCTTTGCATTTAGTTTATTGAAAATAATTGAATTTTTGTGTTTTTTCCTCTTATACAAATCGATGGTTTCGCAAACAAAACTGGTAATTAAAGGGTTAAAATCCTGAAATTGAATACATTTTTGGTAGTTATGATGAGGACTGATGCTGGTTAAAAGATTTAACTTGGTAAAAGTGGAAAATAATAATAATATATAATATTTTAGGCAATGTTTAATATGTGGCCATTTTTGGTCCTTAATGCACTCAACGGTGTTAAAAATCTAATGCAGCACAAGGGTTAAGATTATTTTTCTGACCCCACTGGAGTTTTTTGTTTTTAAGCAACAAATCTCTTCATTCTCCAGATATCTTTACTCAAATGCATCTTGACTCAAGAATGTTTAGATATTTGGACTGGAAACAAGTCAAAAATACAAAGAAAGGCATGTTTGCGGTGTGAGGAAGTGACAACTTGTTAAAAAGACAGCGAAGCAAAGCAATGTATCATAAACTATACAATGAGAATGAAGAAAGCTCCCGCATGGTGCCGAAGTCAAAGGTGCTGATATGCTATCTGTCCTCGCTGTCGAGCGCTGAGACGAAGCAGGTCTGCTCTGACTTAAACTCGGACACTCGGGAAACCAGGTCAGTGCTTCAAAAGACACCGTCAAGGAATTAATGCATCTTTCATAGATTAATTAACATGAAAAAGCTCCCGTCGGTGGCAGATGGGGAAGAGATTATGTGGTTAGTCATCAGTGAATGGTTTCGAGAGCTTGACTGAAAGAAAAGCATGTAAATGAATGCCATGGGTTTCTCTGTCCTGTGAAGCACTAAGGAGTATCCGGTGGTTCCTCGCAGTACGGTCCGCCAGCGGGTCGGCACCAGCGCCAGTCCGTTCGGCGGAGACGTCCAGGTTCTGTCCGCTCCCGGGGCCATGAGCTCCCAGTACTGTGAGAACGGGGTGTCGAGCTCGACCCAGGCCCAGTCCGCTTACCCGCTGGCCCACGAACACCGGCAGGACTACCACTGCATCAAGAGGAAAGGTGGGTCCACTTTACAGGGCACTACATAGTTGCATATGGACGAATGACACATGTACACGTAAAGGGGAGGGGAGGAAAAAAAGATCCATTTCACTTCTGAAAACTTTAGTCCCCCAGTCGACCATTTAATCCCTTAAAACTCACCAAAATTGCATATTTATACTTTTTCCGTATAGAAAAAAGATTCTTCATGCCTTAAAACATCTTGAATGTAACTCGACACCCTCGCCTCATTTAGTATGCGTGGCTCTATGAATATGCAGATGAGCCCCGCCTCCACTCATTCACCCACTCAGAGATCCTCTGGTTGATCTGATCCGTCGGAAACACCAGCGATTTCAAAGCGTGTTTTTGAGACTGTCTTTGGTTTTAAGGAGGAAATACTCAGCAACGCTGTCCACTTGGTGTGTGTTAAAGCGTATTAAAAACTCCACATTGGCATATAAACAAAGCTAGATTTTCACCACAGGGGGACTTTAATGAACACCGTTTCGGTTATGATTGCGATTAGCTTTGACGGTGGCAAACCTAATCGCAGTGATTTAGTCCCGTTTGATTGGCTTGTTACTTCCGAATTAATTTCCATGTTTGTGTGTGTGCAGCTGAGGACGACTGTCCCGCGGGAGAGCACTCGTACAAGAAGAGCTACGTGGAAAGTTCATCCAGCGAAGACGATCACTACTACCGGCCCGTGAGCTACTCGCAGGCCCTGGGTCTCAGCGGCGCCCCCTACAGGCCCGAGTCGGGTCAGCGCCAGGCCTGCATGTACGCCAGCTCGTCTCAGTCCAGCGAGCCCGTGCCGAGCCTGGAGGACATCAGCTGCAACACCTGGACGGGCGTGTCCCCGTACGCCGGCATGCACCAGCCCTACCAGCACTTCTCCGCCCACTTCACCTCCGGCCCGCTGGTGTCCCGGCTGAGTGGCGTCTCAGGCCACGCCTCCCCGCAGCTGGGCGACGCCCACTCCATGTACCAGAGCTCCATGTCCCATCAGCCACTGGGGCGCCAGTGCAGTCCGAGCGCGGGCATCCAGTCGCCCGCTGGAAACGAGTACTTGTACACACACGCGCACACACTCTCCCCGCACCAGTACCACGCCGTGCACGTCATGCCCGACTGGAACGAAGCCAGCTAACTGGATCCCCAACGTGGAGGACGGCGCTTTATGCATATTTATATCTTTTATATATCCAGGCTGACTCGTGCCGTAAACAGCGGAGGACACACTGCGAGAAACGCTTTTCTTACTCAGTATTTGTGTCTTGTTTCCAGTCCAAATATCCAAAAACTATTGAGTAAAATGTCATAGCTGTGTCCACACTTATACACTCTGTACATGTGCACTATGTGCTCAAGCGTGTAGTGTATGATCTTCGACACCGCAGGCTGCTAGCCCCGCCCCCTCCGCGCTGCAGTCGAGTGTGTGAAGTGGCCAGCGCTACACACTTCGGTTCATAGTTTGATCATCCGGCTCTTTAAAGTGCACTTTTATTTGTAGAAGTTTCAGTGTGAACGCAGTACTCACACTATTTACACTACAAAACGGCGTAGAATAGTGCACAAGTACGCGATTCGGACGCAGCTCGTGTCTTGTTTTCTCGGGATATAAATCAAAATTATGATAATTTTTGCTAAAAACATGCAAAAAAAAATTTTGTTTTTTTTTCACCGCAGAGACAGATAATTTAGAGTTTTTAAGCAACAAATCACTTAATTTTTATTGATATATATGTCATTTTACTTATAGTAAATGCATCTTGATTAATTTTTTTTTTTAGATGTTTGGAATGGAAACAAGGCCAAAATACAAATTAAGCATGTTTGCAGGTCCAGTATCGAGAGTCTCAGGATAGGACGCGAGACACGTTTGCATAAGACGGACTGTGGATCCGGGAGAAATCTTCCCTTTCAGCGCGAGGACTAATGCACAAAGATGCTGAGTTTATTAAAAAAAGAAGGCAAAGTAATTAAGGAAACAAATCCAGTTTTATAGTATTTTTTCCATGTCATTGTTTGAGTTTTCGTTTTAAGCCAGTGTGTGATCTGCGGATGAACTGATCGTCCGTCTCCACACACACACACATGATGCTGATGCAGATTTTGTTCAGGGATATTTTACAAAGTTTTTCCACTTAGAGCAATTTTGACAAAAATCCTTTTTATGTATCTTTGTGTCTCTAAACTACCAGTAAGTCCATGATACAGAACATCGGTGAAGTGAAGTGGGTAATTAGCACTTTTGATAATATGACACAACAAGCTGAACTCGATTGTTATCATACAGTTTCTCATGAGTGACATCACACCGTTAATAACTCGTTAACTCGAGTTATTCCAGAACATCTTCGGTACTATATTGTTTTTGATTTACATTAAACGTTGGTATGGAGAGGTTTATATTTGGACACTTGTAGTCAGAAGATTTTTTCTTTCTTGTTAATAGTATTTATTTTTCCTGTATTATAAAACTTTCTTTTATTTTACCTTAAAGGACATTTGCTAGGTTGACTTTTTAAAATTAGTTTTTTTTTAATTACTTTGAGTTTTGTAGTCAAACTTTCTTTTTAGCTAAAAAAAGAAAAAATGCAGAGAAAAAGGTGATCGGACTGGTTTGAAAATGTTACGAAAAACTGTCGAAAACATGCTGTACATAAAACAAAATGTACATAGAAAACAGAATAAATGTAAAAGATTCTTCCTTGAATTCTGAATTTATTTAACACAACTGACTGTGACATTAATCTACTTTTAACTGCTTGACTTTACCGGAGAGACCATTTTAATAACTTACACAAATGTTAGTGTTATCCTAAGAGTTAAAGCACGTCTCATCTCATTATCTTTCACTGCTTAAGCCCTTTTGAGTGCATCGTTTATTTCGTTCATTTGATTGAGGAACGTCTTGTATTTTCAGATATTAATGGTGGCCATGACAAATTAGCAGTTGTGTAGAAAATCCTTTGGATTAAAGGAGGTTTAACCAACAATTACAGCGCCGGTGCAAAGGCCTCTCTCTAAATCTTCAACATGTCACCCTTGAGAAAACAGTCCATTCTGAGCCAAAATGGAGTTAACCATTGACCTCTAGTGGCCGTCGGGATCGCTGGAGCGGCACACGTGCACAGCTGGAGAGCGGATGAACACACTCACACACACGCATGCATTCATGGCTAACAGACACATGTGGGCTTGTTTGGGTTTCGGGAGAAGGATAAAGTGATAAATGATCATGTAAAACGCTTTATTAGAAGGGTTAAGAAGAAAAGAGAAGTATTTTTGCGCACTGTTGTGTAATGCATGATAAAACACTTCGAAAACACAATCCTAAAACAAATATTGGTGATTTGAACAAGTTTTCAACACTGATTCCACCGGAGACTCGAGTGTATGGTCGCCTTCTCCTCTGCAGAGATGAACGCTGGAGTTACGGTTAACCCTAACCCATACATCATTCTGTATTATAGATTTTTAAGGCCAGACGAGTAATATGTCGAGCTCAACTTGTGGAGAAAGATAACATGATGACATCATCACTTTTGCATGTATGTCTCCGCCAATAATGTTCGAGCGATTCCGCGTGTGCGTATAGGCTACACGCCGTTAAATGTCCGAGCGAAATGTAGATCTACATCTGGGGAGCGATCTTTTTTTTTCCTAGGACGGTAACCCAGATAGCAAACTGACATTGAATCAACGTGGAAATATGACATCGAAACAACGTTGATCTGACATTGTTTTGCTCATCGAATTAACGTTGAACCAACGTCAGACGCGCCATTCTTTCAAAACTAACGGGAAATCAACTTGAAATCAACGCGTTGTTTCAACGTTATGAAAGCAAACCAATTTTCGATTTCAGTTAGCTTTGAAGAATGCAGCGTCTGACGTTGGTTCAACGTTAATTCGATGAGCAAAATCAGCGTTGTTTCAATGTCATGAGAGACGTCGGTTCCACGTTGATTCAATGTCAGTTTGCTGTCTGGGAAGGGAACAGTCATAAACGCTATTAACCCCAGTGACGGGTAGGTTTAGGGACGGGTAGATCATATACAGTAATAACGTTAAGTCAACGGCGTTCATAAACACGCTGAAAAGCGATTATGCGCGTTGATAGCACGCCAAAAATGGAAATACGAATTAGTGTGTCATACACACGCTACTTCATGAGACTGAACACTAATGCGCATGTGCGCAGTCAGCGTCTCTGTGTTTTTGAAGTTTGCGCAGAGATTGTCCAGTGTGTGTGTGTGTGTGTGTGTTCTCGAGCTCAAACACTGTGGTGTGTGTGAGAGCAGCAGCCGCTAAGCTAATAACGCATGATCTTTACAAAGGAAGTGAATCAATCAAACTAACTTTATCTGGACAATAACTGTATTTCAGACCTGCTGTAAAGCCTGAACACTCTCTGTGTGTAATCTCCTGTTATCACTGTAAAACTGCTGTGGTCTACACTGTTGAAGGGGACTGGCTCGACTGTGGCACAGAGAAACACACACACAACTGTTTATTAGTGTTCCCGGGCTGGACAGGTCTCGGGCCGACAGCGGTGACCTTCCCCACACACACCTTTGATCTGACGGATGGCGTCTCTCTGGAGAACCTGCTCCTCCGCATCGAGTCTTATCCTCGCCGAGACCCGAGCGACCCCGTCCAGCTCCACAAATTCATTATTATTCATTCCTGCTTAACGGCTGATTTATGAGCGCGCCCCCCCACGCATCTTCCGATCGCGCAAACACACACGTGTGACCCGAGATGGATTACACCGACCGTCCTGAAAAATGCTTGAAGACAGGCTGTGTTTTCAAAGGTTCAGTGGACCAGCGTCAGGGTTTAAGTGGAGAGGCCATTCGTTATGTGATGAGCCTTTGTAGACTTTAATAATCCTGGGGAAGAGAATTAAGTGTGTGTGTGTGTGTGTGTGTGTGTGTGTGGGGGGGGGGGGGTCCATATATTACACTGATGATCATGTTTTTTTCAACTACAGCCTAATCAATATAACATTTCTGAATAAAGTCAAACCCACATTCACACAGCTTCAACATTTCTCACATTATCTATTCGCTATAGTTTAGAAAATGGTAATATAATATGATAAATCATTTGACTGGTTTTGTCTGTCCTTCTGTTGGACTCTCACACATGAATTATGTTGAATATCTGTTAAATTGAACTCCACAATTAGATAATAGCAGTTTAGCTCAACCAGTGACCAAGCAATGCTTCATGTTGTTCAGTGTGTGTGTAAAAGAGCATTAGCACTTACAGAAAACACACTTCAGCAGAACATCATCAGCTCAAAGTGGAGGAGTCACTTCTGCTCCTGAATGATTATTAATGTCACTGGATGAGGAATATTTGGGTGTAATATGCCACACTTTACTTTATTTTGCTCTCTTCATTTACTTAAATGAACTGTAGTTTCTTGATCACACTAGTAGAATTATATCTGGTGTCTGGATAGTTTTTGGTTTGACTGTACATGTGTGTGTGTGTGTAAATAATTGACGAGGGAGAATAGAAATAATAGTAAAAAGTGTCCTACAGAAACAACATGGACATAAATATCCCGGAACGGAAAGAGGGCCAGAAAACCAAAGATGTACAAAAGCAGATACGGAGGGAAGTTGGAGTAATGATAAACTACGGCCGAACTCAACCCGGAGTCTGAGAAGAAAACAAATCACCGTCAGAGGCCAGAACGAGCGGAGCGAGCGAGAGAACAAGAGCATTCCACAGGGAGAAAAACGAGAGGGGGATTACTTCATTAAGATGTAGTGAAACGCGGCTGACTCGTGACGGATGACGAGTTCAAAAAGGAGAGATCCGCCGAAGGAGTCGCACAGATGCTCTCAGCGTCTGCCGAAACACACGTCGAAGCCCGTCACCAGAGTCACATGACCATACAGGCCAACCAAACACTACACACACACACACCAGATTTCAGTGTTGATGTTTCTACTAGTGTGATCAGGACACTACAGCTCATTTATGAAAGTGAGGAGAGCAGAATAAAGTAAAGAACTCTCGGGTCGGTCAGCGAGTGGACTGGGTTCGCAGGTTCTGGTTGGTGTAAAGCGTGTGTGTATCAGCGGAGACGTGCGTGAGCCGCTGACGGACAGCATCTGTGCTGATCTGGGTCTGGAGGAGGAGAGACGGGAGTGTTAAAGGGGGAAGAAACAGAAGGACTGAAGATATGGGACGGCTCTCTCTCTCGTGAGGCCCGACGCAGGCTGAGCCACTGCTGGAAGCTGCACGTTTAGAGCATTACGGGCCAGAAACCGTAACTATACCAGCGTTTCCACCGCAGGAACTTTCCCCAGGAATAGGGACGCAGAAATCAGGGTCTAAATGAAGCTCCGGGTAAATATTTCCTTCAGCTGAACGCAGTGATTGGTCGAGTTCATTCCGCATTTTGATTGGTTGACTCCACTTTCTCCACTTTCTGTTGCGGTGCGTCCAGTAAAAGTTCTTTGCTATTCTATTGATCAATGGAGTTTAAAGGGGTGATGAACTGAGAAATCAAATTTTCCTGGCGCTTTTGACGTCATCATATTATAAGTATATCCTGTAAGTTTCAGATCTGAAAACGTCCTTGTTGATCCAATAAAAGCTTTTATTGAGCAAACGACTCGTTTTTCAAAGTGGGGAACTATGACGACAATGAGGATAAAACCCCACCCCCGCAGAAGAAGATCAACGCCTACATCAACACGGCCGGTTTAGCCCCGCCCACCAACCAAATAATAGATTCCTACCTTGTGATGACAAACCGAATCGAGAGTAAAACTCATTATAATATGCAAAACTGTTGCAGTGGGCGTTTACTTCCAAGTCTTCAGTGCGAGACGCCCATAAAAACCGAGCGTTTTTCAGCTAGGCTCAAAACTAGGGTACAAAATAGCCTTACTTATTCATTTTGATGTATTTTAATGTAAAAACCAAGTGAACGTCATAAGTTCACCTCAGACAACAATACAAAAGCCAGTTCATGACCACTTTAAAATGTACGACCAATGGATCGACGACGAGGTTCAGGCTTTATGAAGCGGGAACTGTAAGTCGCAGTCCTGCGTCAGCGGGCTAATGGCCTGATCTTGCCGGTCCAGTAATCTCGGTGGAAAAGCGGCCTATAACTGCGGACGATAGCGTTTTCTGACATCATCTGCGATGCTGTAGCTCACACACACTCCTCTACGATGCTGTCGCTCACACACACTCCTCTGAACGAGGGTTTCGGGAAACACAGAGTCGTTGAACTGCTGATAACGACAGAACTCGAGACCATAGTTGTCTGACGATGCTTTTGGGAAACGCAGTCCTGATTGGCTGTCAATGTTTCTATCATTCATCAGATGAAAGTAATTCTACGTTATTTGATCATTAAAAAGACAGGAGGACTTCTCCATTATATCAACAGGACCTGATGAAGATGAGAATGTTGCTCTCAGGCTTTCATCCCCTTACTTCCACAATCACAATGAAGCAACAGATCCATCGATCAAGACTTCAATCCTGGATGCTCTCAGCAAGTCCGATGATTTATTGAGACAGTCTTGTGAGATGATGGAGAGCCACGGCATGGTTAAAATCATGGGCCCAGAGATAACCGCGGGTAAAATCATGGCATTGATGTAAAATGCACTCATATCAGATGGTAATGCATGTCAGAACATCTCCATCTGTCCTTGTCATGGAATTGCTGGATTGTCCAGTGGGGGTTTCGGAGTCTAATCTGAAACTAGGACTGGAAAATAACTTCCAGCTGTCTAATCATTAGGGCTGATAAGGCACCCAGCTCCCTCCACCTACGGCCCGTCTGTGGGAAAAGGTACGAGTCCCACTGGACGGTCGACAGCTCCTCCACCTGCATTACTTCATCCATATGGAAAACATTGGGTCTCACAGGGAACGGCTGTGGGCCTGCGCCGTCTCAGCGTCTGGCTTGCTCATTATTTGTTGACAGCATGTAAATGTGTCCGTCAAGATAAAAATGTTCAAATGTTACTGAAGTTCAATCGGATTGATCGCTCTTTATGCCCCAACTCCTGTATGACGGGCAAGGTCTTAAAGGTGACGTATTATGCCCCCTCTCACAAGATGTAATATAAAGCTATGGCGTCCCCAGAATGTGTCTGTGAAATTTTACAAAATTCATAGACACATTCTGTGTCTGGCCGGGAATGTTACAAAAATGCAGATTAAGGGCTAGGAATGTTACATACGTGCAGATTAAGTACCGGGAATATTATAGACGTACAGATTAAAGGCCGATAATATTACAAACGGCCAGATTATGGGCGGGAATATTATAAACTTGCAGATTAAGTGCCGACAATATTATAATAAGATTCTCTTCATATGTCGTAGCGAAATCTGATCGGTTTATTGATTGTCATGCTCTCAGAGAAAGACTCACCAGAACAGAGTTACTGGGTTTCACTTTCATGTTTTCTGGGTTGGTTGAAGCACCGAGACCCGATTATAGCACTTACACACAGAGAAAGTCAGATTTTCATGATATGTCCCCCTTTAATGACCTGAAGCTCCTCAGCGTTGGTCTTTCTTGTCACGCTCTCAGTGTTGTCAGTCCACTCGAGTCTGTCAGCGGGAATCCCAAGGTACTTCTACAAATGATCTCCATGTCAGAGACAGACGAGGAGGGTTTTCTCACTAATTCAATTTATATATATATAAATATAGTATGTTTTAAAACACACAAAGTAGTTTAACAGAAAACAGAAACTGAAGGTAAAAAGATAAGGAAGATCAATCAATCACTGCAGCTGTCAATCACTGCATCTGTCAATCACTGCAGCTGTCAATCACTGCAGCTGTCAATCACTGCAGCTGTCAATCACTGCAGCTGTCAATCACCGCAGCTGTCAATCACTGCAGCTGTCAATCACTGCAACTGTCAATCACTGCAACTGTCAATCACTGCAGCTGTCAATCACCGCAGCTGTCAATCACTGCAACTGTCAATCACTGCCGCTGTCAATCACCGCAGCTGTCAATCACTGCAGCTGTCAATCACTGCAACTGTCAATCACTGCAGCTGTCAATCACTGCAACTTTCAATCACTGCAGCTGTCAATCACCGCAGCTGTCAATCACTGAAGCTGGAGCAATCAACCTTTTCTGCAAAGGTAAACATATAATGCTGTAATCAAGACTTTTCACGATTAGTTTATCTTGGCAGCTCTTTCGAAACAGTTTCAGGTTTAACACTTCTCACATGCAAATATGTTACCCAATCATAGTCGTGGGTTTTGCTATAAATTCGGGCATGACATTGGAGATTCACTCATAGACTCGTTCTCACGCTAGAGCTCGTTCATACATGCCCACATTGAGAAACTACGCTTTAAATCTAAAAGACCTAAATGACATTTGTATGTATTCTAAATAAAATATATACACTCACCTAAAGGATTATTAGGAACACCACACTAATACTGTGTTTGACCCCCTTTGGCCTTCAAAACTGCCTTAATTCTACGTGGCATTGATTCAACACGGTGCTGAAAGCATTCTTTAGAAATGTTGGCCCATATTGATCGGATAGCATCTTGCAGTTGATGGAGATTTGTGGGATGAAGCTCCTGTTCCACCACATCCCAAAGATGCTCTATTGGGTTGAGATCTGGAGACTGTGGCGGCCATTTTAGTACAGTCAACTCATTGACATGATCAAGAAACCAATTTGAAATGATTCCAGCTTTGTGACGGTGCATTATCCTGCTGGAAGTAGCCATCAGAGGATGGGGACATGGTGGCCATAAAGGGATGGACATGGTCAGAAACAATGCTCAGGTAGGCCGTGGCATTTAAACGATGCCCGATTGGCACTAAGAGGCCTAAAGTGTGCCAAAAAAAACATCCCCACACCATTACACCACCACCACCAGCCTGCACAGTGGGAACAAGGCATGATGATCCATGTTCTCATTCTGTTTACGCCAAATTCTGACTCAACCATCTGAATGAACAACAGAAATCTAGACTCATCAGACCAGGCGACATTTCTCCAGTCTTCAACTGTCCAGTTTTGGTGAGCTCTTGCCAATTGTGGCCTCTTTCTCCTATGTGTAGTGGAGATGAGTGGTACCCGGTGGGGTCTTTTGCTGTTGTAGCCCATCCGCCTCAAGGTTGTGTGTGTTGTGTCTTTGCTGCATACCTCGGTTGTAACGAGTGGTTATTTCAGTCAAAGTTGCTCTTCTATCAGCTTGAATCAGTCGACCCATTCTCCTCTGACCTCTCGCATCAACAAGGCATTTTCACCCACAGGACTGACCCATACTGGATGTTTTTCCCTTTTCACTCCATTCTTTGTAAACCCTAGAAATGGTTGTGTGTGAAAATCCCAGTAACTGAGCAGATTGTGAAATACTCAGACACCAACAACCACGCCACGCTCAAAACTGCTCAAATCCCCTTTCTTTCCCATTCGGACATTCAGTTTGGAGTTCAGGAGATTGTCTTGACCAGGACCACACCCCGAAATGCATTGAAGACACTGCCATGTGATTAGTTGATTAGATAACTGCATTAATGAGAAATTGAACAGGTGTTCCTAATAATCCTTTAGGTGAGTGTATATTGCACTGAATGTCAGCTTGCTCATTCGGCTCAAGATCAGGAGTTATTGGGACACTCACACACTCTTCTGTAATGCTGTCGCTCACACACTCTTCTGCGAATGTTTGTTAGAACGATGGTTTCGGGAAACACCGAGTCGTTGAACTGCTGATAACGAAAGAACTCGAGACCATAGTTGGCTGACGATGCTTTTAGGAAACGCAGTCCTGATTGGTTACAAGGTGGTTTGTGACGTCAGAAAGTGTGTTTTTAAGACTGTCTTTGGTTCACTGCAGTTTTAAGGAGGAAATACTCAGTAATGCTGTCCACTTATCAACACACACATGGTTAAACACACCACATACACACATAAACAACATTAAACCCTGGACGTTTGCACATCTCCCTTCTCATGTAAATTGCATTTAACAAGTTTGTAATAATTCTCACCTGTCAACCCCTGATAAACATTTGATCATTTCCAGCTGAAATATTGGAAGTAGTAACCCAGAAATCACTTTATCGTCTGCAACAGAGCGTCAGGGTGCTAAGCAGAATCCCTGCTCAGTGTCTGACAGCGTCCGAGATCAATACCGTCCATCCCGCGGCTCTCCGCCGGCTGCTCTGAGGCCATCGATCTCCTAATGCAGGGGTCTGGAAGCTGCGGCTCTGGTGGGAATGAGCGTCTCTGAACACACACACCAGCTCCTGAGCCTGAAGCACACACACACAAGCTCCTTCTTCGGCACGTCGAGCACGACATGAGGACCCTGGGATGAGGCCGATGTGTGACTTGATGTTATCAATAAAAGCGGCTCCGCTACAGCCTGAAGTCACGACCCGCCGCAGCGAGAGCGCTCTCTTGGACTCCAACACTCAATAACTTACCGCCGGCTCTGTCCATCCCACTGCATGTGTGTGTGTGTGTGTTTCACGTCCTCTGGACTGCAGGAACCACAGGCAGGCATGAGCGTCAAACAAAGACCACAAGACATGCACAAGCTGACAGTACAACTAAAATACCAAAAAAACTAAAAAAGTGGCTAATTTGTAAGAATTCATAGGACCTCACTCATACGAATCCGGGCGTTTTTTGGCTAAATCGTACGTATTTTACGAGTTTCCCAATTCATATGAATTCGTACGAAAGAAACCCCTGACCCCGCCCCTAAAGCTACCCGTCACTGGACAAACCGTACGAGTGAGGTCATACGAATTATCCACCTTTTAATCACTTGTGCGGATTCATGCGAATTGGTCGTGAGATAGCGTATATCAGATTACACAGATTATTATCAAGATTACAAGGCTAATCGTTTACACTCATTTAGTATGCGCAATTTTATGAATATGCAAATGAGCCCCGCCTCCACTCACTCACATTTAGAGATCCACTGGTTGACGATCACACGTTGATCTGATTGGTTACAAGGTGGTTTGTGACGTCAGAAAGCGTGTTTTTGAGACTGTCTTTGGTTCACTGCAGTTTTATGGAGGAAATACTCAGCAATGCTGTCCACTTATCAACACACACATGGTGTATAAGCGTATTAAACACACCACATACACACATAAGCAACATTAAACGCTGGATTTTTCCCGTTTCGGTTATGATTGCGAACATTTTCACAGTGACGCTATATTTCTGAAGGGTCATGTGACACTGAAGACTGGAGTAATGATGATTAATTCAGCTTTGATCACAGGAATAAATTAGCCTGGATGCCAGCCCGAACTCCGCCCACAACATTTTTTGGTCGGGAAGTTCGGCCTGGACTCGATCCAATGAGGAGTAATTATGATCAGGTAAAAAATGAACGGGCCAATCAGATTGCCAGGGCGGGCTTTATACAATGGTGGACAGATGATCTGCAGGGACAATCATCACGTTATTAAAGAGCGCTTAACTGGTTTCCCTCAGAGATGACTGCAGCTGGAGAATTGAGATGTATAGATTCAGCCGTCGCGTCTGTTTTTAAAATTAATCGACAGCGCATTAATTTTAATAGATGAACAGAAAACTGCAATCAAGGCATTTGTCGATCGGAAAGATATTCGGCAAAAGTGTAAGTTATCAGCTGGCTCTGACGGTCGCTAAGTTAAGAAGATGGGACGTAATGAAAAGCATGTGGTCGCTGTGGTTTCTCCTTTGGTGGCACTCATGGAGGACCAAGTGAAAGAAGCAACACTCGTTATTTTACTACTAAAATAAGCAAGTTCTGGTGTTGAAAACTGCGCTATGCAAAGTATTTGACTTGCTGCGTTGCTCTGATTGGTTGTGCTACTGGTCCGACTATCCAATTGAGTGCAGAGGGTTTTTTTTTCCTGGTTCGGTTACGACACGACTCATAATCAAAGCCCAACGGAGCGGTCTGAGACTCATTCTGACCAGAAGATGAGTATGACGAAGTCAGGCTAGGAATAAATTACACTTTACTGTATATTCACATAGAAAACAGATGATTTACATCGGAATATTATTTCACTGTTTTTTCTGTATTTCTGATCTAAGCATTGGTGAGCAGAGGAGACTCTTTCAGAAACATTAAACCATTCTTGACAACTCCAAAACTTAAAAAAATAATAATAATAATAGTGTACATCTGAGTTAAACACTTCTGGACCCAGAACAGATCACATCATCAGAGGAGAGATGCTGAAGAGGAACTTATTCTGATTCAAAATGAGTTACACAATAATGATGTGCATCCATATATGATTTACAATAAACACTGCAATATTCCATAAAAAATAAGAATTGTACATTTTATTTCATGGTGACTATACAGAAAACATTATAGCGTCACACACACACACACACGCACACACACACACACACACACACACATAAACAGGCTGAAGAAAGTTAACTTGGCCGCCGCTACAGTCAAGATGGATGAGCTTATGACAGCTTTCTCCTCCCTCTGTGTGTGTGTGTGTGTGTGTGTGTGTGTGTGTGTGATGCAGTGTGTGTGTGTGTGTGTGTGTGTGTGTGTGTGATGCAGTGTAAACTTGTGGCAAGAGATCCAGGCTTGGGGAAGATAAAGACCGATCGCTAGAATGTAAACACTCTGTGAAGTGGCGTTGGAGGCAGCGTCTCTCTCTCTCTCTCTCTCTCTCTCTCTCTCTCTTTCTCTCACACACACACACACACACAGACACAGGTCAGGGTTAAGCAGCGTTCTCTTTAAGGGCTGCTTTCCCTCTTAACCCCCTCGGAGGGGCAGGCCGTCAGTGTAAAGCACAAGAGAAACACATCAGATAAGAGTGAGAGAGTCGAGCGCAGCGTTTACATTCTTCATGTGTGCGGTGGGCGGCTCACAGCTGGACCTGTCTTTACCTTTATAATCAGACATTTATTAGTTTTACTAATTAATCCATGAATTCAGTTTCAACACTGAAACACTAAAGGCTGAAATCTAAAATGTGAAATAATTTAAAAAAATCTAATTATACATTATACAATCTTAATGAGCGAGTCATTGAATCATTCAGTCAAACGATTCATTCAAACACTTGGAATGTGGCAAGTGACTCTCTTTATGAATGGATCATTGAATCAGTTTGTTCACGCACTGAACAAATTATTATCTTTTTTTCGTTGGCCAAAAATACAATAAAGAGACAATATTGCCTCTAAAATGAAACTTGTAATATTAGCTTAATACTGAACTGTGATTTAACATTTCTGATCGTTCAGATATCTGGGAAAAACAGTCACGAGTCTCCGGCTGAGTCTCTTCAGTTTCACTCGTTCCCTATGCAGAATCACGCAACTGACTTATGAACGAATCACTTTTGTGTAAAAGTTTGTTGTTGTAAACATCATGCTTATTAACGTGCATGATGCAGGTTTTACCCTATGCTAGTATGCGGCTTTATCTCTGGATCTGACTGGAACTGGATCTGACTGGGACTCGGCTTTATCTCTGGATCTGACTGGAACTGGATCTGACTGGGACTCGGCTTTATCTCTGGATCTGACTGGAACTGGATCTGACTGGATCTGGATCTGATTGGATCTGGATGTGACTGGGACTCGGCTTTATCTCTGGATCTGACTGGATGTGACTGGGACTCGGCTTTATCTCTGTGTCTGACTGGATCTGGATCTGACTGGGACTCGGCTTTATCTCTGGATCTGACTGGAACTGGGTCTGACTGGATCTGGATCTGATTGGATCTGGATCTGACTGGGACTCAGCTTTATCTCTGGGTCTGACTGGATGTGACTGGGACTCGGCTTTATCTCTGGGTCTGACTGGATGTGACTGGGACTCGGCTTTATCTCTGGATCTGACTGGATCTGACTGGGACTCGGCTTTATCTCTGGATCTGACTGGATCTGGATCTGACTGGGACTCGGCTTTATCTCTGGATCTGACTGGATCTGGATCTGACTGGGACTCGGCTTTATCTCTGGATCTGACTGGATCTGGATCTGACTGGGACTCGGCTTTATCTCTGGATCTGACTGGAACTGGATCTGACTGGGACTCAGCGTTATCTCTGGATCTGGATCTGACTGGGACTCGGCTTTATCTCTGGATCTGACTGGAACTGGATCTGACTGGGACTCAGCGTTATCTCTGGATCTGACTGGCTCTGTGTCTGACTGGATCTGGATCTGACTGGGACTCGGCTTTATCTCTGGATCTGACTGGATCTGACTGGGACTCGGCTTTATCTCTGGATCTGACTGGATCTGGATCTGACTGGGACTCGGCTTTATCTCTGGATCTGACTGGATCTGGATCTGACTGGGACTCGGCTTTATCTCTGGATCTGACTGGATCTGGATCTGACTGGGACTCGGCTTTATCTCTGGATCTGACTGGATCTGGATCTGACTGGGACTCGGCTTTATCTCTGGATCTGACTGGAACTGGATCTGACTGGGACTCAGCGTTATCTCTGGATCTGGATCTGACTGGGACTCGGCTTTATCTCTGGATCTGACTGGAACTGGATCTGACTGGGACTCAGCGTTATCTCTGGATCTGACTGGCTCTGTGTCTGACTGGATCTGGATCTGACTGGGACTCGGCTTTATCTCTGGATCTGACTGGATCTGGATCTGACTGGGACTCGGCTTTATCTCTGGATCTGACTGGAACTGGATCTGACTGGGACTCAGCGTTATCTCTGGATCTGGATCTGACTGGGACTCGGCTTTATCTCTGGATCTGACTGGAACTGGATCTGACTGGGACTCAGCGTTATCTCTGGATCTGACTGGCTCTGTGTCTGACTGGATCTGGATCTGACTGGGACTCGGCTTTATCTCTGGATCTGACTGGAACTGGATCTGACTGGGACTCAGCGTTATCTCTGGATCTGGATCTGACTGGGACTCGGCTTTATCTCTGGATCTGACTGGAACTGGATCTGACTGGGACTCAGCGTTATCTCTGGATCTGACTGGCTCTGTGTCTGACTGGATCTGGATCTGACTGGGACTCGGCTTTATCTCTGGGTCTGACTGGATCTGACTGGATCTGGATCTGACTGGGACTCAGCGTTATCTCTGGATCTGACTGGAACTGGGTCTGACTGGATCTGGATCTGATTGGATCTGGATCTGACTGGGACTCGGCTTTATCTCTGGGTCTGACTGGATCTGGATCTGACTGGGACTCTGCTTTATCTCTGGATCTGACTGGAACTGGATCTGACTGGGACTCAGCGTTATCTCTGGATCTGGATCTGACTGGGACTCGGCTTTATCTCTGGATCTGACTGGAACTGGATCTGACTGGGACTCAGCGTTATCTCTGGATCTGACTGGCTCTGTGTCTGACTGGATCTGGATCTGACTGGGACTCGGCTTTATCTCTGGGTCTGACTGGATCTGACTGGATCTGGATCTGACTGGGACTCAGCGTTATCTCTGGATCTGACTGGAACTGGGTCTGACTGGATCTGGATCTGATTGGATCTGGATCTGACTGGGACTCGGCTTTATCTCTGGGTCTGACTGGATCTGGATCTGACTGGATCTGACTGGGACTCGGCTTTATCTCTGGATCTGACTGGATCTGACTGGGACTCGGCTTTATCTCTGGATCTGACTGGATCTGACTGGGACTCGGCTTTATCTCTGGATCTGACTGGATGTGAGACGGGTGGAAGCACAGGTGGTTGTTCAGCACATGTTTGAGGGATCCTCTCTGTTGGTTTAGTCTGCGTATGAGGATCGAGCGTGCGCGAGTCTATTAGGATCTTTGATGTAAGAGGCAGTGATCCTGTTATTCTTAGATAAGGAAAGGCCACATGAAGCGTCTTGGTCTTGTTTGACTTCTCGTCACAGATTGTTTATAAAGTACTAATGCACTAATATGCTTCACATTTTTCAATTCCTTTAAGTCCTAAAAATGAACCCACTTTTACTGTCCCACACAGAGCAAATAAATCGTCACTTCAACGTCTTCGGTAACACTTTATTATACTGTTCCTTCATTAATGAATAACTATCTACACAGAAACAATAATTATTAACATTATAGTAATTGCTATTAACTAACTCTGATTAATGAATTAGTAAGTAATAGCGCTCAGTTAATAATATAAATGATAACATAAAGTAACAGTAACCCGCTAGTGATGACTCAAGTGTTTCTACATCTAAAGGAACTACTAATAATTTGGATCAGAGCCGCCGACACGTTCATCATAACATGGACTCGTCAGATCCTCACGGCTCTTGTGTAGATGGAGGCGTGTATACTCTGGTGATCACAGAGCTGAAGTGGAGGATAACAGCATCGCCTCTCTCTGTCCTGAAGCCGCCAATCTCCAGTGCAACGCTTATCAAGCACTCGCTCTGAAATATGACAGCGGCGAGCGGATGCAACTCAGACCGTCTGTGTTATCTGAGCCGATGGACAGTAAGTAGATCCTCAGGACCAAAATACCAGCATCTGCATTCTGTCAGACTTATCTGTCCTTCAGCGTTCGCTTCGTGAGACTTTAGGACACGGCCGACACTATTCTGGTGTCCGGCTTAGTTTACAGACCGCAGCCAATCATCTGAAAGCTGGTGGAGTTAAAGATCACTTTGTGCTTTAATTTCCGAGTCATTTGTGAATAAAGTGTGCGTTTACACGACACCGCTTTCAACTAAAAACGGAAAACGCTTTATGCACTTGATTTCCACGACAGCGGTGTTTTTATCGTTAAAATGTTTTCGTGTATCATCGTTAACGCAGTATCGTTATTGTTTTTGTGTAAAATACAAAATCGTGAGTTTGTGAAATCAGTGACGTCGTGTTAGTGTTCTATCTATTGGCGCGTAGTGTATCTTAACAAAGTGGTGTCGCCACCTACTGGCCTGGCAACACAAGCAAAATCTTTTAAAGTGCTGTTTACTATTTAGCAGTTGCTGATACTGATTGTTCAAATTGGCTGATTCCTTCATTAATGGATCAAAGAATCAATTTGCTGAAAAAAAAAATTAATCGACAGCATTGCTGAGTATTTCCTCCTTAAAACTGCAGTGAACCAAAGACAGTCACAAAAAAACACTTTGAAATCGCTGGTGTTTCTGGTTCACCTCGTAACCAATCAGATCAACGTGTGATCGTCAACCAGTGGATCTCTGAGTGAGTGAGTGGAGGTGGGGCTCATTTGCATATTCATAGAACCGCACATACTAAATAAGGCGAGGGTGTCGAGTTACATTCAAGATATTTTAAGGTATGAAAAACAAATTCAAGGATAAAACATGTAAATATGTCATATTGGTGATCAGAGATGAGTTTTAAGGGATACAGGATTATATAACATGGTAAAAATATACAACAAAAACTCCACGTAATGAACTTTAGGGTCATTCTACTACACTACATCATCACACAGGAAAGCGTACACTAGCACACCTCTACTCTTGGAAAAGTCCAGAGAGAAACTGTCCAGCTGAAGTGGATCCACAACAGGTGCAAGATGAGGAGAGTCAAGCAACTCAAGTGTCCTCGAGCAACAGATATCAATCCAGGGCACAAAACATGGAAAAACATTAGCTGAGTTTCAATATGACAAGGTGAAAAATGGAGTCACAACCGCAGATAGTTCCGCTCCAGTGGAGTATCGATCCGGTGTTGGACGAGCAGAAGACACTGGTGTCTCGGGGGAGCAGGTGGCACTTTAACGGGCCCTCTGGAGCCGACGACGCCTGTCAGCCCAACACTGCTACGCCAGCTAAACCCAGACAATAGTCTGATGGATGGACTCGTGTCCCAGGACAACTTTCACTTAGGCTGGAGAAATGTGAAAGCTGTGAGTCCTGGATCCATTCCCAAGGCTTCCAGTACAGCGATGTGCCATGGACGAGGGCACTCAAGCACACCTGGAAGACACCAGTGCATCGGAGATCAATATACAAGGCGGTTTTTGAGTTCCACTGGAGCATGTCCTGAGGAGTTACTGTCATGCTGATCACACACACTCTCCGAACACAAGTCATCATCACACACACTCTCCGAACACAAGTCAGAGTTGATCAGACGCTCCAGCATGCGAAGGCAAGACGCTGGCGCTCTTCGTGAGTCGCTCAAACATTACCTTTTTGTTTTTTACATATTTTGGTTTGATAATGTTTTGAAGTAATATTTTGTATTTATAGGGGATTTATTTTATACTAAATTATACTGACGCTGTATTTATAATTCATTTACTCACTTTTTGAGCATAGACCTGAATATTTATTGTCCATCTTAAACTGGTAAATCTGGAAGGCTTCAGAGGACAGAGACGACACTCGGCAGATTATTGCAGTTTTTTACTTAAAAAAAAGTAACAGAATTTGACGTATTGTTGTGAAAAATACTATTTTAAATTTTCATATAAAATATATATATTTAAAACCATATTTTACTGTAAAGCTGCATGAAAATCTGTTTGGTAAATGAAATCTCAGTGAATGAGCGTCAGTGAGATGTTGTTCGGCTGCAGTTCCACACGCTTCCACTAGAGGAAACTCTCTCGTCTCAGATCGCGAGGAGCACCAGCGGGACTGTTGTTGTTAACAGGACCAGCAAACTTTCCAATCATGGCAATGATATTCTTATTTGTGTGTGTGTGTGTGTGTGTTCACATACCAAGTGCCAAAACCTTTACCAATATTCGTACCATGCCGATGAAGTAAAAAATGCGAAAATTTACAACAAAAAATTCAGAGAGCACCAGCGGGTTAGGCACTCAAATCGAAACATTATGACTTTTCTTACCAGTTTGGGTCTGACTGGCCCACTAGAGCAGGACTGGGCAACTCTGGCCACGCCAGTCACGTCTGTGGGGTCAGCCGGAGCAGGGGAGTTTGGTCAGGCTTGCAGGACAGTGGATCCTGGCCATCACGTGTCCCAGTGGAGGACGGCGGATCCGATAGTTAGTGGTGGGATGGCCACAACACACACAGGCGGGGCAATTAGCTTGCCTCATTATCAGTGGAGTCTCATTATCAGAGTGAACAGGAGCTCCGCCGCTGGAGATCGATGAGCAAGGTCAGTGTATCATCAACCAAAGGCAGAAGTGCTGCGAGATAAAAGGATCTTTCCACGGCCTTATCCGGCCGCCACGCTTGGAATCTGTCTGACCAAAATTCCTTTCATGAGACACAGTTGTGAGTTCCTGCGCTGATCCGCTCACGAAAGTGGGAATCTCTTCCGTTTGGTCTATTAGCTGGAAAATGAGCACAAATACCCACTTTGGAAGTGAATGAAGTGCTCTTGTCTTGCTCATCAAGAAGTGCTCTTGTTTTATAGAATGCAGAGATAATATAACACTAATGAAATAAAAGTACACTTAAAGGGTTAGTTCACCCAAAACAAATTCTGTCAGTATTTACTCACCCTCATGTTGTTCCAACCCTTCGTTCATCTTCGCAACACAAATTAAGATATTTAAGATATTAAGATCGCTCCTGCATACTAGTCCATAGGCTTCTTGAGGGAATGACTCTCGCTGGCATTGAAAAGTCATTAAAGACATCGTTAAAATAGTCCAAGTGACGACAGGGGCTCAATCTTAACTTTATCAAACGACGAGAACACTTTTGTGCACCAAAACAACAAAAATAACGACTTTATTTCAACTATTCACTTCCTTCTCCATGGGCCTGTAGTCAGTTAACGTAGTGTGATTGCGTAAAGCTACGTCACACGAAGGCTCACTATTGGCCGACGCTGGTCATGTGTGTGTGATGCGTGTGACGTACAATAACAGAAGCTTACGCTATTAAACTAGTAACCTGACTCGCGCAGTGGGAGAAATAATCGAATAGTTGAAATAAAGTCGTTATTTTTGTTATTTTTGCGCACAAAAAGTGTTCTCGACGTTTGATAAAGTTAAGATTGAGCCCCTGTAGTCACTTGGACTATTTTAACGATGTCTTTAATGACTTTTTGAGGCCAGCAAGAGTCATTCCCTCAAGAAGCCTATGGACTAGTATGCAGGAGCGATCTTAATATCTTAAATATCTTAATTTGTGTTGCGAAGATGAACGAAGGTCTTACAGGGTTGAACAACATGAGGGTGAGTAAATACTGACAGAATTTTCATTTTTGGCTGAACTAACCCTTTAAGTGTACTTAATGAGACCACACTTTCTTCACTGTCACACACGTTTAGTAAGTGCACTTTGTCATAAAAACATTACATTTTAAATTATTATGTTTTAATTTTCTGTAATTAAGCACATGTAAAGCACTTGATTATACGTTTGTTCTAAAATTACTACAAAGTTAATAATAAAATGATTGGTGGTGGTGGTGGGGGGTGGGGGGTTAAACACTATTGCCTGAGTTGGCAACATGTGATTTCGCACAGACCAAAACAAAAACCGACATGGAACGCATATTTCAAAGTAAAATAACTGGCTGTAAACATGCTTTCCAGAGATACGAGTACGTGAGACAGCACCGACGCGTCACATTACAGCGATAACGCTTTTCTCGAACAGCATTTTGGCCAACATGGATTAACGAGAGCTCTAGCCTTCATCTCATGCTCACTGCCTTCCTCATGTCATTAATCTCCACCCTCTTCCCACACACACACACACACACACACACACACAGTCTGCATGGCACCAGACAGCAGTGAGCCGGCGAATGAGATGTGTGAGAGCCCCTGCTGCCAAGAGGCGGGCAGAAGGAGGAAACAAACCCCTGCTAATGGAGACATAACATGCTCACCGGAGCAGAAACTCAAACAAACGATTAATGGGCAATGGACCCTCTGCTCCCGCTCTCTCTCTCCTATCTCCGTCCTCCTCGCGCTGGTATTCAGACTGGCATCTCAGAGTCGCACCAGCCCCCCAGCCCCCCCAAACCGTCAGGAACACGACCCATGCATATTCACTTTATTCGTCATTTAATAACATGCACTGTAATATCAATCAGCTCAGAGGAGCACTTCGAGAGGCCTGGCCCGATGAAAGCCCGAATCGGAGCGACGAGGGTGAGTGGCGTTTCCTCAGTCGGAACATATGAAGAGAGACTGTTGTCTGCACGGGGCTTTAGGATAAAAGGAGCCAGCATCTCTACGCAGACTCCCAAATCCCTCATGAACCTGCGAGTCGCCTTGCTGCACTCGGATGGAAGATGTGACCTAATGAAGCAACAATGGCACAGGCGAAATAGGATTAGAGCTGAGGTTATTAGGCCAGAGCTCAACCCCCAGGCCCCCGTCACGCAGAAGCTGATCCGAGGTCAGGCCCGGCCCGAGCCCGCGATGAGCAGACGCTGGAGCCGATGGTCTCAGATCAGCAGCGCGGGGCAAGTTCACCCAGAGTGCACCACACACACCACTACACCGCGCCATGATGATCGCACCGAGGCTCGGCCTGCGTTCCCCAGCGACGCTTCTCTCGGCTCGATACGGTTACGACTTGTGGACGCGGTTCATCTCGGGATTCGACTTGATCAGAAATTCCTTGGCAAATATGAGACAGATTTTAACAACATGTGGCGTTCAGTGGCAACAAACCAGATCAAGACCGTTGTTGGTGGAGCTGCTGGTCCGAGCTCGACCTCGGGTGATCAAAGCGGATTTCACTGAATAATGAAAAATACATTTTACTTTTCCCCCCTCGCTATTCTGAGTTTATATGGCAATGCAAACTATTAAAAATTGAGATATAAACTGGCAATTTCAAAACTCTTGTGAAACGTTAACTGCAATTCTGTGTAGAAAAGTCTACAGAAGAAAAGAAATAAAAGTAGAATTGTGAGTAGGGTTGGGAATGGAAAATCCACAATACTTGAGGTCAGGAATCGGATATTTGTCATTCCATTAAAATTTCGCCTCCTCTTATCGATTCCTCTGTGAGCGTTTCAATATGACTGTGACGCGTCGTGTGTATCAGTGTGTCGGACCCGTGCCGCTCTTAAAGTGACAGCACTAATATTCCTGCCGTGTCAATAATAACACTAATCACACAGACTGAATATGTTTTATAACTATATTTGTAATGTATATTGTGTAATGTCTATTCTGTCGTGTCTATTGTTAGATTTTTTATTGTTATTATTTTATTGTTTGTTTTTGTTTTATTAGAGTTTACTTGTCTTTAAAAATGCTTGAAATGTATATTAGTTACGCTACTTGTTTTTCCATGGTGTTTTTAGCCTGTTGATTTTCGTTCATGATTTTCGGCTACAATTAAATGTTTTGCGATAAGACCAAATGTGAACGATATCTTTACCTAATTGGAATCGAAACTAGGAATCGATAAGAATCGAAATCGTTAAAATTCAAATCCATACCCAAGTCTCAAATCTGAGAAAAGTTGCAAGACACAAAAAGTCGCTAATACCGTTTTGCACTTGTTATTGTGCGGTGGAAGCCAGCGTCCACAGAGCCGAGCGCATCATTACGGTTCTGATCCGGCAGAAGCGGAGCCTCTCGCTCATGTGTTGTGATTAGCAGGTAATGATCTTTGATCTAATGCGCTGACTGGGAAAGTGCGGCTCCGCGAGAATTCCGGTAGATCTCGGCCGACCTGGAGCCAGTGTCAGCTCTCATTAGGCCAGCCGGCCCCGTGACCCCCGTCCCCCGGCCCGGGCCCTCCTCTCAGCTGGAGAGCCCCGCGTAATGATATCAATAGCAGCAGGGGTGCAATGAATACAAATCCGCGTGCAGAATGTTTGGACAAGAATCCTCTCGGAAGCCCCCCACCAACGAGGCTCCGTCCCCCTCCCGACACAGGGCGGATCCACATACGACACACTCCCTCCAGTGGTTCAGTCCGGCCCACGGCGAGGTCTACACAGTGCTCTTATGAGTTTCTACATTACAACTAGGGCTCACAATCCACGTCAATCAAGTGGATTACATGATATGCTGATTAGTCAGATTAGTTGTAACGAATTGCATGCATCAATGATTGCTAAAAATGAGGATAATTTAAGACATTGGGTTAGAGGATTAAAACATTGAATAGATGAGTCTTTAGTAGAGCGGATCTCAATGTAAACACGTGTGGAAGAGCAGATCACAGCGGTGACCCCTGTCCACAGAGCAGAACTGCTCTTACAAATACTATTAGGATGAAAAGAAACGACCCTTCGGATACACAATATCACATGAATGGCATATTTCAGCGCCAGAATGGCGAATTTTGCCGAACCACAACAAGTTAGGTAAAGGTTATTTGTAATAGAAATACAAACACGTAAAATAATGTCGGTTTAATGCTGTACACCCAAAATTAGGGTTAGGATTTCTCTAGTGTTCATTTTTATCATTTTAATTAAGATTAAAAATGCCTCTTGACTCTTTCCACACCATTGACGTCATTTTCGGGCTTTCACTGTTCTTCAAAAAGAGCACAGAACCTCCTGATCAAAACACAGGCAGAAGATGATGAAAACATGCATAACACGATCATTAACCCTAAACCGCATAGAAATCAAACCTGCCTAAAGTTGCTGGACGAAGGAGGACCCAGCAGGACACTGAAGCTGCGGGCGTTGATGGACGTCCACTCCAACTGTGTTTATCATTGTTCTGAATCTGATCCAGACGTGGTCTTTTCTCAGGAAAGAGTTAATATAACTAAACATAAGTTATCAAAAGCAGAGACCCTTCCTGCAGTCGAGGTGGTCAATCTTTGTGGCAGACGTCAGGAAAGTTCATATGACGTCTGCTTTATATTGTGGGTACACTGTGCTGAGGAGCGCTGGTCTTCCAATGACCGTCGCATTCACATGCCGTCAGCTGTTCAAAAAGACCTGTCGTTATTCCTGTCTTCAACTAATATCCAAACATATTCACCAAACAGGTTATTTTACTGGGGAACACTCCAGGTAACCCATCTCAAACAAGTTGCCTCTCTTTCGCCAAACTTGCACAGTGAAGTCGTAGTTGAAGTGAGTGTACTCGCCGTCACTAGCGTAACACAACAGCCAGTGTACGAGTGAGCGAGCAAGAAATCTGATTTCCGCCTCTGGTATTGACACAGCCGGTCTGGAAACCAGTCAGAGATTCTGGTAACAAAAGCATGTTCACAGTCCTGCTGAAGTGACCCCCAATTAAAGAGCAATGGTGAAGGCCCACACATCTCTACATCCGCATTACCGGCGGCAGAAACATCATAAAACGTGTCACTAGTAGACCTGTTTACAATCAAGTCGAGCTGCGCCGTCCCTGAACACGCTATTCACATTCAGCGCTGTTATTGGAAAAATGTCTAATGGTTTCAGCTGAAAGCTTCATTTATACATGTCTGTGTGTATTTGCTTCTACTCATGCATGTATTTCCCCTTAGTAAAATAATCCCCTTTCTGAGAGATTCAAATTATCATTGGTACTAAATTGATGGCGTCTGCAACCAATCACATTTAAAAGCAGGTGTTTTTGCATTGATTTGTGTATTGTTAATGCATGTGGTAAATCTCCTGAGATGGCAGCAAACACAACTCTTATGAAATATATATAGCAATAAACATCTAAAAGTAATGTGGTAAAGAAGTAATCTCTCAGACGGGCAGCTGTCAAAGACTTTCAGAACAGCCGTGCCACAATTGCAAATAGTTATAGCATTTAAAGACAAGTTCACACTACAGGATTTTAAGCCCGATTTATGCCGGATTTGCAAATCGTTGAGTCGCCGACAGGTCAGGGTGTTATCGCGTGCAAATCGCGGGGAATTAGCGGACGATGAACGCCTGCCAATCTGTTAGTATGAAAGAGCCAACAACGCAGCGAAAACGCTCGCATACGCGTCGCCGAGCCCAGAAAACTATCTAGCCTGCTAGATATCCAGAGCTGTGATGTCATGAGTACAGCCAATCATAGCAACGCATGGGTTGAGGACACCAGGTAAATCTTAGTTTATATTTTCTTTTTTGCATTTTTTTTTCTCAGAGCAGATCGCCGCGCAAACAGTGTGCAGCATCAGTTTCTGTCTGACGTCCATATTCGCGTGTTGTGTTCTTCTCTGTAGTTTCGAGTCATTTCTGGTTCACTTTATTGCGTGGTTTTCGTGACAAAACATGGTTTGTAGACCAGATAGAATCTTTGGGTGACAGAGTCGTTGTCAACTCGTTATTTATTTGATTATTTTCAGGATTTAGACTGTACCATAGTACTGAAACAGCTCTCATTGAGTCACAAATGATTTGCTCTTATTATCCGATCGTGGTTGTATCTCTATGTAGTGCGTTGTTAACTCGTGTAGTGAGTTACCTCCTGTTGTGGATCAATCCCGTTGTGTGGTGTGAACAGCTAAACAACTTGAACACTCATGATTTCACCGAGAGCAAGTCATGTAGTGTGAACCGCACAGTTCAGCCCGACGATTTAAAATCATGTAGTGTGAACAAGGCCAACCAACTATCTGCAAACTCATAATTATAGCCATTAGCCAAATACTGTGTACTCTTCACTTGACACATTATTCCTCCAAAGCCTGCTTTCATTACATTATGTGAATTTGTAGAGCGCCATCAATCCGGCTATATTTCCAGTAGCTCGAACAGCACCACACTAACCTAAACATGCAGTAAAGCGAGACACTCAACAAACCTCCCCAGTTCAGATATTTCATGTGTTCTAGCTCAAGCACACCTGCTGCCGCTCATGAAGCCCTTGATTAGCGAGATCTGCAGATCTGTGCTGGATTATATTTAAGGGATTTCATAATTTTGAGACTGCAAGTTGCATTTTCAGTTGAATTTCTGGAAAGCACTTGAAACATCTGTTGTGTCAGCTGAAAGTCTGTAAATGTTGCCAATAAACCTGATATGGGGGTTGAATCTCATTTGCTCATGACACTATGTATTTTTTCCATTTAAACCATTATGATAATCAAATCAGATAAGCTGAATAAATGACAAAAACACAACTGCATCCATATGTTTTCTCAAAATATTCCAACCACAGTATTGGAGTCAAGTGTCACTTCATCTGTGGTGGGATGTGATTGCCATTAAAAATGAACCAGGCTGCATGTAATGTCTTGAGAACAGGCCTGTTGGCTGTGAACAGGGGTGTGAGGATGTCATCTCCATCCTCCGACAGAAAGCTTTTTACACAACGACATCACAAATGCATTAGCATGAATTAAACGTTACTCCTTAACCCGCATCAGAGGCGTACACACTGCCAGGAGACAGACGGCTCTCGCTCCAGAAATAAACACTAGTTGCCAATATTACACTTGACTTTTAAAGACGGAATGAAAGGGAAGTTGCACTGGGTTTGTGCTCCTCTATAGTGTCGTATATATATATGAGTGAAACACTTCTGTGGGCGGGGCTTGATTGTGTCTGTGGGGAATTGATTGGCTGGTTGGATGGTTGTGGTTTGCGGAGGAACTTATTCTGATTCAAGATCATTAACACAACAATGATGTGCACCCATAAATCATTTATAATAAACACTGCAATATTCCATAAAAATAAAATAAGAATTACAAAGTTTTCATGGAAACTTTAAAAATCCAACATACCCCATTTACTCTCTCATTACATGTTGCTGGTTTTTGTTGTGAATGATTTTTTATTATGATTATATCCGACCCAGATCCAGGGTGTTACCCAGATCTTGGGATAACAACTCAGGGATTGAGTTATTTAGTGGAACAGCTGATGATCTGATATGAGGCATGTGTTGGATGGGTTGATCTACCCAGACTTTCGGTTGAGCCTTTTGGATGGATGGATGGATGGATGGATGGGTGGGTGAATGGATGATGGCTGGATGGATGGATCAATGATGGCTGGGTGGGTGGATGGCTGGATGGATGGAGGGATGAGTGGGTGGATGGCTGGATGATGGATGGATGGGTGGGTGGGTGGGTGGGTCGGTGGATGGTGGATGGATGGGTGGGTGGATGGATGGATGATGGATGGGCAGATGGATGGATGGCTGGATGGATGATGGATGGGTGAATGGATGGATGGGTGGATGATTGGTGGATGGATGATGGATGATGGATGGGTGAATGGATGGATGGGTGGATGATTGGTGGATGGATGGGTGGATGATGGCTGGGTAGATGAATGGGTGAATGGATGATGGATGGCTCGATGGATGGATGATGGATGCATAGATGGATGGATGGATAGATGGATGATGGATGGATGATGGATGGATGGATGGACAAGGGCGTAGATTACGCGGGGGACGCGTCCCCCCCACATTTTATAAAATGTAAATTTGTCCCCCGCACTTTTTCATAGGGGAAGTGTTCGCGACATGTTGAGGTTTTCGCGAGCCAATGTGTATTTATAGATACAGATTTAAAATTCAAAGAGAAAAGATCGCCTATCTACTGTATCTACACGTGACTTTCACGTTGCCATGGTAATCAGTCACTCGCGCTCGTGCATCATCACACGCCCGTGCTCGCACCCGCACTGAATCCATCGTCGAAGGTCGAAAGGAATTCAAAACGGCGAAAAACACTTCACACTTTTTTTCGCAAAAAAGTCAAGAACTGTAAGTTGTAATGTGGTATCCGAATTTGGTTGCTCATTGTCATTGATGAATAACTTTGCCTAATTTTCTGCCATTATCTAACTTATTTGCTTGAATCATGCAGTGTTGTACTTGTAACATGTGTACATGATGTTTACCATATAATAAGGTAACACTTTACAATTAGATTAAAGAAGTTTGTAGACAAACGTTAAGTTTTCTTTAAAAAGCCTAACCAGAAAGTTTGAAGAAGTTTTAAAAGCATGAAGTTTGAATGTTTTCAATATGACAGACAGACAGACAGACAGACAGACAGACAGACAGACAGACAGACAGACAGATAGATAGATAGATAGATAGATAGATAGATAACTAATGAAACCTTATTGTAAAGTGTTACCATTCAATATAAATGCAGTATGCAATTGTAAAAAAAGGTATAATGCTTGACATTCTGTCCCCCTCACTTCTGAAATGATTGCTACGCCCCTGTAGATGGATGATGGTTGGAATGGTGGATGGATGGATCTTTATTAGTCATTGTTTAAAAGAAACAACGAAACTCGTTTAGCTGCTCTTCAGATGGATAACTATAAACTATATCAATAGTGCATATAAATAACAGGCATAAAGTGGAGTGAATTGAATATAGACACATTTTATGTGAAGCTGCTTTGAAACAATGTATATTGTGAAAAGCGCTATACACAATAAATGTGAATTGAATTGCATTAAAATGTTAATTTGGTGTAGATTTGCGCTGGCGAATCTTTCAGAAGGTTTCCAGCATGAGGGCACGGTGCCAACGGCAGGCACTTCAGCTTAAGTGTCGGCCCGAAGAGCAACCCAGAACTGCTGTAGAACAGTGTTATCAGGGACCATTAGAGCCTTTGAAGTGGCTGGGGAAAGAGTCTCATCCATTACACACAGAGTTTGGGTCCTGTCATGGAGAGAGCCGTCCGCAGAGGACGCCTGTTCTTCGTCTCCCATCATCCCCGACTCAGGGTTTGGCCAACACACAGCGTAACTCGCTGCAGATTTCACCAGGTTCGTCCTCCTCGGGCCAGATTTGGAGCTCGATAACTCACATCCTGACAGCGTTTGATGTCGGAGTGCCTCGAGAATCGGCCTTTTGTTGTATGATGCCATACGTGCACTGTAATAAGTCCGGCTGGAACAGCTAATGATCTGATATGAGGCATGTGTTGGATATTCTCCCCAACGCTCCTCGGACCCACCGCATGAAGTCCTCGGTTTCAACACTCGAAAAAATCTTGGGTTGTTTTTTCTATCCAAATCCTGGGTTGAGCATTTTGGGTTATTTTTTCAAGTATTTGGGTAGTTTTTATGTTACCCAGCTCCTGGGTCAAACGCAACAACCCAGTGTTTGGGTAGTTTTTATGTAACCCAGATCCTGGGTCAGACATAACAACCCAGTGATTGGGTTATTTTCTTGTCTGACCCAAATCCTGGGTCAGACATAACAACCCAATGTTTGGGTAGTTTTTGTGTTAACCAGATCCTGGGTCAGGCGTAACAACCCAGTGTTTGGGTAGTTTTTGTGTAACCCAGATCCTGGGTCAGACGTAACAACCCAGTGTTTGGGTAGTTTTTGTGTAACCCAGATCCTGGGTCAGGCGTAACAACCCAGTGTTTGGGTAGTTTTTGTGTAACCCAGATCCTGGGTCAGACATAATAACCCAGTGATTGGGTAGTTTTATGTAACCCAGATCCTGGGTCAGACGTAACAACCCAGTGTTTGGGTAGTTTTTGTGTAACCCAGATCCTGGGTCAGGCGTAACAACCCAGTGTTTGGGTAGTTTTTATGTAACCCAGATCCTGGGTCAGACATAATAACCCAGTGATTGGGTAGTTTTATGTAACCCAGATCCTGGGTCAGACGTAACAACCCAGTGTTTGGGTAGTTTCTGTGTTACCCAGATCCTGGGTCAGACATAACAACCCAGTGATTGGGTTATTTATGGCTGGAACAGCTGATGATCTGATATGAGGCATGTGTTGGATATTCTCCCCAACGCTCCTCGGACCCACCGCATGAAGCTCTCGGTTTCAACACTCGAAAACATCTTGGGTTGTTTTTTCTACCCAAATCCTGGGTTGAGCCTTTTGGGTTATTTTTTCAAGTATTTGGGTAGTTTTTATGTTACCCAGCTCCTGGGTCAAACGCAACAACCCAGTGTTTGGGTAGTTTTATGTAACCCAGATCCTGGGTCAGATGTAACAACCCAGTGATTGGGTTATTTTCTTGTGTTACCCAGACCTTGGGTCAGACATAACAACTCAGCGATTGGGTTATTTATGGCTGATGATCTGATATGAGGCATGTGTTGGATATTCTCCCCAACGCTCCTCGGACCCACCGCACGAATCTCAGCTTCGAGGTTTGCCTGAGAAGCTGCTTTAACAGAACATTAACAATTAACGAGAAGCACAAGGTCAGATGAGACGGCAGAGCATTGGGAATGAGATCATGCTGTGGATGATCCCGGGATCCCTGCGAAGGGAAGCCAGGCCATGTCATGTTCGCAGGAGTGTGTGCAGACGTGGACCCCATCTACACACTCACGCACGCATTAAAAACGAAACAGCATTAACTGTAGATGTGCAGCGACGACACTCTTACAGCTTCCAGACTCGCTGTGGGGAAAGTGAGGAAGACGAGGCTTCAGATGTTTTCTTCATCCTTCAAGTCATGTCTCATTTTCATTTGAGCCAATGGAGGCTTCCTCAAACACTTCCAGTGGACACTGATGTCTTGTGTCTGATCTCACACAGCTTGCCCGATCCTATAACAGCTCAGAAATAAAATATCTGATCAATCAAACGCACTGCACATCTACAGCATCGACCACATGGAGTCCATGACTAACGACTGGCACCCAGTATAAACTCATATACGTTACGTACAGGGTTATTATAGGATATATATAATGTTGTAAAGGAGATTTCGCCTTCGGATATGATAATAGCATTGCTCACTTTACATGCAAGTCTCCTTTAAACCGAAGTATAACGTTACCAAAATTATTTTAATTAATAATTAAGTGCATTATATATTCACTACATGAAAAATAGATCTGTTGTTGCCTCCACAGTGGGATGAGGGACTTTACATTTATTAAACGAAACAAATTCAAGTTAGTTTTACTTGACAATCTTTACGAGAGCCTAACATGCCGAACAATCGAAATGTGCCATGTTGTCTCGAATTTGACTTTTTTCATTGAAGTAAACAACAGCTTTTTATAGACTTTTCCCCGAAACAGAAAGCAATTCGATATAATTTTTACAATAGTTGCACAAAAGCATATGCTTTTAGGAATACTTTTACATTATTAAATTGTGCACCATTTTGTCCAGTCCGGTCAAAATGTTTGGCTTCAGTGGTGGTTGACGTGTTTTAGTCGGACCCCTACCTCAGCAAAACACCAACACACTGGTGTTCCCTTCCTTTTGTTTGGAAACAGTGTTTGCATCATGGCCTCCTGCCCTGAATTCATGACCTCTCAGAGCCATTATTCCAGTGATCTAATGACCTCTGCTGTTTGAAGAGGCTGGCCTGGACACACAGGTAATGAGTATAATAAGTAATGAGCCACTTAAATTAGCATCAAAAGACATGTGCTAATACAGGCATCCAGCGCTAATGATCCACAGATCCATGAATGAATCGTCTCACACACACCGATCAAAACACAGTTTAGTTCATCCCTGCTAAAGTCCAGTACACGCTCAGAAAAAAGGCACAAAAGCTGTCACTGGGACGGTACCCTTTAAACGGTACCAATATGCACTCTTAAGGTAATAATATGTACATTTGAGGTACTAATATGCACTATTGAGATACTAAGGTGACTGAAGTGTGCCTGTTTCTCTGAGCGTACAGTCATACAGCATACATGTTTCAGCAGGCCTTCAGCTCACGAGTGTATGAGACTCACAAACACACACACTCCTGATCTACAGGGATGAACACACACACTCCTGATCTACAGCGTGTGATGGGTTTGATTCATCGGCTGCTGGTCAGGGTTTGATCACTAAAGGATTGATGTGTCCGATTGGCTTCAGGACTTCCTCTCGAGGTCACGTCCCGTCTGGCCCCTGTCCAACACACACACTCCTACAACACCCACTTCCACAACATGACCCACCCGCGCCGGTGGTCAAGACAGCAGATCTACATCCAGATCTCCAGAACCAGCTTTAGTTCACTGGCAGACATCAGCTATCAGTGCAGGATGATCACACTGCCACCCTGTGGTGGGAGACATGAACACACACACACTCACACACACACACACCTGACTGATGACATCGTTCTTTGCTCAATCCTGCCATCTTGTGGTCAAGCAGAAAACATGGATGGTCTGAGTTCCCACACAAGCTCTTCATGCACAGGAGATCATGATGCACCAATAATAATGAAATAAAGATTTCTATTTTTAAAATGAAGGTAGATTTTTAAAGAATGAACAAAAATATGAAGCAGCACAACTGTTTTCAACATTGAAAAAAAATCTGAAATATTAATCAGCATATTAAAACAAAACTGAGATGAGTCGCTATACTCACAGATGAAATGAAGAGTTTATGTTTTATGCCCTAATTTGATTACCAGCGATTCAAATTTTTAAAACTAATTTGTTTTTAAATCAAAAATCCAGAACAATTAAAATAAATAACACAGAATTTCTGAATAAAAATAAAAATTAATTGGGCCGTATAATACATTTTAAAAGATAAATAATTAGGGCCGGAGCACTAATGGTGCGAGGAGGACCCTCTTGAAACTGTTAGGACTATTATTATTATTTTTTCCTGCAAAGTAAGCGCCATTTTCGCGGCCGCAGCATGCTCACAAACTCACCAAACACATCTACCATGTCCAGACGCACAGAAAAGTCTTTCGGAGCGATGCCTTAAACTCAACAGGAAGTCGGCCATTTCTAATTTTACCGCCATTTTTGGATGATTTACTCATTACGCACTTTAACGAACTCCTCCCAGGGATTTAGTCAGATCGAATAAACATAGGCATCGACCTTGTAAAGTTGTGCTATCCGCGCGTTTTCGTCGATGGGTGTGTCCGAGGCGTCGATAATTCGCCATGAAACAGGAAGTTGTTGTAACTTCAGTGTACATCTTTAGACCTGCGCGAAATTTACATCTGACTCCAGAAATACAGAGCTAACTGGGAAAAGGCATCCTGTAAAAAATTAAATAAATAAATAACCATACAGATTTTTGGAAAAATTACCTAATATTTCAATGTATTGTCTACGGGTGTCGCAATATATTACAATTCAAAAATTCAAGTTTTCTGAGATTCACACACACAATACACACACACCTGAACATTCCACAGGGCTATGTAATAATGTATAATAATGCAATAGAGGAATATTTGAGTAAAAAGTGTCCTACATTATTTTAAATACATCTATTCAGCAGCTGCGTTTACATGGACTGCTTTTGGCTCCATCGAAATGAAATCAATCCGATATGAATCCAAACACACAGTTTACATGAGCGCTGAACATGTGATCGTAGATGCGTGTTTATATGTGTGTTTACACGTCACAAGATTCAAATCAGGATAAATGTGTTTGACATGCACTCACGAATATACAGTTTCCCGCTGTTTGCACATAATAACCATTCTCCTACATTGGTTCTTTATTTGTTTTAAACAGACTTACCGACAGCATCACCTGAGCGACAGCGTCCAATCAGAGGATTTCACCTGAGCGACGACATCCAATCAGAGCTCAGGCGTCCAATCAGAGCGTTTCACCTGAATGTCAACAACACAACAGAAGACAGCAGATTATGAAGGGCCTTGTTTGGCAGAGGGCGTGTGCCGTCGAGGACAGGAGTGCATTTCACAAAAGCATTGTTTGCCAACTATGGTCTCTAGTTCTGTCGTTATCAGTAGTTGTGTAGAACGAGCCTATGATTGAATCTGGAAATAAAGAAAAATAACTGAAAAAAATGAGAGATAGACTCAGACGTCATGTCTGTAATGCATAGCAAAACATCCAGCATTATTCGATCTCAAACAGATTCATTAACAGTAGTAATTACTCAAACACCGGCGTGTCAACATTAACCAACAAGGTTGAACGACCAATTTGTGACAGTATTGTTTCGGGAAACAGTCGTGACTAGCTTGCTGATCTCCTCAACGATGCACTCGGACATGAAGCCGCGAGTTACGGCGTTACACGGGAAACACACCCGGAGCGTCCGTGACCCCGGAGCCTGATTGACAGGCTAATAATAATGGCTCCACTCCACATGGATAAGCAGCTCAGCGCTTCTGGAGAGGACGGCGTGTTTGGCCTGGGAACGCTGATAACTGGGAACGCTGATAAGACTCGCTCCTCTTCCCTGATTGGAAAGCTCGAAGTGCAGCTCTCTCGGGTCTACCAGCATGTGAACTTTAATAGTTCACATGCTGGAGCTCTCGAAAACATTCCTCCAGGGATCAGATGAACATATTAAAGGGCTCGTATCATATTATATCAAAATGTCTTACTTTTGAAGGACAAGCAGCTTGATCAAGTCAATCCTTTCTGAACTTATGTCTTTTCGTAAAGTTAGACATATGATATGGTCTTCAGTCAGTCAGCTTGCCGTTTACCTTATCAATATGTGAATAAAATGCTAGATTAAATCAAATTAAGTGGTCGTGTCAATGGGCTTTATGCCCAGCTGCACTACTTCCTGAACTTCAGCCAGCTCCTTGTTTCCTGTCTGCCATTATTGGCCAAATTGATTAATTCAGGTGTGTCTGATTATTGTTGCCATGACTACTGAGGTCAAGCACACCTGAATGAATCAATTTGTCCAATAATGGCAGACAGGAAACAAGAAGCTGGCTGAAGTTCAGGAAGTAGTGCAGCTGGGCATAAAGCCCATTCTTTTATGTTTCGAAGATGAACTGTTTGAATGGTCTTGTGGGTTTGAACTTTGGAACGATAAATGGGCTCTATGCACGGCGGTATTTCCGGTGAAGGATTAAGGATGCTCGATAACTTCCGCCGATCGTAGAGTCAATGCAATACCGAGAATTTATATTGAATTTTATACTCCATGGTTATACTAAAGAAACGTTAGTCACAAAAACAGATAAAACAGACACCCCTCGTTGTGTTTATGATTCTTTTTTAAATTATATTAAATAACTAACGTTATATATACAATTACATCTAAACGTATGTACGTTTCATTTCAAAGATTGGAGGACAGTAAAATTTGAAGACTCAAAATTGCCATAATCCCGTTTTTCTCGGTTTTCCTCCGCTTTAATCTCCACAACCGGAAATGGACGAGCATCCTTGCGTCAAATGCGGAATTTATGCGTGCATATAGCCCATTTAGCTTTAGCCTATTTACCTCAGTAATGTTTTGCAGCTGCGCGCGGGTATGAAATTAAGCGCGAGAGATTAGACCGTTACAGTTATTAAGAAGACCATTGGTTACGAACACACTTATTCATAGTAAACCAAATTAAAATGTATTTTCATACAGAATGACAGTATAGCTTCAAATCTGTTTTAATAGACCATTAATTAAATTTAAAAAAAAAAAAAAAAGCCCTTGCGTCAACAGCATATTTACCGGTAGAGTCATTCTAATTTACCAAGATGTGTTAAAGGTAATTAGGTGCTAATATATAAGTTTTCCATTTCACAACACAAGCCATCAATGTTACACGACATATTACACCATAATCATCATCATAGTTCAGTGTTAGGCCAACTTACCGCAACTCCTCACCACTGTCCGACACTATTCAAATGTCTGCGCGGGAACGATTCCTGTGACGCATGCGCGCTGGAATCACCTTGGGAAGATTGTGCATACAAATGACAGGTGTGTACGAAATAACCCTAACACAATATTCAAACCATTAATCCTCTACAGTTATTCAGACACTACAGTGTGCCGGAAGGCCTCCCGATGTTTGTGCTTGTTGTTTGACAATAATTTGAAACTTAGCAAACTAGTATCTCCAAGTTGAAAAGATTTCTCTACTCGCTGTAGTGGTGCTTTATGGGATTGAATGAGAGCAATCAATAACATCCACTACGGTTTCGGATCTCTCTAGATGTCGAGGCAAATAATGTAAAACTAGATATCACTTTTTTTTTAATCAAATATCACTTCTAGACATCATTTTTTTGTAAAACATTTGTGCAGAAATGTCTGTATTCTGTGTAAAATGCCTTTTTACCACTTAATTGGCTTTATGCCCAGCTGCACTACTTCCTGAACTTCAGCCAGCTTCTTGTTTCCGGTCTGCCATTATTGGCCAAATTGATTAATTCAGGTGTGTCTGATTATTGTTGCCATGACTACTGAGGTCAAGCACACCTGAATTAATCAATTTGGCCAATAATGGCAGACAGGAAACAAGGAGCTGGCTGAAGTTCAGGAAGTAGTGCAGCTGGGCATAAAGCCCATTAGGACCACAATAAATTATTCTCTGTTTTAAGGGAACTATTTACCGCACATGTAGAATGCTAGTCACCATGAAATTAAAATAGTACTTATTCTTATGGAACATGGTTTATTCTAAATGATTTATGGGTCCACATCATTAGATAATAAACTTGAATCCGAATCAATTCCTCTTGCAGCATTTCTTCTCTTCTCTGATGACGAGGGCGGGGCTATAACCTGTCACTCACATGAGATCAGCCAATAGCAAACCTTTCTTTTTTTACATTTGTTCTTGTTTCACTCAGATATATGACACAATACTAGGGAAGACAAGACGAACACAACTTCATGTCACAGTTTCATTAGGAGTCAACCCTTAGCAAAATTATAAACAAATGAATCATTAAAGGGTTTCTTAATTTAAGGAGTTTTGAGAGCCTGTCACACACGATGTGAAACTAACAGGCTCTCCGGGAGTCATGTGTCCATGATGACGAAAGTTCAGAAAACATTTCTATTGCACCAATCTCATGTGAAGCGCATAAAGCTGTGCCGCCGTTTGCACTATAGGCTCTTAATGTAACTGATGCTTTTAGTAATTGTTTAACAACCAAATTTAGGAAACTGCAGAGGAAATCATTTTCAGTGGTAACGGACATTCTGTCGATAGTTGAGCCGAAACATCTCTTTTAATGCAGACAAAGAGAAACATGAGCATGAAACGTTTCAGTAAAAGAGTTTCAGGCGTCCATCTTGTTTTCCGTGGAAGCGTGATTGTTCGTATCGATTCCTCTATTAAAGTCTCTTCCTCATCTTTCCCTTCTTGTTGCCGCCGCGCCCGAAGCCAGACCGCATCACTTCCTGTAGCCGCTGCTTTCCTTTGGCGCGCAGCTTCTTCATGCCGCCGCTCTGCAGGAACTGCTGTTTTGCTTTACGCTTGCGTAGCTTGAGGATCTGATCGCGGTTCTTCAGCTCCGATCGCACACGCGAGCCGCTCTCGGCATGAGCTCCTCCTCTTCCTCCCGACTGGCCACGAGCTCCTCCTCTTCCTCCCGACTGGCCACGAGCTCCTCCTCTTCCTCCCGACTGGCCATAAGCCCCTCCTCTTCCTCTCGACTGGCCATAAGCCCCTCCTCTTCCTCTCGACTGGCCATAAGCTCCTCCTCTTCCTCCACGACCTAAAGAAACCACAACACAAACACACTAGTACTCGAGAGAGCGGACGTCATGTGATCACTGGATGATTTTACAACACAATCTTTCGGTGTGTCCTAATTTGCATACTATCTAAATAGTAGTTATAGTAGGGTTACTCCGTCACAAATGTTGAAATGAGTATTTCCAAACAGACCCGAATGGTCTTCTTTTTCCAGTCAGAATCCGAAGTGCAGATCCGCGAACAAGCTAACGGCTAATATCGAGGATTCAATTAGAACTACAAACACGTGAAAAGTGTTAAAAAACTACAGACATGGAGGACGTTTAAGCACGTCAGTTAAAGATGACGAAGTACTATGTCTCAAAGCTTGTCTACTCTTTCAAAACACTCAAAAATGATGTATTTTTCCCATCACAAAAAGAGTACATACTTTATGGTGTAGTATAAGTAGGGGAAGTGGAGCTAGCATTAGTGTCTTACCGCCGGAGTTCCTCCCTCTCGACGCTCCTCCAGTTTCTCCATCCGAGTCCGAATCGCGGTCATCCATCTTATTCTTCTTCTTCCATTCTTCATAACTGGACCAAAGTCAGGAAAACCAACTGAGACGCAAGTGTTCACATCAGACCTTCACGAGTCCACATGGGACCAACACCTCTTCCTTAATTCCTCTTCCTGTTCACATCAGGGTTAAAGTTCGGCGCAAAAATCTGTAGCGGTAATCAAATCAAAATGTTTAAATTGTCCTTCATGAACACAGAGACAACCATTACAATTCTCAATGAAAATTCACCCAATGTTTTAGATTATTGTTATTTTTGATCTGTGCATACGTTTTATTCGCACTTCGTAACATCTTCCCCTCGCGGGTCTAAATTAGAAGCTCTAAATTTATATTTCATTTATTTTTTGTCCAGAAAGCTTATTTCATTTTGATATATTTTTTAATTATTTAATTTTTTTTAATTTAATTTTATTTACCTTTAAATTATTAAATTTGATAGATAAATAAATAATAAAATAATAATTTAAGCACATTCTTTCAACTTTAATTCAAAATAATTGAATACACCCTTTAAAATTCAGCACAAAATATCTTATATTGGGTGTCTCTGCCAACCTCTTATGGAAAAATAATGATATAACATGATATTTCATGACTCTAGATGAGCTTATCTCTCTATATGGAGCAGAGCTGTCCCGCTGGGTCCTAAATTCAGTTCATTTCAGTATGCGTTCACATTAAACAAATCTTTTTTTTTAATATATATATATATATATAAAGTTTCAGCATTTTTAGTTACAATTTTTAATATTTTTAGTTTTTTCTATGTGTACTGAAGCATTCCTTCCCCAAATTAACCGGCGATGGAAGGCTTTGATCCTTTAACACAAAACTCCTCGAATCCTTCCATTGTTTTGGTGCATTCGTGGTTCAAGTGTGACAAAAGTCCTGGGCTTGATTGTGTATATCGTCTCTGAATGTAAACCATCCTCCCATCGCCCAGACCTCCTGTTAGAAAACAACATCAGCATCACGAGCTCCTGTAGAGCTGCTCTGAAACGAAAACACTCTTTCCCAGAAGGATACAAGTTCTTCTTCTTCTTCTTGCCGCTGACCACCGTCCCACTCTCGGTCCGGACCTTCTTGTGTTTGTCGTCTTTACCCGTGTCACGGACGAAACGCTTCCTCTTGCGATCCCTGCGGAGAACACGCGTGTGTGTCAGGATAAGCAGGCGTGTGTGTCGGGATAAGCAGGCGTGTGCACGGGGTCACGGGGTCACCGGCTCACCACTTCATCAGGCTCTTGTGTTGATTTAAAGACTTGTTCTCGTCACCCATCAGATCCAGAACCGCAGAGGAGGCCTGATGCTCGAACGAGCCCGCATCCGCCCCGAGACTCAGCCTACACACACACACACATTTAACCGTTTCTAAATTGAACATGTTTAATAATAATAAGGTATATTATATAATGATGATGATGATGATGAAGGAGCCGGCCGTACCCTCGCTCTGAGTCGAAGTCTTTGGGTCTGTACGGGATGTAGAACTCTTCATCTTTTCCTGCTAATGTTTTCTTACCGCTGGTTTCAGTCTCTTGCTTTCGTTTCTTCCCTCCCACCACCTCAGAGAACACCATCTGTCAGGCGCAGGGGTCAAGGGTCAGGGGTCAGGCAGCTCGATTAGTGTGTTCTGCAGCGAGTGTGTAATCGGTGTGTTCGACCCTCACCTGAATCTCATCTTCGTCCTCGTCGGGTCGCGGTTCTGTCTTGGTTACCGTGGCGACGGGGGCCTGGCTCATCAGCTCCGCTCGCGCTGTGGAGAACTTCTGGACCAGAACACCGTCCCGGGATCGCTTGGCCCGCATCACCTCGCTGGCACTGGATTTGTTGCTGGAGTTGATTTCAAAAATAGTCTGAGGAGGAAATAAACATCTGAATCGAGTCAGAACCAGAACTATATAAGTCTTCTGAAGTCAAACGCTGAGCAGGGAACGGATCTCAATCTGACCTTGTGCTGCAAAAGCTCATTGGTTCTCGTGACTAATCGAGACACAGTTAGTTATGAAGCATTTGTTATAAAATCAAACATTCGCCTCCTCTTCGATTCCTCAGTATGAGTGTAGAGACTGTGTGTTCGTGTGTGTCGGACCCGTGCCGCTCTTAAAGTGACAGCACTAATATTCCTGCCGTCTCTATAATCACACTAATCACACACCAGAATCGGAATCGTTAAACTTCTAAACGATACACAACCCTAATCACACACGAGATTAGAGGCTATCAGCCAATAACGGCAGAAGATGAAGAGTGATGTTGATTTGAACAGCAGTGACGAGCGTTCGGCATGAGCCGTCAGAGACTGAACACACGTACAGATTTAGCCTTGTAGCCCTTGATGGAGTCCACCATCAGCAGCCGGTCCAGCTCCACCCGCTCCAGTCCCGAGCCTGAGACACACACACACACACACAGAAGAGTTCAGCAGGAGTTTCTCACACACACACACACACACACACACACACACACTCAGCTCCACCCACTTCTGTCCCGAGCCTGAGACACACACACACACACACTCACCCAGCAGAGGGTGGACGGCCATCTTGGACAGGTCTGCGGTCTTGACGCGCTTGATGGACTCGGGTGACGGGCCGGGTCGGGACTTCAGGTACTGCTTGTAGGCGTTCTCGGAGACGCGGCGTAGAGTCTGCAGATCCAGAGAGTTCTCGTACGCCGTCTGAAGCCGCGAGTCTTCATCGTCCAGAACACTCTGAGGAACCCGGCCGAACACGCCGTCCGCATCTGACGGCCGGCACACACACACACACACACACACACCAGAGCTCCACATTAAGCCTTTTCAGGTGCAAGTAAATCTGTCAGTTACTTCAAGAAAAAAATGTTTACAAAAAAAGTTGTACATTTTATTTCTTCTGAAGCAATATTGTCATCAGTGTTCAATCAGCTTTGATATACAGCAGTCAAAATTTGAAGTGGATCAAAAAAAGTTAATTAAAGTGATCCTAAGACAAGAACGGTATGAAATGGCTTTAGCGTTTACCTGGCGTGTGTTCGGGGACGGCGAGCTGTATGGGTCGACCCAAGAACAGGTGCAGGTCATAGAGGAACGGCACTTCATCAGAACACACCAGACTGAGCGCTGTCCCACCTCTGCCGGCGCGAGCCACGCGACCTGCAACACAGAGGCCAGGGGTTAGAGGTCGAGGTCAGGGTGAGAGGTATGGGGTTAAAGGTCAAGGTCAGGGGTTAGATAATAAGGTCAGGTTCTAGAGGTCGAGGTCAGGGTGAGAGGTATGGGGTTAGAGGTCGAAGTCAGGGGTTAGAGGTCAAGGGTTAAAGGTCGATGTCAGGGGTTAGAGGTGTGGGGTTAAAGGTCGAGGTCAGGGGTTAGAGGTATGGGGTTAAAGGTCAAGGGTTAGATATCAAGGTCAGGTGTTAGAGGTCGAGGTCAGATGTATGGGGTTAAAGGTTGAGGTCAGGGGTTAGAGGAATGGGGTTAAAGGTCGAGGACAGGGGTTAGAGGTATGGGGTTAAAGGTCGAGGTCAGGTGTTAGATGACATGTGTTAAAGGTCGAGGTCCGGGGTTGGAGGTACGGGGTTAAAGGTTGAGGTCAGGGGATAGATGACATGGGTTAAAGGTCGAGGTCAGGGGTTAGAGGTATGGGGTTAAAGGTCGAGGTCAGGGGTCAAGCTCTGGGGTTAAAGGTCAGAAGTTACTCGTTAGGGGTTAAAGGTCAAGGTCAGGTGTTAGAGGCCAAACACTGGGGTTAGAGGTCAAGGTCTGGGGTTAAAGGTCAAGCGTCTGCTCCATCACACACCGACTCTGTGCAGGAAGAGCTTGGGCTTGGACGGGAAGTTGAAGTTGATGACGTTGTCGAGGAGGGGGATGTCGATGCCCCGGGCCGCCACATCAGTGACCAGCAGAACCATGGCCTTCCGGTGGACGAAGCGGCCGATGTTGATCTTACGGGCCGTCTGGTCCAGAGCGCTGTAGATGTAGGCGACCTCCACGCCCTGCTCCGTCAGGAGCTGCAACACACACACACACATCAGAACAAGAGACCAGAACCAGCACTTCCTGCTGCAAAACACGAGTAATGCGACGTTATCGAAATGATTCCAGTTTGCACGGCTATGCGGGAACAACTAAAGATCCTGTGTTACGAGGCCAGACGAGTAGTTTGTAGAGAGACTACACGCCTGCGCACATACGATCATACATCTAGGACTTTA
>NW_024121987.1:22437581-22480081 GCF_016745375.1 Pimephales promelas
ACCGACTCACGACACTGAACTCACGACCGACTAACGACACTGAACTCACGACCGACTCACGACACTGAACTCACGACCGACTCACGACACTGAACTCACGACCGACTAACGACACTGAACTCACGACCGACTCACGACACTGAACTCACGACCGACTCACGACACTGAACTCACGACCGACTCACGACACTGAACTCACGACACTGAACTCACGACCGACTCACGACACTGAACTCACGACCGACTCACGACACTGAACTCACGACTGACTAACGACACTGAACTCACGACCGACTAACGACACTGAACTCACGACCGACTCACGACACTGAACTCACGACCGACTCACGACACTGAACTCACGACCGACTCACGACACTGAACTCACGACCGACTCACGACACTGAACTCACGACCGACTAACGACACTGAACTCACGACCGACTAACGACACTGAACTCACGACCGACTCACGACACTGAACTCACGACCGACTCACGACACTGAACTCACGACCGACTCACGACACTGAACTCACGACCGACTAACGACACTGAACTCACGACCGACTAACGACACTGAACTCACGACCGACTCACGACACTGAACTCACGACCGACTCACGACACTGAACTCACGACCGACTAACGACACTGAACTCACGACCGACTAACAACACTGAACTCACGACCGACTAACGACACTGAACTCACGACCGACTAACGACACTGAACTCACGACCGACTAACGACACTGAACTCACGACCGACTAACGACACTGAACTCACGACCAACTAACGACACTGAACTCACGACCGACTAACGACACTGAACTCACGACCGACTAACGACACTGAACTCACTCACGACCAACTCACGACACTGAACTCACGACCGACTAACGACACTGAACTCACGACCGACTAACGACACTGAACTCACTCACGACCAACTAACGACACTGAACTCACTCACGACCAACTAACGACACTGAACTCACGACCGACTAACGACACCGAACTCACGACCGACTCACGACACTGAACTCACTCACGACCAACTCACGACACTGATCTCACGACCGACTAACGACACCGAACTCACGACCGACTAACGACACTGAACTCACTCACGACCAACTCACGACACTGATCTCACGACCGACTAACGACACCGAACTCACGACCGACTAACGACACCGAACTCACTCACGACCAACTCACGACACTGAACTCACGACACTGAACTCACGACCAACTCACGACTGACTAACGACAGTGAACTCGCGAACGACTCACGACACTGAACTCACGACCGACTAACGACACTGAACTCACTCGTGATACTGAACTCACGACCGACTCATGACACTGAACTCGCGACACTGAACTCGCGACGCTGAACTCACTCAGGACCGACTAACGACACTGAACTCACTCAGGACCGACTAACGACACTGAACTCACTCGTGATACTGAACTCACGACCGACTCATGACACTGAACTCACTCGTCACTCACGACACTGAACTCACTTGCAACACTGAACTCACGACACTCCAAGACATGATAAAAGGTGAGCTATAAATGTACTGTCGATTAAAATGCTAAATTTGGTGTTACAGTTCGTTTGTAAAAGAATATTCTTGGACTTGGTGCTGAAACCCAAAGCACAGGATAATAGAGACACCAGAACAACAATATTCATTATTCTGAAACTTAAAATACAGAATTATTTTAGATGAATATGCTTGACCTCTGTCACCAACTCGATATATTTAAAATAATGTCCAACACTTTTACTGGTAACATCAGATCTGGCATTACAGTATAAGGACCCACAGATATTCCCTCAGTGCATTATTAGACATTTTATTCATCATTATAGTACAGTTTAATGTAATACTGACACTAAAACTGGATTTTACTTTCATACAGTAATGTTTTATTATGCGTAAACTATCCATGATGCATATATTGTTGTATTGCATTACCCATGATGCTGTGCAGAAATTCCTCCAATCAGATGCGATCAAATGACTAATAATCAGTTATTCGTTTTTGAATACGTCATATCAGCAGTATCAATATAATTTTTGCAGCAAGGGTCACATATTTCACAGAGACATCTAGAGCTAAATTAATACACTTTATGACGAGTTCCGAACAGAAACTGGATTGAGTGTAAACGCGTGAAACTAAGTTACAACCAAAACATTTCACATGATTAATATGACGGTCTTTCAATAACACATGAAACGATGATAAAACAGCAAATATGTGACGGTATCGTGTTAGTTTGGACTCACTGTATCGTCGTCATCTTTGACTCCTACAGCCACTTCAAACTCTTCATCCTCAGACTCGTGGTCTCTGTGCTTCCTCCTCTTCGTCATCTTCTTCCTCCTGTGGGCCATTACTGGGTTCACTTCTACAACCCGCCGAGATCTGCGCGCGGGACTCTTGAGGAATCACCGTTTAATCGAAGAGATCAGGGGCTCCGTGAGATCAAAACACCGGAGACACGGGAAACACGTGTGCGTCAGGAGCGGCGCGGAGAGATGACGTACGCAGAGAGCGCGACTCTGCTCTTCAAGGAGTCGCCACACGGTGGCAGCACTAACTGCGCGTACCCGCGGTCGGTCATTCGGGACTGTTTATATCATCACGTCAAAACATCTGCTGTTGGAAGATTGTGGTTTACATGGTTTTCTAATTAAACTTAAAAACTAACCTCTCGGGATTAGAGAATGTTCTGCAGCCTTGGTCATGTTTAGGCTGTAATAAGGTATAAGAAAAGAGAACCTTAAAAGAAAGTTCTGAAACATTTGGTTCCCAAAAAATAACCCAATGTGACCCATAAGGCGTACATTTGTACCAAAATGTACATTTACTATCAAATTGATTATTTTTATTATCAAAATCATGATTGAACACGAAATGCCTACTTAAAACAGTAAAGTAAAACTCTGCAAAAAAGTAACTTTGCTAAAGAAAACAGGCCATAGGGATAGTGGCTTATCTGCTCTGGAACAAAAAAAAAAAAGAAATGTTTTGACATTTTTGAGATAAAGACTCCCAATTGTTTTTGTCTTTTTTTTTTTTTTTTTTTTTGGTGGCAGAAACAATGTTGTTTGTGTTCCTAGAAACTCGTGAGTAATGAAGACAGAAGGATCATATTTAGGTGAACAATCAGTTCCCAAGAGAAACCTTTAGATGTGTTCTCGTGTATTAATCAGCAATCAGCTCAGTCTGAAACAACGTGTTTCCTTGTTACGAACATCAAGAGAACATCCAGGTTACACGTTATTTTAAGGTGTCATTGTTACAGTGTAATTATATTTACTGAGTAATATTAAGTAACTACATGTATGGTTAGGGCAGGATAAGGGTTTGGTTGAGGGTTAGTTATGCATAATTTGCTGTTACATGTAAGAAGGACACTGTACAATAAAGTGTTACTGAACGTTCTATTGTGTCATTCTTCAATCATCATGGAACGTCACTTTGTTCGAACGTTCTGAAACTTAAACCGTTAGACGAACATGTTCCAGAAATAAACATTCAATAAACGATGCATAAATAATGTTTTTGTTCTAAAGTTTTGAGAACATTATTAAAAAATCAGATAATTTTGAGTAAACGTCACTGGAGGACCGTTTGTTTATTACTGGAGAATCTTGCCAGAACGTTCCCTGTTTCCCAACGGGCTGATCAGATGCAGGAGTGCTGAGCCAGAACCCATCAGCATCATCAGAACCGGTGGATGTGATTAAACCCTGCAGATGAAGCTCGATCGGGTCAGGTCAGGAACACATCAGTCCTGCGAGACCTGAGGATGGAGGAACACGATCAGATCTCATAATCCACACTAACGCGTCTCTATAGCGCAGTGTGTTTATCCTGCAATACGCGACATCAGTTTGTGTGGGTTTAGGGTTTAGGGTGCGTATCATATGCACGTAAGAACTCATTTCGCGTAAATTGCACGATAAACCCAATGTGTGCTATAGAGACGCATTTCAGTCTCACATCAAGCGCGTTTAAACACGATAATTATGCCGTGTTTACGCTTCCTTCACGATCACAGATTCTCGTGTCATCAGACAGCAGATGATCTCCATCATAAACCACTGAAGCCAGCGGGTTCTTCTGGGTTCTGACCTGGTTTCACAGAAACTGGCACAAGAAAGAGTAGACGATCTCACTCATTCCCTTTCAAGTGAGTAAACATGCAGACAGGAGGCTTCAGGCATTTACACTCGCACTCGATATACAGGGGATTATATTATATTAAGGATAAAGCTGCGGGTATTAGTGCTGGAGCACCGAATGACAGATGCATCTCATATTGAGACATGAACTGATTTCTGGGCCCAAACGCAATGATGATCAGATCCAGATGTGAGGGCATCTATAGAGTATTGAGTGGATCATGACTCAAATGTTCACGTTTAAACATTACCCTGTCATATATCTGTCAGATTTATTATAAATCTCCAGCTCTTAAAAGCTCAGTCTGGTGCTAAAGTTAAAACAGAACCAATTAGCATCAGCGCTAATCCTATGCCTGACAATACCAGTCAAGGTCAACTTTATTATCCCACGGGGGATTCATATGGTCAGTCATTACGCGCCCTCCATATACCTTATACATATTCTCTAAAAATAAACACATGAATTGACAGAAACTAACAGTGAAAATATATAAGAAATGGCTATCACAATCAAAGCTGATTGCTGACGAGAGTCCTTCAAGAATCGCCCTTAGCGATTTATATTGTTTTATTGTTTTTATATTTTGTATTTTCCTTGTAAAGTTTTAACTGCTGTTTCTTTTTAAGGTATTAACATCTGTCCAGGGACAATGGAAGAAAAATAGCCTTTTGGCTAATTCTAGTACATTTGCAGTAATGCTAATTAATGTACACTGTCCCTGCCAAATAAATAAATAAATAAAATAAGAAGTCATAGATCCACTACAGCTCACACACGGGGCACTCTTCTATCTTCTATAGTATTCGAGAGAGAAACGCTTCTGGAACAAGAACAAATGTGGGCGGGGCTTGATTGTGTGTGTGCCGAGTTGATTGGATGGTTGTCGTTTGCCCCGCCCACATCATCAGAGACTCATTCTTTTCACTGCAAAACTGTTAAGATCTAATCAAACTCAAAGTAGTTTCGGTGTTTTAGATGAATGTATTTAGTTTTATTCAGCAATAATATGTAATGTTTTGACTTAAATAATATATATATATATATATATATATATATATATATTAGATATTATTGTTTTAGGTTGTACTAAAAATTTTTTTTTTTACTGATTTTAATGTGAATTTAATGTTATTTTACTGACATGTCCACTGGTCTGAGTCCATGACCCGCTTAGATGCCGGGCTCGGTGAAATATGTCATGAGTGTGTAAATATATCTCTCAATATCAGAGAGAGAGACCATATGTGGACAAGTGAGGCTTACGGCAATCTGCCTTATCCAGCATTACACACTCTAAGAAAGGATTTACTTTGTAATTCTTGATTAGATAGAATGTCTCTGCTAAACGAAAGTAGAAAGCACACACACGACCTGGCCAGCAACACACACACAACATTAGTGTGATCATCAACGCTGACTGCGGACCGCGCACACACACTCTCTCTCTCTGTCTTTCTCTCTCTCTCTCTGTCTCACACACACACAAACACACACACTCACTCTCACACACACTCACTCTTTCACACACACAAACACACACACTCACTCTCACACACACTCACTCTCTCTCTCACACACAAACACACACTCTCACTCTCACACACACACACTGACTCTTTCACACACACATACACACACACACTCACTCTTTCACACACACACATACACACGGCTCTTCCACCTTCAGCTGCTGGAGGGATGATGCGCACACACACACACACACACTCTCGATGACCGTGAGAGTCTCCGCGTATCTTCAGTCTCTCTGGATCTGATGTTGATGCGCATCCATGACTTTATCCGCACTTCTGCTGTACTGGACTCTGACACCAGCACTGCTGTCCACACAGGGTGAGTGTGTGTGTGTGTGTGTGAGAGAGAGAGAGAGAGAGAGAGAGAGAGAGTGGTGACAGAGAGAGTGTGTGTGTGTGTGAGAGAGAGAGAGAGAGAGAGAGAGAGAGTGTGTGTGTGTGTGTGTGTGTGTGTGTGTGTGTGTGTGTGTGTGTGTGTGTGTGAGAGAGAGAGAGTGGTGACAGATTGTGTGTGTGTGTAAGAGAGAGAGTGTGAGTGGTGACTGAAAGATAGTGTGTGTGTGTGTGTGTGAGAGAGAGAGAGAGTGTGTGAGTGTGTGTGATCAGTGTGTGTATGAAAGAGAGAGGGAGTTAGGGTGCACGGTGACAGAGAGAGGGAGTGTGTGTGTGTGTGTGTGTGTGTGAGAGATCAGTGTGTGTATGAGAGATGTGTTGTCTTCTCAGTGTGTCGGTGTTGTGTTCTCAGTGTGTGTGTTGTGTTCTCAGTGTGTCTGTTGTGTTCTCAGTGTGTGTTGTGTTCTCAGTGTGTGTTGTGTTCTCAGTGTGTGTTGTGTTCTCAGTGTGTGTGTTGTGTTCTCAGTGTGTGTGTTGTGTTCTCAGTGTGTGTTGTGTTCTCAGTGTGTGTTGTGTTCTCAGTGTGTGTGTTGTGTTCTCAGTGTGTGTTGTGTTCTCAGTGTGTGTGTTGTGTTCTCAGTGTGTGTGTTGTGTTCTCAGTGTGTGTGTTGTGTTCTCAGTGTGTGTTGTGTTCTCAGTGTGTGTGTTGTGTTCTCAGTGTGTGTTGTGTTCTCAGTGTGTGTTGTGTTCTCAGTGTGTGTGTTGTGTTCTCAGTGTGTGTGTGTTGTGTTCTCAGTGTGTGTGTTGTGTTCTCAGTGTGTGTTGTGTTCTCAGTGTGTGTGTTGTGTTCTCAGTGTGTGTGTTGTGTTCTCAGTGTGTGTGTGTTGTCTTCTCAGTGTGTCGGTGTTGTGTTCTCAGTGTGTGTGTTGTGTTCTCAGTGTGTGTGTTGTGTTCTCAGTGTGTGTGTTGTGTTCTCAGTGTGTGTGTTGTGTTCTCAGTGTGTGTGTTGTGTTCTCAGTGTGTGTGTTGTGTTCTCAGTGTGTGTGTTGTGTTCTCAGTGTGTGTGTTGTGTTCTCAGTGTGTGTGTTGTGTTCTCAGTGTGTGTGTTGTGTTCTCAGTGTGTGTTGTGTTCTCAGTGTGTGTGTTGTGTTCTCAGTGTGTGTGTTGTGTTCTCAGTGTGTGTTGTGTTCTCAGTGTGTGTGTTGTGTTCTCAGTGTGTGTTGTGTTCTCAGTGTGTGTGTTGTGTTCTCAGTGTGTGTGTTGTGTTCTCAGTGTGTGTGTGTGTTGTGTTCTCAGTGTGTGTGTTGTGTTCTCAGTGTGTGTGTTGTGTTCTCAGTGTGTGTGTGTGTTGTGTTCTCAGTGTGTGTGTTGTGTTCTCAGTGTGTGTGTGTGTGTTGTGTTCTCAGTGTGTGTGTTGTGTTCTCAGTGTGTGTGTGTTGTGTTCTCAGTGTGTGTGTGTTGTGTTCTCAGTGTGTGTTGTGTTCTCAGTGTGTGTGTTGTGTTCTCAGTGTGTGTTGTGTTCTCAGTGTGTGTGTTGTGTTCTCAGTGTGTGTGTTGTGTTCTCAGTGTGTGTGTGTGTTGTGTTCTCAGTGTGTGTGTTGTGTTCTCAGTGTGTGTGTGTTGTGTTCTCAGTGTGTGTGTTGTGTTCTCAGTGTGTGTGTGTTGTGTTCTCAGTGTGTCGGTGTTGTGTTCTCAGTGTGTGTGTTGTGTTCTCAGTGTGTGTGTTGTGTTGTGTTCTCAGTGTGTGTGTTGTGTTCTCAGTGTGTGTGTTGTGTTCTCAGTGTGTGTGTTGTGTTCTCAGTGTGTGTGTGTGTGTGTTGTGTTCTCAGTGTGTGTGTTGTGTTCTCAGTGTGTGTGTGTGTTGTGTTCTCAGTGTGTGTGTTGTGTTCTCAGTGTGTGTGTGTTGTGTTCTCAGTGTGTGTGTGTTGTGTTCTCAGTGTGTCGGTGTTGTGTTCTCAGTGTGTGTGTTGTGTTCTCAGTGTGTGTGTTGTGTTCTCAGTGTGTGTGTGTGTTGTGTTCTCAGTGTGTGTGTTGTGTTCTCAGTGTGTGTGTGTGTTGTGTTCTCAGTGTGTGTGTTGTGTTCTCAGTGTGTGTGTGTTGTGTTCTCAGTGTGTCGGTGTTGTGTTCTCAGTGTGTCGGTGTTGTGTTCTCAGTGTGTGTGTGTGTGTGTGTGTGTTGTGTTCTCAGTGTGTGTGTGTGTGTGTGTGTTCTCAGTGTGTGTGTGTTGTGTTCTCAGTGTGTTGGTGTTGTGTTCTCAGTGTGTGTGTGTGTGTTGTGTTCTCAGTGTGTGTGTGTGTGTGTTGTGTTCTCAGTGTGTGTGTGTTGTGTTCTCAGTGTGTGTGTTGTGTTCTCAGTGTGTGTGTGTTGTGTTCTCAGTGTGTGTGTTGTGTTCTCAGTGTGTGTGTGTTGTGTTCTCAGTGTGTGTGTTGTGTTCTCAGTGTGTGTGTTGTGTTCTCAGTGTGTGTGTGTTGTGTTCTCAGTGTGTGTGTTGTGTTCTCAGTGTGTGTGTGTGTGTGTTGTGTTCTCAGTGTGTGTGTGTTGTGTTCTCAGTGTGTGTGTTGTGTTCTCAGTGTGTGTGTTGTGTTCTCAGTGTGTGTGTTATGTTCTCAGTGTGTGTGTTGTGTTCTCAGTGTGTGTGTTGTGTTCTCAGTGTGTGTGTTGTGTTCTCAGTGTGTGTGTGTGTGTGTTGTGTTCTCAGTGTGTGTGTTGTGTTCTCAGTGTGTGTGTTGTGTTCTCAGTGTGTGTGTGTGTGTGTTGTGTTCTCAGTGTGTGTGTGTTGTGTTCTCAGTGTGTGTGTGTTGTGTTCTCAGTGGACGGCCTGCAGTGTTACGGGTGTAACGTGTTCCACGGCCAGAAGTATGTGGACGTGGGCTGTGGGCGTCCCGAGGTCATCACGTGCACACACTCGCACAAGGGCTTCAAGCACCGCTTCTGCATCAAGACCGAGAGCAGTGAGTCAACACAACCGCAGGAACACACACTGACTGACACACAGCGTGCAAGATTACTGTTCTCCACACACCCCACACAGCACAGGAAGTGACCTCAGCGATGTCCGACATCTGTGTTAAACAGTCTGTACACTTACAATGTTCGGTTGTCATGTATGGACCCTCATTATGTTACTGTGTTAGTGTGGGGCTATTTTGAGTCTTGTTAGTGGTATAAACTAGAGATTTCTCTTTACTTATTATATGCCCCCATTACTAGCATTATACGCTAAACAGTTTTTACAGATAAAACTCTTTACATTCGATTATCATGAAAACAACTCTCAGAGAACGGTTGACTAGGTGTCAATGTTTTATTAGACCAAAGGTTCGTTGTTCGCCGGAGTTCTCCTTTAATCTACGTAGCTTAGTCTCACACAGCCAACAAACAACCTAAATAACAACATTCAACACACTCAAATCCCGTTTAGTGTGATAGTGAAACGGTTAGAGCGAGTGAAGCAGTGCTGCGTTACCTCAAGTTTAATTCCTCTTATAAACTGACCTGTGTGAGTAATTCAGCACTTGCGTGTAGTTCAGTAGAATGAAATGTCCTTATTCCGTTAACGTTATATCCGTGGTCCTTTAACTCGCGATGTGTGTGGCGCTGGTATACGTCTAGCAGTCGCGCCCATACTACAGTCATGTTAAAAACATCACTGTATTCACTCATGCATAAAAGATCCATCAGCTTGACGACAAGATCCATAATTCCCCTTAATGCGGAATATACGCCAGTAATATACGCCGTTGTTATCGTAAGAGGTTAGCGACCCCTGGTGGCGAAACCATCTTGCATATTGTTCCTTTAACTAATGTTAACAATTACAATTTTAACAACGTATTAGTAAATGTTGAAATTATTATTAACTAAGATGAAAAAGTTGAGGGGGTTGGGGAGAGGTAACAGTAATATCAGCGATGTGCCGATGTGTGTGTGTGACCCGCGTGATGCCGAATCTCAGGCGCCCAGAATGGATGGGCTTATATTTGCAGATGGGACTTCATGTTGACGGTATATTGGCCAAACGGTCTCTATTCTACATGTAAACGCAGCTGGTGATCATGTGTTCCTATGAGTCCAATACAGAGAATCCATGATTGTTCAGTTCAGAAACACATCAGTCTCGGTGTGCTGACGTTAGAGCGGCCCGTCCTGAAGCGCGCTGACGTCCACGTCAATCTCCCGTCTGAAGCAAAGGGCTGACGCAGCGTTGGCTCAGGAGTGCTGATCAACACACACCGGTGTTTCTTTAATCCCAGCGTTTACTCCAGCTTTACACTCCTGCTCCCTGTACAAATGATATATGACCAATAATGCACAGCAATCCTGAACCCATTTCAGCTTCATTTGATACGATTAATCAGACAAGAATTTTTAAAAATAACTTGCAGCCATTTGATTATACTTCACTTAAGCCACAGACTGAAGTTACGTTTTTAAATTGAAAAATGCTGATTTTTTTACAGTGATGCTATCAGCTGCTAAACAAGGACATTTTAGTGCACTAAATCTAACAAGAGCGCGAAAACAACTAAAACTTAGCAGGTGTAAACTAACCAGCACATGCAGTAGCAAACACGCTAAAATATCTTTTAAAAACCTGATGCAGCGGCGCTACAACTAATTCTCTCCGTACCACACTGGATTAGCAGCACGAGTCCAGTTTCCTTCAAGAACGTTTACCAAAAACTCCAAGAGCAATGACGTCAGTAACACCATCCGTAAGATAATCAGCAACACCATCAGTAACACTCCATTTTATTATTCTTCTGAAACATTTAATAAACGTTAGTTGAACGTTGGAGGAACGTTTGTTCATAACTTTGAGATAATCTTGCTAGACCATTAGCTTAAGTTCGCAGAATTGTTCTGGGGTTTCATATATTGCAATAAACAGATTTGATTCCTGTCGGCACAGACGTGTGTGTGTACATTAAGTTCAGTGGCCGCATGATGGTCACGGTGACACACGAGTCCCTGAGCCTCCTTATTAATGAGTTTAATTATTAGCCTTGAGACACACACTCCGGTGACGCAGCAAAGACCAGAAGTGAGTGACAGCTGTTTTCTGTGACTGACAGCTCTCTCTCTCTCTCTCTCTTTATCTCCCCCTCTCTCGCCCCCCTCTGCAGCGGCGCTGGGAATCGTCCTCACCAGTGGATGCGCCACCTCTCGCCACTGTCAGCAACAGGAACTGCCCGGCGTGCGCATCCACTGCTGCGACTCGGACCTGTGCAACAGCGCCACCCTCTGGCGGCCACACACACACACACACACACTGCAGCTGCTGCTCGCCGCGCTCCTGTGGATCTGCTTATGATTCCTCATGAACTCTAGCAGCGAGAGACTGCACAGGATAAACAGCACGTACACACGGGGTTACTACGACAGTAACGATCTCATCGGCAGTGTTGGGGAAAGTAACTCCGTACAGTAATGCATTACGATACTGCGTTACTCCCTTAAAAAGTAACTAATTGCGTTACTTAGTTACTTTTTCAGAAAAGTAATATGTTACGTTACTTTTGCGTTACTTTTTTTCCACCTGGGTTGAGCTTGTTTTTTTTTTTTTTTTTTATATAACAAATAAGTTATATTTTTGGGAAAATGTAAAGAATTTCTCGCCAAAGCTGCTGTTCTGGAGAATAGGATGCAGGACAAGAAAGTTTAACTTTAATGATAAAAGGAAAACATATTTAGTTATTGGAGGTTTGCATAATATTCTGATTCTGCATTTCACTGATTTTATTAATTTTGAGGAATGTTGAATCTTTTTTGTGTGAGAAAAGTAAATGCTCACATTTAGTCTAGAACTACAATAACATCATATTCACACACACACACACACACACACACACACACACACAAACGCACACACACACGCACACAGAACACCTCTGCACTTCGATTTGTCTGAACATAAGGCCAGGAGAGCTGTCAGTCAATAAATGGGATAACAAAGTAAGTTATTTGAAAATGTTAGATTTTGTTACAAATTTAAAAGTAATGCTTTACTTTACTAGTTACTTGAAAAAGTAATCTGATTACATAACTCAAGTTACTTGAGCTCCCCAACACTGCCCATCAGCATCACTCTTCATACTCATTCCTTCTGATTTCTCCTCGTGAGAAGCGTCATGTAAACAGTTGTGTTGTCTGTTCTATGTAGCGCCGTATTTTACAGTCATGTGTGCATGCCATACGTACATCTGCGGTTTTTGCAATAACTGTGTAATAAGTAGGTACTAAACTGAACCTAACCGACTGCTTTCAGTGGAGTAAACATGGATGCTCAACCTGAAATCAGTCACCATGAAATCAAAATGGACAACTCTTGTTTTTTTAATGGAAATTTGCAGTGTTTATTATGACTGATTTATGGGTGCAGTGTTAATGGGTATAGTTTTAATAATCTTGACTCAGAATCATTTCTTGTTGCATCATCTCGTCTCCGATGACGAGGGCGGGGCTATGACCTGTCACTCACATGAGTTCAGCCAATAGCAATCCACAACCAGCCAATCAATCAAGCCCCTCCCACATGTGTAGTGGTTCCAGAAGACAGTACAGTCATGTGATCAAACGGTCATCTTTAAAATCATTTCTGCCCTAAAACAGCATGGCTTATTTGCCACATAATGTACAAATTTCGAGAAAGTAAGGACACGTTTGAGACCCCAGTTAGCTTAAAAATAAGTTTGACAACACAATCACACCTGAACTTTCTTCTGGTGATCTGTGATGATATTAAAGCTATGAAAAAAATATAGGGATAAGCATTCATCTTACATTACTTATATGATTAATTATATTTTTGTTCATGTAGTCAATTGTTAGACATTGCACTAATAATTTATTTATTAAAAACTGCAAATGTAACAGAGGTTTTGCTTTCAAATCTTTTCTATTCTAGTGCACAACAATACAGAGTTAAACAGTAAATTATCCATATTACCTTAAAATAACCTAAACAAACCCTAACCCTATCATAAGTAGGTTTACATGTGGTTAATTAATATCACTCAGTGCGTATTTGTCTAATTACACTGTTACCTTAAAATAACGTGTGACCAACGTTCGCTTGCATTCACTCATGCGGGACGGATGGATGTTAAACTTCCCCATGACTGAGAAGTCACGACACAGGTTTGTCAGCATATTTTGACAATGAGCCGAACACAATCAAAAAGTAAATAAATTGTAATGTTTCTGGACCCTTTTTCTGGATTTGTTTAACGGTCGTCCACGACGGGTCAGTCACATGTACGAGGTTGACCAATAGGAGCACAGAAGCTTTACGTACAACTTTCAAAAATGGCGAAACGAAAGAGAGACGATGGTGCTAACGTTAAAACTAAAAGTAAAAATATATAAGAAAACAATACTTTACCTCAAGTTCTCTTTGGAGGATTGACAGCCCATACTTTCCTCAATTCAAGCAATCCAGGAACGTGTTTGTCGGGTTTTCTTTCTTTTTTTACTTTTTCCTGAACACAGGACAGCACAACACTCACCGCTTCATCCATTGTTTGTTTACGTTCGTTTCCGGAAGTCACTCGCTAGTTTCGCCTTCTCAATTTGATACTGAAATTGGGAAGATTTGTTTTGGCCCCGGAGTCGTAAATGTAAATAAAACCATTCGTTCATTGTTTCAAAAAGATATTGTCACGAGGCCAAACTGTATTGTTTACTGGAATAGACTGGTTGAAGGTCTGTTATGGAAGGCCATCTGGACTTTACCAAACAAATATTTATTGGTAAACAAAATAAAGGAAATTAGCTTTAAAATCTTACACAGGTACTACCCAGTAAATAATTTTCTTGTTAAATTTAAAAAGGATATTGATCTGAACTGTTCTTTTTGCAATACATTGCCTGAAACTTTGTTTCATCTGTTTTGGCATTGCGCTCATGTAAGAAAGTTTTGGAAAGACTTATCTAGATTTATAATTCACAATATTGACCCCTCTTTTTCTTTGTGTTTAGAAAATGTTATAGCTGGTTTTAATAATATTCCTTCAAATAAAAGGAAGGAATACTATATTATAAATTTAATTTTAATTTATGCTAAATTCCATATACATAAATGTAAGTACAATAAAACCAAACCTTTGTTTTTGGTTCTTGAAAAAGAAATGCAATTATATATCAAAACTATCCTTCATTCCCACAATAAGAAAGCAATTAAAACTATTTCGATTTGTGAATCCTTTGATATTTTTATATAATGTTTAGCCTCCCCCCCTGGCTGTCTGTTGTTTGTTTTTGTTTTTTCAGCTTGTTTTTGTTTTCTCCATTTTGTATATATTGCAATTCTGACTGTATATTGACTTTGTTGGTTAGAATAATAAAAAAAAAAAAAAAAAAAAAAAAAAAAAAAAAAAAAAAAAAAAAAAAAAAACCTCTTGAAAAAAAAAAAAAAAAAAAAAAAAAAAAAAAAAAAAATGACATCACGCGCGTCGTTAAAGACGGCACGCGATGACTGGTCAGGAAGCAGCGTGGTCTGACATGTGTCTTGTCCACACGACAAGATTTTAGCAGTCAAAATTGCGTAATCTGACACAGTGACTATCGTAACAGACAAAAAAAATCGTGTTATCTGAACCAGGCAAATGGAAGAGTACTGGATCTCGGTGTTGGGCAGTAGTGTCGCTAGTTTAACTACATTTCTCAGTAGCGTGGAGCTAGCGGCGCTGTTTTTCTGAATCAAATAGCTTTTCAGTAGCGAAGCTCTTTTTCGGTTTCACAGCGAGCGGATGGCAACCATAGGGCAATTTGGTTTCATTCCCGCGATGCTGAAAACACGGACTGAATCCAGGCATTTTTTCCAGACACAAATTATGCCTGCCTATCTGTTTGACCGATAGTTTTAATAATAGCTTAGCGTTAAATAAATAGCTTAGCGTTAGCTCACTACATTTTTTCTAAGTAGCTTAGCCTGCTGGATATCCAGATCAAGACACAAGCGAAGAAGAAGCAAAAACAAGAGATATAAGAATTTTTATCAGCCGGATCGGGCCAAACACACACACACCGTTCTCTCGTGTCCAGAGGAGACCTGAGCGGCTGATTCGGGTTTCTCCGTCTCTGGTGGAGTTTGGGTTCCTTCACTGTCGCCTCTGGCTTGCTTAGATGAGGACATTTAATATCCTTCATACTTCATTCTACATGGTGATTAAGTTAAAATAATAATAATAATAATGAATTTGTTATGTCATTCATTGTATGTGAAACACAGCCTAGACTGCTAGTTCATGAGCGACAGTATTTAAACACACAAGCGGAAACCCTATTAGAGACAGTGCAGGGAACATTGAGTCCACTGATGATCTAATATCAGCCAAGATCATTTTTACTTTTCTAAACTTTAGTAATTAAACCTAGTTTGATTCTTTCTCAAAGTGCAGCAGTTAACTCTCACATTAAGTCTTGCTGTTTTACCATGGATAGTTGCACTTTGTTTTTCAGACATTTATTTGTTGACACGAAGAGTAAAAATGTTTTATCTTTTGAACATTCACAAAGGAATCAGTCAGTCGTCCAGGCCTGTAGAGACGGGGATCTTCAGTGACAGGCCTGTGTAAGAGACAGAGGAGCGTGTCCATTGAAGAAACCAATAAATCCGTTCATCAGCCGTTTGTATCTCAGGACTCCTCATGTGAGCCGATGACATGTCGCTCGCGGCGTCTTAATGAGTGTGGATGTGAACGAGGACAAATTACAGTAAAGCATTGCTCTAACAGCCGCTCTACACTTTTACAGCAGATTTCTAATTATTGTAATGAGCGTGAGATTCAGCCTGAGGCGTGTGTGTGTGTGTGTGTGTGTGTGTGTGCGTTTCAGAGACGGACGCCACCGAGATCTGCTCTAAAACTCGTACTTTCACAGCAGTTTCTCAGAACACATTTCATAAACTCATAATGTTAATGCTTATAACTTAATGCCTAATAGCCCACATTAAGCAGCAGTTCGGGCCCATCACACTCCTAAAAATAAGAGCTTTATTGGCGTCAATGTTTTCGGGAAGAACCTTTAACACCCATAGAAGCTTTTCATATACCTTTATAAAATGTTCTGAGAAATATGGTTGTTTTAAAGGGTCTTTAGGGAACCAACACCAGTTCTTCTGTGGCATCACTGTGAAAACCGGTTTTCCCTCAGCAAACTTCAAACTAGCAAATCCACTTACTCATTTCAAATTAGACAAACTTTCAAATAAGCTCAAACACAAGGTATTTTTGTATTTGAGTAATATTAACTTTCTTGGAAACCATGAAGGTTCATATTAAAATGTCTAAACCTGTAACAATGTAAATCAGCAAAACGTGAAGACAATGGGTATTTTTAGAATAAATACACATTTCTGTAGTTAAGCGAAGGTCTAAAACACTATCTGGTAGAAAGTTAAAATCCTCATCCAGAAAACCATGGAGAAATGTAAATCCATTATTTAATAACGGTGGAACCTGAAGAACCCAAAACGTCTAATTTCCCAAAACCATGAGCACCCTTAAAAGTTTAGAAAAAGTGTGGATTGTGAACAGCGAGTAAAAATGTTGAGAACCAAGATGTTGAGTACAAGATCTCTGCAGTCCCACCATGTGTTTTGGTTCACTAAACATAATATCTGAATTGTAAACATCCTGCTTTTAAAGCTTTCACAACATTGTTCGTATACCGATCCATTTTCCCATTTGTTTCGCCTCGGCATCACTCTAGGCTTCTGTAGGCGCCGCCTGGTGGACAAACACGACAGGACCAGGAGAAAAGCTGCAGACCCTTTATTGAGCTTCAGTATTTGGTGAGTAGATCTCTGCTCGGCCTGTAGCCCCGGCGTCCTCCTCTCCAGAAGCACAGGTAATAACTGATGACCAAAACACCTGTGACGGTCACCAGCGCCAGCGTGACCCCAAACACCAGCAGCCAGACACGAGACGCGCTCATACCTGTGCAGCATCAGCATCATCATCATCATCATCATCATCAGCATCATCATCAGCATCATTAAGAAGGTCTGAATAGAGCTCCAAACTGGAATCGCAAACTTGTGAATCATGATATGAGAGTAAATGTGCAGCCCTAACATGGACGTCGCTGAGTACTGACCGCGTGCAGAGCTCTCCCGTGAGTCCGGTGACCCGCTGCTCTCCGGCTCATTCTCCACGATCACGAGCGGCCCCAGGACTTTATGTGCCGACACGCCTGTGGAGAAAGTGAGGTTGTTAATGCTGAGGTCCGGGTCCAGAAGAGAGGCTGGTGCTGACAGGGCCGCGTACCGTCGATCATGAGGCCAGACCTCGGGCAGGTGGAGTCGCAGCAGGCACAGGCGTAGCTCTGGGACGGCTCATCCAGGAGCGTCCATCTAAAACACAACGCCATCTATACATCATAAAAGTGCATCTGTCCATCATAAAAGTGCATCTGTCCATCATAAAAGTGCATCTGTCCATCATAAAAGTGCATCTATCCATCATAAAAGTGCATCTGTCCATCAAAGCGCATCTATCCATCATAAAAGTGCATCTGTCCATCATAAAAGTGCATCTGTCCATCATAAAAGTGCATCTATCCATCATAAAAGTGCATCTATACATCATAAAAGTGCATCTGTCCATCATAAAAGTGCATCTGTCCATCATAAAAGTGCATCTGTCCATCAAAGCGCATCTATCCATCATAAAAGTGCATCTGTCCATCATAAAAGTGCATCTGTCCATCATAAAAGTGCATCTGTCCATCATAAAAGTGCATCTGTCCATCATAAAAGTGCATCCGTCCATCATAAAAGTGAATCCATCCGTCATAAAAGTGCATCCATCCGTCATAAAAGTGCATCCATCCGTCATAATAGTGCATCTATCCATCATAAAAGTGCATCTCTCCATCATAAAAGAGCATCTATCCATCATAAAAGTGCATCTATCCATCATAAAAGTGCATCTGTCCATCATAAAAGTGCATCTATCCATCATAAAAGTGCATCTATCCATCATAAAAGTGCATCTGTCCATCATAAAAGTGCATCTGTCCATCATAAAAGTGCATCTGTCCATCATAAAAGTCATCTATCCATCATAAAAGTGCATCTGTCCATCATAAAAGTGCATCTGTCCATCATAAAAGTGCATCTGTCCATCATAAAAGTGCATCTGTCCATCATAAAAGTGCATCTGTCCATCATAAAAGTGCATCTATCCATCATAAAAGTGCATCTGTCCATCATAAAAGTGCATCTGTCCATCATAAAAGTGCATCTGTCCATCATAAAAGTGCATCTGTCCATCATAAAAGTCATCTATCCATCATAAAAGTGCATCTGTCCATCATAAAAGTGCATCTGTCCATCATAAAAGTGCATCTGTCCATCATAAAAGTGCATCTGTCCATCATAAAAGTGCATCTGTCCATCATAAAAGTGCATCTGTCCATCATAAAAGTCATCTATCCATCATAAAAGTGCATCTGTCCATCATAAAAGTGCATCTATCCATCATAAAAGTGCATCTGTCCATCATAAAAGTGCATCTGTCCATCATAAAAGTGCATCTGTCCATCATAAAAGTGCATCTGTCCATCATAAAAGTAAGTGTGTGCCACTTTTATGAACTTCAAAACAGAAACGGCCATTCACTGCCATTATTAAGCTTGGAAGAACTACAATTTTTCTATAACTCTGTGTTCGTCTGAAAGAAGAGTGTCATATACACCTAGGATGAGTTGAGGGCGAGTAAATCATGGGCTAGTTTTTATTTTTAGGTGAGCTATCGCTTTGAGTGTGTGTGAAGGACCTGCGCTTCTGCGGCACGTAGTGACAGGCCTTCCGGTCCACATTCGAGCTCCGGACGACACCAGCTTCCAGATCACAGTGCAGGAAAATCTGCCCACAGAAACAGAGACTGAGATGGACATCCAGCAAGACGAGCTCAGGCCGAAGCCGCCGCTCACCTCCTCTCCCACAGCGAAGCGGACGGCTCCGAGAGACAGGAGCACCTCGTCCGAGCGCCGGCGCGGCAGAAAGCTGGAGTTCCCCGATTTACTCTCCATCAGACACCTGAGACGGAGTCACACATCGGGTTACATCCACAGCCGTCTAATGGACTTTTCTGCTATTTCTTTAAAGTCCATGAAATCAAAATAGAAATTTTGTGGAATATTGCAGTGTTTATCCTAAATGATTTAGTTTTAATAATCTCGGTGCAGAATTACTCTTGCAGCATCTCTCCAGAAAACAAGTGTGTGTTTAAAAGATGTCTAATAGCAGTCCAAACACGGCCTGAGGTCTAGGCTAGTCAAACAAGGCAAAGATTGGGCTTTTAACAGACGTCTAGATCAGCCCAAGAATACACCAGTCGTCAGATACAGAAATGAAATGAGTGAATGAAACCAAACTCTTCGTAATCACGGTTGACTTCACGGACATGATGGAATAAACATCTCACAAGTTATTTTGGCATGCAGTGTGTTACTCATAGACTAGATCGGCTCTGTGAGATGACTGCTTTCTGGGTCTCTGATGACGAGGGCGGGGCAACCTGTCAATCACACGAGATCAGCCAATAGCAAACCAGCGTCCAGTGGCCTCTTACCCAGCGTTGGCGATGATGGGATACACCTTTGTGGCGCGGCGCATGTCGGCGTCTGTGGCGAACTCACAGCTCTTCATGTAGATCCTCAGCGATGTGCGGCTCCCCGGCTCCAGCGTGGCTCTGATGGGGATACTGGAACCCAGTCTGAACCTCAGAGACGGGGCAGGACCACTGAAATCATCTGCAGAATCACCAGTCTGATCAGAGTCGTGCAGAAACACCATCATCATACTCATCAGATCATCATCATGTCAGTCTCGTGCGTGTCCGTACCCATCGGACAGCTGATCTTCAATATAAAGCGCTATATTCAGCTTACATGTGTGTGGTTGTTAATGTAAGAACCACATGAAAACGCATTTGTTGCCCTTTTTACTTTTTATACAGTGACATTTGAGTGAAACCATGCAAGCCCATTTCTGCCACACAAGCTAATATTTACGTTTTTATCAGGATTAACCAATGCATGATTTAGGCCAGTTATGCCTATTACTTTTATCTATTTTTTTAATCAACTTAATCTCAATTGTGACTATTTTCATGATTTCAAGACTTTTTAAATCTCAATTATGAACGTCACTTTAGACTTGCCATATTATCAACTGAGTCTGTCAACGATTTCAATTTTATTATGACTATCAATTTCAAATTTTTTATATAATAACTTAGTCATGCAAGTGAACGGCCAGAAAACAAAGTTTCCGTGTTCGGTTAGAGTGGTGTCATGCTAGCGGCCCCTAAGCTAATAACTAATGATCTTTACAACAGAAGTTATTGGGTTTGATTGATTATCAAACTAACTTTATCTGGACAATAACTTTATTCCAGATCTGCTGTAAAGCCTAAACACTCTCTGTGACTGTAATCTCCTGTTATCACTGTAAGCTGCTTTAAAACAGCGTATATTGTTAAAGCTCTGTGTAAATTAAGGTTCACTTGGTATGATTTACCCAAGTAAAGTTTTGCTTTGTGGTGTAAATGGGTTTCCAGATCAACAAGATAATCAAAACAAAAGCAGAACAGAGTCAACTTAATCCATTTCAGAAGAGGATAAGTCATTATTTGAATGAAAGTCTAAACAAACTGAGCCGGGAATGTGTGCTGAAGATAATGAGGGAGTTTGACTGACGGTTCATGATCTCCATGTTGAAGGTCTCCTCTTTTCGGTTCTCGTCCGGTTCCTCGGCTCTGAACTCGCTCTCCTCGCCTATAGGCCTGAGCCAAACAAGCCAAAGACTTACACCACACCTCACATTCACCCCAAACTCACCACTGGCTCCGGATACCTACGAGTCATAGACGCACTTCACCAACTGGGTAACTATGGGGAGTTCGGGGCGCCGCGCGTAGATCAGCATGTTGGAGTACGTGACTCGGCCCTCCATCACCTTCAACACAGCGGAAGAGAGTCAGGCGGGAGACTGATCTGGGTTTGCTCTGGATCAGCGCCGTACCTGCTGGATGAAGCCACAGTCACGGACCAGCACACGGAAGAGCAGTGTGTCCTCGGACATCAGGGAGCTCGGCGGACAGGTTCCCAGAAGAGCTTTGGACTGATCCAGCGTCTGGGAGAATCCCAGTCCGGGTCTCCAGTGCACCGTGACCCAACCATCACTGCCACAGTCTACAGACAAATCTGAAACACACCACTCCAGTTAACAGATACACCATCATTCCCATCAACATGAAGGAGGAATGAGTTGAGAACGCACCCCTCTGTGCCACTGCAGAGCCCACACACACCAACAACAACAACAATCCCGAAATCATCTTCAGCCAAACAGAAACACCAGCACCTCTCGTCCTTTAGTGGAGCTGATGCTAATCGAGTCAACCGCTGACAGCTGAGCGCTAACTAATCGAGTCAACCGCTGACAGCTGAGCGCTAACTAATCGAGTCAACCGCTGACAGCTGAGCGCTAACTAATCGAGTCAACCGCTGTCAGCTGAGCGCTAACTAATCGAGTCAACCGCAGTCAGCTGAGCGCTAACTAATCGAGTCAACCGCTGTCAGCTGAGCGCTAACTAATCGAGTCAACCGCAGTCAGCTGAGCGCTAACTAATCGAGTCAACCGCTGTCAGCTGAGCGCTAACTAATCGAGTCAACCGCAGTCAGCTGAGCGCTAACTAATCGAGTCAACCGCTGTTAGCTGAGCGCTAACTAATCGAGTCACTCACCTATAGATTCATATTAAGTCTGTCTGTCGTGTGTTGAGATATGAAAACACTTCAATAGAACAATGTGATGTTTTACTACGAGGTTCACTTAAACACAGTAAACTTCCTCAGACCCTTAAACACCAACATCCGGGTGAAAAACTCAAACCCGCAGAACACTGAGTCTTGTGAAGAAGTGGGAAGGAATCGGACTGAGAAATAAACAGACTTGTACTTGAAAATATGTTTATTTTGTAATGCCATATTTTGTGTTCCTGCAGAACCGTCAGAACTGAACTTGCATAGGCTTGATGAGAAACGGCACCTCATGACAGATCATCAGATATTACACAGTAAAATACATTTATTTTATATTACAGAACTCAGAAACTCTGCTTCACTAGTTTATCATTTGCACAGTTTTGAAACATACATTACTAGATTCTTCCACCGTTCACCACTAACATAATGACTTTAAAAAGCTGTAATTCAATCCATGCAATAAAACAAAAACAAAATTACTGGAAAGTAAGACACATGCAAATTAAGGTCTTTGAGAGTTTGGATTTGAAGGTCACAGTTTATAGTTAACACGATACACTTTTCTGCTCTTGATCAAAGACCAGCACCAGTCTTGGGGGTCGGGGGTCAGGGGTCAGTGCTGTGACGAGGCTCATTCAGGTTTTTCTCCTTTACTGTAGAGTTTCCGCAGGCTGGAGTCCAAAAGGAAATCAACAGACCTGATGACCAACAGACTGACATCAAAACACTTAAGGAAGGAAGACACACACACACACACCGACTCACTCACTAACCCACCGACTCACTCACTAACCCACCGACTCACTCACCCACCCACCGACTCACTCACTCACCCACCGACTCACTCACCCACCCACCCACCGACTCACTCACCCACCCACCGACTCACTCACTCACCCACCGACTCACCCACCCACCGACTCACTCACTCACCCACCGACTCACTCACCCACCCACCGATTCACTCACCCACCCACCGACTCACTCACCCACCCACCGACTCACTCACCCACCCACCGACTCACTCACTCACCCACCCACTCACTCACTCACCCACCGACTCACCCACCGACTCACTCACTCACCCACCGACTCACTCACCCACCCACCGACTCACTCACCCACTCACCGACTCACTCACTCACCCACCGACTCACTCACTCACCCACCGACTCACTCACCCACCCACCGACTCACTCACCCACCCACCGACTCACTCACCCACCCACCCACTCACTCACCCACCGACTCACTCACCCACCCACCGACTCACTCACCCACCCACCGACTCACTCACTCACCCACCGACTCACTCACCCACCCACCGACTCACTCACCCACCCACCGACTCACTCACCCACCCACCGACTCACTCACCCACCCACCGACTCACTCACCCACCCACCGACTCACTCACTCACCCACCGACTCACTCACTCACCCACCGACTCACCCACCCACCGACCCACTCACTCACCCACCGACCCACTCACTCACCCACCCACCGACTCACCCACCCACCGACTCACTCACCCACCGACTCACTCACCCACCGACTCACTCACTCACCCACCCACCGACTCACCCACCCACCGACTCACCCACCCACCGACTCACCCACCCACCGACTCACTCACCCACCGACTCACTCACCCACCGACTCACTCACTCACCCACCGACCGACTCACTCACCCACCGACTCACTCACTCACCCACCGACTCACTCACCCACCCACCGACTCACTCACCCACCCACCGACTCACTCACCCACCCACCGACTCACTCACCCACCCACCGACTCACTCACCCACCCACCGACCCACTCACTCACCCACCGACTCACTCACCCACCGACTCACTCACTCACCCACCGACTCACTCACTCACCCACCGACTCACTCACTCACCCACCGACTCACTCACTCACCCACCGACTCACTCACTCACCCACCGACTCACTCACCCACCCACCGACTCACTCACCCACCCACCGACTCACTCACCCACCCACCGACTCACTCACCCACCCACCGACTCACTCACCCACCCACCGACTCACTCACCCACCCACCGACTCACTCACCCACCCACCGACTCACTCACCCACCCACCGACTCACTCACCCACCCACCGACTCACTCACCCACCCACCGACTCACTCACAGACCGACTCACTCACCCACCCACCGACTCACTCACCCACCCACCGACTCACCCACCCACCGACTCACTCACTCACCCACCGACCGACTCACTCACCCACCGACTCACTCACTCACCGACTCACTCACCCACCGACCGACTCACTCACCCACCGACTCACTCACTCACTCACCCACCGACTCACTGACTCACTCACCCACCGACTCACTCACTCACTCACCCACCGACTCACTCACCCACTCACTCACCGACCAACTGACCTCGCCCACCAACTCGACTCACTCACCCACCGATTCATCCACTGACTCACTCACTCACCAACTCACCCACTTACTCAACCACCGACTCACTCACTCACCGACCAACTCACCCATAGACTCACTCATTGACTCACCCACCCACCAACTTACCCACTTGCCCGCCCACTCACTCACTCACTCGCCCAACCACCTAATTCACTCACTCACTCACTCGCCCACCCAATCACTCAATGACTCACTCACTCACACACACACACCTGTCGATGGGCTTGATGATGAAGGGGATGGTGGAGAGGCCGATGGCAGTGGTGGTCCACTTGCGCACAGGAAGTGGCCAGCGTGTGGTTTTCGCCAGCAGGAAGAGAGACGCGGCACACACACGGTTGATGGTGAACCCCGGGATCGCCACTGAAGCCAGAGCCTGCCATATGAAGGTGTCGACCACAGCCACGCCCACACGAGCCGCCTTCCCAGCATCCTCGGCATGAGCCTGCACACACGCCCAGGCATACGTGTTTTACAGCACTTTCCCAAACACACTCTTGTTCAAGGCAAAATCATGGCGGTAATGTTCAGAATATTAGAGAATGTCAGCGGGACATTTGCATTCTTCCCCATCACATATTTTAAAAATCATCCTAAATTACGTATCCAATCAAAAGCTTAAAATTCATCCTGTGAAAACTGTTAAAATTTTACACTATTGCGTTGCTATGGAAATGGTACTTTAAAAACCTTTCAGCAGGCTCCTCCCCCTAGTGGGCGGGGTCATATGACAAAACTTTCTGCACCTTTAAATTATCAAATTTTAATAATTAGATCTTAACAAAACAGAAATTTTGGAAAAAGCTCTGAGAAGGAAAGCTCCATTTTTAGCGCTGTTGTGTGATTGAAGTGATATGAAATGTATAAATAAGTGATCACTGAATAAAGATCAGTGTGTGTCACCCGGTGGCTGTTTTTGGTTCAACGCCTAAAAAAAAAAAGAGTCTCACATGAACCAACATTTTAGTGATTTGAACTCCAGGAACTCTGCCGTGAGTATACCAGGGCTTTACACTCACCGCCGCTGCCTTCTTGCCTTTATCCAGCGCGTCGGCGGACACGTATGCAGTGGCCACGGCATAACTGGCCCACACGGCGCTGACGGGCACCAGCGCGCGGAACGCCTCACCAACCTCGTTAGCATAGCCTGCAGACAAACCACACACTGTAAAAACACTGGGCGTAGTGTGCGTGACGTCACCCGTAGTGTTTTTGAAGAGTGTTTCTGAAGCCCAAAGTAGGCGGAGCCGGCCATCTCCATCTTGGCCACACGTCAATCCCGGATAAACAAAATTGGGCAAAGACGCGGATTAGCTGAGGTGGAGTGATGCTAAAGCTAGCAGACAAATGTCTAGTAGTGACATCAGCAATACACCTGTCACTCAAGTGGCGACGCCCTTAATTTTGCAGAAGGCTTAATGCTTTAAGGCTTAATATAATTTAAACGGATAAGTTATAAAAACATTCCCCCCCTCACAGTCGCCATGAAGGGCAACATTAGCGATATAGACCGAAACTACTTTTAGACCAGACTGTAAACATGTTTATTTCTGCTGTAAAGTTGGGCATTTTAACATGCGGGTCTATGGGAGTGAGTGTCTTCTGCAGCGCCTCTAGTGGCCAGAGGAGGAACTGCAGGTTAAGGCACTCCATCAACAGACACACACACACCAACACACACGCACACACACACACACACACACACACACTGTGAAGAAACTTCAGCATTTACAGCTTCATCATAATGCTTCTTGAGGACAGAATTTCTTTTCAAATGGTCAATTTTTTCTAAGTGTGAAAATATTGAATCATGTGCAGCTTAAAAGCATAAAATGCAATTAGCTGTACAAATACACAGGTCATTTTATCGCAGAAAAGTTTAAAATTACCAACATACAATGTTATTACACACATAAATAATTTGAGATGTGATGGAAATGACGCTTATAATAATACCACCAACATTCATTATATTCATAATAATATATATTTTTTCAATAAAGGATTTAGTGTTAACAGGACCAAAAGTAACATGAATATGACTTTGGTAAATCATAATTATTTCATAAGTAAGTCATGTTATGTGGCAGAAATGGGCTTCAATGCAGTTCAAAAACATTAATAAATCAAACTATTATTATGATAATCAATAAGATGCAAAAATGCAGGATCAGTGTGTTCAGATCGTGTGAATTACTCAAACACACACAGACTAGCCTAACCTGACTAACCCGCACACCGGAACTGGCTCTGGAGGTCAGACTAACTTTCACTCACCGAGAAATCTGACCCACGTGTCTCGGTAAATATCCACTTGTTTCTCGGGCGAGTGCTCCATACTGACCCGTGTGTGTGTGTGTGTGATATCTGAGGCACGACTCGGTCAGATCAGAGATGTTGAGATCTGATGTTCTTCACACACACTCAGGCGCGCCATACTCGACCTCAGGTTCTCAGGCACCGTCTGCAAACCACACACACTTTACATTATTCATTCATGTTTCTTTTGTGAGTTGCAGTCAAAGTCAGAGTTCATTTACTATTTACATAAATCACATGAGAGTTTAATTCTGGAAATAATTACTATCACTTGATGATAATCTGTCCGTTTCACTGATTGGACAGAGTCTTGTATGTTAAAGTGTGTAAGTGATTATGTAGCAAACATTTTCCTTAACATTACCTCGCTAAGATAATGCGTGTTATTCGCATTTAAACATAACATTATAATGGGTCAAATAAATGTTTGGTGTTGTTTTCCGTTTCCTCGTGGCTTTTTTAAGTGTAATTTTACGACAGTCCTTTAACCATTCCTACGTAATACTCCGGAAGTGAGGCGGCTCGACAACGTCGTTATAATAATAATATTATATAATTATATAATAATAATTTATTGCATAAAATTATAATAATAATAATAATAGAATCACGTTAGTGATGACTTACAAAATTATAGATTAGGTTATATATACCTCAATTTTTTTGAGGCGTGCTCATAAAACAAAAAAACACTTATTCCATGGACTAGAAAATGTTGTTAAATGTAAAGAGTAACTACTCTAAACGTCAAATTACCGTTTTGGTAAATCTTTTATGATCACAAATCTCCGGTCCCGTTGCTGATGTGTGGGAGGGCTGATGTATGATTGACAGGCGAGAGAGCCAATCGCTAGGCGTCGCTTAAGAGCTGCAGCTAATCAGGTGACAGCGTGAGGCGACAGCAGGACTCGATGAGCGCGAGCGTGAGTCCAGCGACGCGTTTGAAAATCGTTGAATTTAAACAATGATTTCAAGATCGTCGCTGGTTTTATTTGCAGTTTTCTGCTTTGGTTTATGCGATGATGGCCATGAAATGGAAGAGTTTTTAAAGAGAGAGTACTCCCTGTCCAAACCTTACCAGGGTAAGAGACAGACATGATTATGCACGCGCTTTTGCTCTTATTATAATAGCAATAATAATGCGAAGGATCAATATTTCACAGGAAGCCGTGTGCGTGTTCAGATTTCAGCTGCTGTTATTGTCTGTTTGCGTTGAATACATCGGGCGGTCCATCAGAGCTATTATCATTATCCATTTACTTTTTGCAAAAAATGAATAAATTATAATTTAAAAAAAAAAAATTGTAACATATAACATGCGTGCAAAGTTGATTAATGCAAATAATTAGAAATTAACACAACTCCTCTGAGCTCGAACTGAACTCAGTCTTATGGAGGTCCCGCCCTTTTGGGGGTTTAGCTCAATAAGACACACAAGGAGAACACAAAAAGTACACACAGGTTTTAAATATTTCTGCTTTAAACTGTTTTTAATAATTATTTATTTATTTGTAGTCCTACTTTACATTGTATGTGACATTTTCAAATTTTCATATCATGATAATTGATGAAGATTTGATCATGGTCTCACATTGAATTAGGTTAGAATAGTGTTGTCCTAACAGGTTTAATAACTTCTTTCTTAAAAAAAAATCAGATTAAAGTGCATAAAATAATAAAGAACAATAGGTAACACTTTACAATTAGGTCACATTAGTTTTGAGAGATAGATAGAGAGAGAGAGAGAGAGAGAGAGGGAGAGAGATTGCTCAGGTGTGGGCGTCTCGGGCTCCTCTGACTGGGAGTTAATGGGAGATGCTCTGATGTGTGTGTGTGTGTGTGTGTGTGTGTGTGCAGGTGTGGGCGTCTCGGGCTCGTCTCATTGGGAGTTGATGGGAGATGCTCTGATCACTACGGATCATGTTCGTCTCACTCCAGATCAGCAGAGCAAACAGGGAGCCATATGGAGCCGAATGGTGAGTCGCTTCATTCCTGATGATCTCTCACTAGTGTTCATGATCCCTCACTAGTGTTCACTACATGACCGATGATCCCTCACTAGTGTTCATGATCCCTCACTAGTGTTCACTACATGACCGATGATCCCTCACTAGTGTTCACTACAGGCTGATGATCCCTCACTAGTGTTCACTACATGACTGATGATCCCTCACTAGTGTTCACTACATGACTGATGATCCCTCACTAGTGTTCACTACATGACCGATGATCCCTCACTAGTGTTCCCTACAGGCTGATGATCCCTCACTAGTGTTCACTACAGGCTGATGATCCCTCACTAGTGTTCCCTACATGACTGATGATCCCTCACTAGTGTTCACTACATGGCTGATGATCCCTCACTAGTGTTCACTACAGGCTGATGATCCCTCACTAGTGTTCACTACAGGCTGATGATCCCTCACTAGTGTTCACTACATGACTGATGATCCCTCACTAGTGTTCACCACATGACTGATGATCCCTCACTAGTGTTCACTACAGGCTGATGATCCCTCACTAGTGTTCACTACAGGCTGATGATCCCTCACTAGTGTTCACTACAGGCTGATGATCCCTCACTAGTGTTCACTACAGGCTGATGATCCCTCACTAGTGTTCACCACATGACTGATGATCCCTCACTAGTGTTCACTACATGACTAAAAATTAAAATTTTACTGAAATAGTAAATTGAAATAGTTTAATTTAATTTTACATTTTAAATGTGTATCTGTGTGTATCTGTGTGTGTGTGCGCAGCCATGTCACCTGAGGGATTGGGAACTACAGGTTCACTTTAAGGTTCACGGTCGAGGGAAGAAGAATCTGAACGGTGACGGTCTGGCGGTCTGGTACACGAAGGAGCGCATGAGGAAAGGTCTAATAGCTGATATTGTTTATTAACTGCATTAATAATTGATATCCGTCACTCACTGGTCAGGGTTTAGATGGTAATGGTCTCTCGCTGATTGCAGGTCCAGTGTTCGGGAACCGGGATTTCTTCACTGGACTCGGTGTGTTTGTGGACACGTATCCCAACGAGGAGAAACTTCTGGAGGTACAGGAATAAAGTGTGTGTTATCAGTGACGTTACAGGATCTGTGTGTGGGACTGGGATCAGATCTTCATAAATGCTGGATCGTGAGGTGCGGGTTCTGTGCGAGCCGGTCCAGTTCTTCCACAGCGGACTCGTGTCTTCATGGACCTCACTGCTGCATTAGTCATGCTGGAATAGAAGACGACCTTCAACAAACAGTCCCGCACCAGTATCCCAGTAGACATCACTGAGCGCTTCACTAGCTCGACCCCTGACCAGTCCCGCACCAGTATCCCAGCAGACATCACTGAGCGCTTCACTATCCCGACCCCTGACCAGTCCCGCACCAGTATCCCAGCAGACCGAAGTGATCGCTCACAGTGTTTGTGTTTGTGTGTTTTTAGGCTCAGAGGAAGCGATACACGCCACGCACGCAGGTAATCTAGCGTCCGCTAATCATGCTCAGTGATGGTCATGTGACTCTGTACGCCTGTGACGGACTGATCTCCTGTGTTTGTGCTAGCGTATCTTCCCGTACGTGCTAGCTATGGTAGGCAACGGCTCGATCAGCTACGACCACGATCGGGACGGGCGGCCCTCAGAACTGGGCGGCTGCAGCGCGACGGTGCGAAACCTGAAGCACGACAGCTTTCTGTTCATCCGATACGTGCGCCGCAGACTCACGGTGAGTGTGTGTGTGTGTGTGTGTGCGCCGCAGACTCACGGTGAGATCGAGCTGACGTGTGTGTGTGTGTGTGTGTGTGTGTGCAGATCATGCTGGATATCGACGGGCAGCACGAGTGGAGAGATTGCCTGGATGTTCCCGGGGTCCGTCTGCCGCAGGGCTTCTACTTCGGAGCGTCAGCCGTCACTGGAGATCTGTCAGGTGAGACCGGCCGCGTCTCTCAGGGGTCAACACTGACTGACTCAAACTGCAGTTCCTCCACTGGCCACTAGAGGCGCTGCAGAAGAGACTCAACCCCATAGACCCGCATGTTAAACTGCCGAAGCGCTGGTGACGAACGTAACTGTGGTTCTCTGTCTAAGAGGCCGTGCTGCATTAACGTTGGAACAGCCGGCATTAAACATTTGAATTGTTTATTAATAAACTAGTATGTTCTGTCAGTTTTCGGTTGATTTATGAGACGCTCTAGTTCACGCGCCGGCGCCTCTGTTTCCTAATTATATTGTCTACTATATTTGCTTGCGTTTACATTTACATGTTTATTAATCCAGTCGATTTGTTGATTAAAATGAAGAGACAATTTATACAAAACGAAATTCCCTTCCAAATGTTTTCCGATATATGGGGACTCAAGCACTGATGGACCATTTCGACATTTGCAGTAAAAACTTAAATATAAATATAATATAATTAAATATAAATTAGTTCCCACGTCCCTTGGATTGGCCACTTGAGCATAGCTGTCAACATTGAACATTGAAAATAAGGGAGATTTCTCGGAATCAAGAAACAAATGAAAATAAAAAAGATATTTAGTCCTATGTTATGCTATGACCCTGTAGTGGACACCAGGACTCAATTGTTTAAAAAAAATGACATGAAAATATATATATGAAAAAATAATGGAAATTTTTGACATATAAACATCGTTTTTTTTTGTTTTGTTTTGTTTTTTTTTGCCTGGCAACGCTTCCAACACGCTTGCATGTCGCGTGAAACTAGGCATCTCTGGTTCTATTTGTAGCATGCACGCGTTTGCGTGTTTCACGCAGGCAGTGTGCAAGCTCGAATCTGTTAACACGGGAGCCGAAATAAAAACCATAAAATGAAAACGGTCACGCCACGCATGCAGCCTGTGTGTCTCCGGCCAGCGCGCGCGGCGCTGCATCCGAGTATGAACCACTTCAAGCCGAATGTCCGAGCTTGTAGGTCTCACACAATCAGAACGTAAAAATACGGGATATTTTACGGCAAAATACTAAAACGGGAAGACAGCGGGAACAGAGATAAAATACGTGAGAAACCCGGAAAAAACGGGAGGGTTGACAGATTGCCACTGATGTCACTACTAGCCGTTTGTCTGCTAGCGTTAGCATCACTTCACCTCAGTGACGCCCACTTTGGGCTTCAGACACTATGGGTGACGTCACACACACTACGCCCAGTGTTTTACAGTCGGTGGGGGAGACACACGTGTGCGAGCGCTTCCTCGTCACACACAGCTCGTGCTCAGTGTGTGTGTGTGTGTGTTTAGATAACCATGACCTGATCTCCATGAAGCTGTACCAGCTGACGGTCCTGCGCAGCAAACAGGAGGACGAGGAGCAGGAGGAGGTTCTGGTTCCCAGCGTCGACAACATGGAGCTCCTGAGACGTGAGTATGGTCACATGATCACAGCAGCTCACGTGTGCGTCAGCGGTCCTTACGATCGACACGCCGGCGACTCCATTCTGTGAACATCTCCATTTGATTACAGAGATTCATTCGGATATACAGTCAAACCACAAATCATTCACACACCAGATATAGTTTGTGATCTACTAGTGTGATCGGGACACTACAGCTCATAAAGTGACGAGAGCAAAATAAAGTAAACTGACGTATTACACCCAAATATTCCTCATCCAGTGACATTAATAATCATTCAGGAGCAGAAGTGACTCCTCCACTTTGAGCTGATGATGTTCTGCTGAAGTGTGTTTTCTGTAAGTGCTAATGCTCTTTTACACACACACTGAACAACATGAAGCATTGCTTGGTCACTGGTTGAGCTAAACTGCTATTATCTAAATTTACCAGCTGACAGATATTCAACATAATTCATGTGTGAGAGTCCAACAGAAGGACAAAACCAGTCAAATGTCCACTGATTTAAACCAGTCTGCGGCTGAAACGCTGATGGATGGATTATACGAGACATGATTGATTTCAGGAAGTTGTTCTGCATCTTTAATCATTCCTTCTGAAGCTCGCTGATGTTTATTTGCTGCTGTAACTAGTACTAAAGAGGAAGAGCTGATCGGTTCATCATCACACACACACACACACACACACACACACACTGACTGACTTTACTGATGAAACTGACAGGATTGAGAGCTGATTGTATGGCGGGAGCTACAGATGTTTGAGAAGTTTTGTCCACACATCACCTGACTGAGTGTGTGTGTGTGTGTGTGTGTGTCTCCAGCGTACGCAGACGAGGAGGGCATGAGCAGCATCAGTATCTTCTTCTGTGTGCTCTTCTCCATGCTGGGAGTGTTTCTGCTGGTGGTGGTGGGACTGGTTCTGTACGGGCACTGGAGCGAAAGCCGGCGCAAGCGTTTCTACTGACACACACACACACACACACACACACACTCTGTTGAGGCTAATAACCTCAGCAATGAACAATCGACCTGTCGTCATGATGATGACGATGATGAAGATGTGATGGGCATCACGAGTCTCGGATGTGAATGTCTTTCTCAAACTCCTGCTGCCTTCATTCTTTCCTCCAGTGCTATATTTATTGTATATTATATATTTATTAATTGTTTGTACAGGACGTCTAACATCTTGTCATCTGTCCAGATTCAGATGGGAAATGTGAGGAGCCCATGGAATCAGAATTAACGTTTTGTTGATTTTTGTCTCTCTGTTATCTGTACGCCACTGTTGAGTCACTGGTGATTCACACACACACACACACACACACACACACACACACACACGGGTAATCCGCTCAGGACACCAGTCCCGTCTGTCATGGAATCAAAGATCAATTTTCAGGATCCGCGGTTCATGTATCTCACATTTATAGTTAAAAGTAAATGTTGAAAATCTATAAAAACATGCTTGATATTTCCATGCATTATTAGGAACCTCTGAAGTTTGATACTGAACTCGTGATGGATAAGACATCTCTTCATTTACTGCTACACACATAACGGTCAGATGATTTACGTCATGCTAATGCAGTTCCACAAACGCCAACATAACGTTTGAGTCTATTTAAAAGAACGTTGTGGTCAATTGTAGGGTTAGTCAAATGGTATATATGTAAATAGGTACATCAGAAACACAGAGACGACTGAGTGCCAAAGCTGGTTTATTGTTTTTATTACAAAAATAAAATACAAATGACTATAGACACAGCAGACGTCTTACTAAATAACGCGTCAGTAGAAACGCCACACGGCTGTCAGTGCTGCAATTACACACCAAACACGGCTGTAGGTCTGAGCATCTTCATCATCATCATCATCTGCAGTACGCAACCCTGACGGACGCTCAGATGTGCATTACACACCTCAGCTCCACGATAAGAAACGAGTATGAAGTCCGAACACCTCGACGTGCTTTACAGAAGAGCTGGCGCTGTGATTCGGCTTGATGTTAAACGTCACTTATTATTAAACACACATTTGAACAAAAGAAATCATCTGACGCCTCAGGTTTCACAGTTCCTGGATGAGTCCATCTGAAACCGAGGCGTTCACCAACAACGGACAGTTATTGAGTTAGTACACAAACTAAGAAACCACAAACGAGCGCCGCGGGCGGAGAAGAGGCCGTCTGGAGATGATCACGCCGGACACGAGCGCCGTTGCTGATGCGTCCGGGTGTTTTGCATAGCCTAGTTAGTGAATTAATCTGGTTCTCCAGTGGGAAAAAGGCACAGAATCTGTAAACTTTGCAGGATTTGCGTCGGAGAAGTGTGAGGACGACACGTCCTTCAGTGCAACACACAGGGATGATGGGACACAAGCGCGAGAACGACAGCAAACATTCTGAAACATGATATTGATTTTAGCCCTTAATGCAGGAAAACGTCACGTGATTCACACAGAACCGTCATGCAACTATCAGCCCGAGGCCCTACGACACGCAGCTCGCGTCTGTGCTTTACTAATAAACTAGATCATAACGCTGAGGCAGAGTCATGTGACGCTGATGATGTCATTCACACACACACACAGGTTAACAGTAGCAGTGCGAAAGGCCACAATCTTCCAGACACACACACACACACACACACCTATGAGACGATCAGCTGATCTGCTCTCTCAGCGCTCATGGGATCTTCAGGAAAACACACATGCCCTTTACACTCTGTGTGTGTGTGTGTGTGTGTGTGTGTGTGTGTGGGCCGCAGTCATGGTGAGAAACGAGCAGTGGCTCAGTCGAGGAAAGCGTGAGGGATGCTGGGAAACAGAAGCTCAGAGTCTCTCACTCGTGATCGTTCACACAAGGCGCTCAGGTTCTAGTTGTGGTTCTGCTGGATCTTTCCCAGCGCTGGAACAGCAGCCGGCCGCTCCCTGACACCCCTCGGCCTCCTCCGGGCCCTGGTCCAGCCGGCACACACACACCTCGATGCCCGAGTCCCCAGTCACATGCCGGCGCCGGCTGTTCTCCTGCTCCGGAACCGGTGCGGGCGGGTCCTGTGGGTTCTGATGGTTCTGCGGGTCCACAGACTCGGAGTACGGTGGAGGAGGCGTCGGAGGATGAGCCAGAACCTCCTCATAGTCCGGCAGCTTACAGTCCGTCCACAAGCCTGGAGAAACACACACACACACACTCGGATCAGAAGGTCTGAGGTCCGATTCATGATGTCACACTACTTCATTTACAGAAGGATAAAACACATGCACAGCCGTTCGTGACGTTCTATTTATTTGAAATAATATTTACTAATATAAGGTGCGAGAGAGCCGAGCCGCGAGCCGGGAACCATGACGTGTGTGTGTGTGTGTGTGTGTGTGTGTGTGTGTGACTCACGCAGGTTGAGGGGAGCAGGAGTGATGAAGGAACTGGACGCCCCCTGATAGGCCATCAGGCTGATCTCTCGCTGTCTCTGCTCCTGCTGGAGTCGCATCTTCACCCGCCGGTGTCTGTACGCACAGCAGCAGCTCAGCATGATGATGAGGGTCCACACCAGCCAGAACCCTAAACACACACACTTTTTAAAATTATACATTCTTATTATCCAAATCAGTTAGACAATCAATTAGGCCGAATAGATTTGGTCATCCAGAACCAGGAACACCTCCTATGGCACCTGATGCACTAGCTTCATCATAAGAAGAATGGCATCTATGCTAAAGTTAGTCTTTCTGTTTGTTGCGAGGTTTACTGTAATCAATCAGCCAGATCTACAACGCATAAAGTAGTCAGTTTATTTTCCTGTTATCTTTTTTAAAGCTGCTTTGAAACAATCTGCACTGTAAAAAGCGCTATATAAATAAAGGTGACTTGACACACACATCAGAGCGGTGGAAGACGAGTTCAGTGTGTATCTCCTCATCAACATCAATGTTTCAAACATGTCATGTTCATGATCTCGTGTGATTGAGAAACTTCATGGAATATTTGTACTTTCAAAAATCATTTGTCACATGACCATTCAAAATTAACTAGTGACACAAAAGGTGGTAAAACATGATCCGTCACATCACCAGTACGATTACTCTCATGCCAATACACACACAGGCTTTGACATGAAACCTTGGAGTGTCTATTTGAAGAACTGACAGATACACTGAGAAAATGTGTGTGTGTGTAACAGATGTATCTGCAGTTGTGTGTTTGTGAGTGTATCAGATTAATCTGTAGGTGTGTATCAGACGTATCTGCAGGTGTGTGTTTGTGTAACTCACACCACAGCTCATAATAGTAAGTGCAGCACTCGGTCTCCCCACAGCAGTAGCCCATCTCACAGCGGTACTGTTCATTGTTCACGCCGAAACAAAACTCCTTCCCCTGCAAACAAACACAAGCATTCAGCGACACACACACACACACAAGATTTGGAGTCTGACAGAAAACACTGAAAAGTTGCATCCTTCTGGCCCAGTACAAACACAAATTCATCCTTGGAAAGCCACGAGTCAATAAATGCATATGAACCATTCTATCTAAAAACAATATGAATAATGTGAAAAAATATGAATAAAAATGAGACATAAATAATATTGTATAAATAAACAGGAAACACCACAGTCAGTCTTTATTGATTTGCTGGATCATTTACACAACTTTCAGTACAAGCCAAACACCGAACCTCACAAACAGGCACAAGCCCGGCAAACACAAGAAAAACACAACAAAACCTCAAACACTACAGACAAAACGATCAGCATATTCATATCATATGCTCAAATGTCTATGATTTCAACGTGTAAAACATTTATGTCGATTCTAAATATCCGGAAAGAAGCAGGATATCGAACATTATGTTTCGGTAACCGTGCTTGATGGCTTTGTTGTTTATCGAGGCCTCAACACTGCGCGAATCCCCGAGCTCGAGTTCTCGCACTCCGCGCCTCAGAGGCCCTGCCGCCGGCTTACCTGAACTAAACACGCCGCTGCGCAGAGAAGCCCCACGGCGGAGCACAGCGTCTTCTGCGGCATCTTTCTGCGCGTTTCTTCCCAAACTCCAGTTAATCATAAGTTAATCATAAAGCTTCAGATGAACAGGGGCGTCATGTCTGTGTGATGAGTGTGATGATCCACAGAGGGCAGCAGCATCACAATCACAGCAATAACACACACACACACACACACACACACACACACACACACACACACACACACACACACACACACACACACACCTCCATTACCCATTTCAAAACAATAATACTAATGAATTGACCTTTTTTTTTAATTTTTACGAAAGATTCTTTTATATTTGCATTTGGTCATATATTTGAAATGTAGGCTAACGGATGATGTAAACAGGATGACATCAGATGCGCGTTCTGCGAGACAGCGGGAGCGCGCAGTGAGAAATAATGCTTCTACTATGTAGAAGACGAAAAACAGTATATATGAATGTCCAAATTCACAGATAAAAGAGTAGGCCAACCAGCAGTGGTGGAGGAAGTACTGAATCTCAGTACTTAAGTAAAAGTACAAATACCCAGATAAATATTTACTTTAGTAAAAGTAGAAGTAACACAATGACAACCATACTTAAGTAAAAAGTAAAAAGTACTTTATTTTAAATGTACTTTAAGTATTAAAAGTAAAAGTACTTGCATAACAATTTATTATCTTAATGTCTATTTTCTAATGATTAATAAAACATTTAATTCTAACTCATTCAACCTAATAGCCTACTCCTATAATGATGTTCAATAATGATGGAAAAAAACGTCACCATTTCTGAAACAAGCTTGCAATTAGGCAATATCATGCTTATCCTTACTATATGTTAATATGTTTGGCAGTAAACGCGATTCATTTATGGTGTAATTCTGAACCTCTTGGCTTGCCATAATCCTAACCAAACCAAACATATATTACACACGGTGTGTTTCCTATGCACGTAAAAACAAATTTTCGCGTATGAGTTGCACGATAAACACACTGCGTGTGAGACGCATTTAGTGTGACCGGCCGTGCTGTTGATGTACTGCCTGGTTGATATACTGTATCTATGGCAACCAAACGTCACTGGTGTAAGGGTTAGACCACTAGGGGGCGCCATCTGCCCAAATATATCTGCGTCTCATTTCACGTTAAAGGGTGCCATGTGCGTTGGATATTTACGCTTTTGCAAAAGCGTCCGATATGGCGCTTTAGGATGAGAACGGGCTCGACGGTCAGATTACGTTTTGGCAGGGGAAAAACTGATCAGAAAATGTAACGAAAATGTAACAGAAGTTGTAGAAATGTAGTGGAGTAGAAAGTATAATAATTGCTGCAAAATGTAACGAAGTAAAAGTAAAAAGTAGGCACTATTTATTGTACTTAAGTAAAGTAAAGATACGTGAAAAATGTACTTAAGTAAAGTAACGAAGTATTTGTACTTCGTTACATTCCACCACTGCCAACCAGTCTGGTGGCCTTCTACTTCCAGCGAGAATCTGGTGTCCATAGAGTTTGTGTTAGGCAACCGGTTCTGTGTGCAGAGACCCAAATTAAATAACAACGCTCACGATGGATTTAACAGTTTGTTATAACACAAATCACTAGAAAACTGCTTGTTATTGTACTGCTTGCTGTAGCTAACTCTACCATCGGGCATATTTTGTTGTAAACACATATTTAATCAGGCCCCGAAAATTCTTCACAAAGAACACAAATGTCCTTCTCGGCTGCCATAGTTGCAACTCTTGCGTCACCAACAGTGTGTTCAACTCATCACCGTTTCTGTTTAAAAAACGTTGTGCAGCGTTATGTCGGCTGAACGCAGACTGACAGATGCTCTCATCGCTGATGACGACAGTCTCTGTCCGACAGTTTACTGGTGTTTATAATATTAACCAGTTTATTGTAACTGGTGTTTCTCTTGAAGCTGCAGTTCTTCGCGCTGAACACTAGATGGAAACCTTTCCCCGTTCACTGCAGAGCTAATGAAGGTAAATCATATTCGCACACGCAATACAGCAGGACATTATGATTTATTATAATACTAGATAGCCTATATTACAGCAATCAAAATCAGTGGCGTATTTTCCACGTGTAATACTCGCATTAGTGATCAGTGAAGACTTTCCCCATTTCCCAAAACTAAACATTCCCTCAGTACCAGACTCGTGTTTTCCTGCAGTTTTGCAGATTTGCATCTTTCTCGCATTTACAATAAATCAAACCGTATTGGATTCGCAGAGTTCTCACCTTGTTCTCCATGGTTTAGCGCGAGGGTAATCACTCGGCTCTGCTCTTATGGGACATTTACATACGACTCTGTTTCCAAGACCTCTAATAGATCTCCAATACAATTTGCATTTATATAGCCCGCTCTCAGCAACATGATGTGCGTGTTGAGATGCCCAGCCTTGACTCTCGGCGCGAGACCGGACACTCGCGAGCTCAAGGTGACGCGGTCTGCGCATGCGCGAACACACACACACACACACACACACACACAGGTGAACGCACAGGTCTGAGACGCTTCTGCAGAGAACACTGCTCTACACGCTGTACTGTAAACGGGTTTTGAGTTGTTATTTATAAATCGTGTAAGTTTCATGCTTTCAAAATTAGACCTGAATAAAAGTAGCGAATTAAAGTCTTCTGAGTAACTAAACTTGCAGGTGAGTTTGATAAACCCGCTCTAAACTCTGCGTACATCGACATTTATTTAAACAAAATATTACCAAACATTCAGACACCAGATCAGTGTCGATATCTTTTTATTCCTCATCCAGTGACATTAATAATCATTCAGGAGCAGAAGTGACTCCTCCACTTTGAGCTGATGATGTTCTGCTGAAGTGTGTTTTCTGTAAGTGCTAATGCTCTTTTACACACACACTGAACAACATGAAGCATTGCTTGGTCACTGGTTGAGCTAAACTGCTATTATCTAAATTTACCAGCTGACAGATATTCAACATAATTCATGTGTGAGAGTCCAACAGAAGGACAAAACCAGTCAAATATCCACTGATTTATCATATTTTATTACAATTTTCTAAACTATAGTGAATAAACTGATAATGTGAGAGATGTTGAAGCTGTGTGAGTGAATGTTGCTTTGACTGTATTTGTCGTCTTAAAATAACTTTGTTTTCATTTGTAAGCTAGGTGTATTTTTGGCTATTGCTTTTATATTTCTCAACGCGTGGCAATAGTTGTATAATAACTGAAGTGTGTGTTATGTTCGATGAGTGTGTGTGTGTGTGTGTGTGTGTGTGTGTGTGTGTGTGTGTGTGTGTGTGTGTGAGAGCCCCATATAGGACGCTTTTGCAAAAGCGTAAATATCCAACGCACATGGCACCCTTTAACGTCAAATGAGACGCTTCGGTTATGGTTAAGTTTAGGTATGGTGTAGGGTAAGGGTTAGACCACTAGGGGGCGCCTTCTGCCCAAATATATCTGCGTCTCATTTGACGTTAAAGGGTGCCATGTGCGTTGGATATTTACGCTTTTGCAAAAGCGTCCTATATGGCGCTTTGGGATGAGAAAAATGGCGCTGTTGTGTGTGTGTGTGTGACTGTTAAACGTGTTCTCCGTGCGTCGCTTGGAAGAAACAGAAGTTTTGTTCAGTTATAAAATCAGATTAGCCTGTAATTTCTCAAAATATGAATCTGTATCTCACGACATTAAAGAACAATTCAAGATTATGATTTCAAACTAATTCAACTTAGTCGATATTTGAGTTTGTGTGCCGCTCGTGTCTCGATCAAACGAGGAAAACTCAGATTATTGAGGTTTAAATAACAGAGAATGAATGAAAGAGGATTCACTTCAGACAAACGTAGAGCTACAGGATTTATACCTAATAATTAAACATTTATATTTGAATATAAAATATTATCATTAATAGAAGACCTGGAGAGTAAGCCAAGCATTATCTAAAATATCTGTAAATAGCATATTTTTCATTCAAAACGGCAAGATTTAATAACAAAAAAATAAATAAATAAAAAATTGAGGATTTGCATCATTGCATATAACTGTCGGTCATTTAACAATTATAGGCTATATGTGTATTATAAAGTATAATATAGACTTGGAGTAAGCTTTTTATTATTTATTTAAAAACATAACATTGATGATAATGTTGATGCTCTCGCCTGTGCTGATCATCTGGAGCTGCTGATTATTAACACTCTCATCTGACTGACTATCTCCTGTACCTGAGTGTGTGTGTGTGTGTGAGTGAGTGTGTGTTTGTGTGAGAGAGAGAGTGCGTGTGTGTGTGCGTGCGTGAGAGTGTGTGTGTGTAAGTGTGTGTGAGAGAGTGTGTGAACTCTTCTTGGTGTGCTGATAAAGTCCTGCTCTTGCTCTGGAAGTCCTGCTGTGGCGCTGGAGTTTATTTCTCAGTCATCAAGGCGTTTTCCTGCAAACGACGAAGAGTAAACTCTTATAATCACAGTCAGGCAATCACCTCACACTCCTTCACACACTCCTTCACACACTCCACGCTGAGCTGTAAAGTGTGTGTTCAATCAAACTCTCTGCGTTTATAGTGTCATAACTGTCCCGCTGAGAGACGATCTGATAAGAGCTGTGAGGCCGTGGGAGATCTGACCTCAGGGGTCAGGGGTCACGGCGGGTCCGGCAGGGACTGAAGATGCTTTATGAAATTAAATATATTTTACTGTCCCTGATAGGGAGTGTGTGATGGACTCCATAGCCAGCGTTTGGCCAAAAACTGATACCTTTGAAAAATACACAATATATTAATAACCACTAAACAACAGAAACATAAACACAAATCCATGTTCAACAGTACAAAAGAGCTTCAACCCTGTGCCGTTTCTACCGCTGAGTTGTGTAGAGACGGTTGTGTAGAGACGGTTGTGTAGAGACAGTTGTGTAGAGACGGTTGTGTAGAGACGGTTGTGTAGAGACGGTTGTGTAGAGCCGGTTGTGTAGAGACGGTTGTGTAGAGACGGTTGTGTAGAGACGGTTGTGTAGAGACGGTTGTGTAGAGACGGTTGTGTAGAGACGGTTGTGTAGACCGAGAGTTGTGTAGAGACGGTTGTGTAGAGAGAGACGGTTGTGTAGAGACGGTTGTGTAGACCGAGAGTTGTGTAGAGACGGTTGTGTAGAGACGGTTGTGTAGAGACAGTTGTGTAGAGACAGTTGTGTAGACCGAGAGTTGTGTAGAGACAGTTGTGTAGAGACGGTTGTGTAGAGACGGTTGTGTAGAGACGGTTGTGTAGAGACAGTTGTGTAGAGACAGTTGTGTAGAGACGGTTGTGTAGAGACAGTTGTGTAGAGACGGTTGTGTAGAGACGGTTGTGTAGAGACGGTTGTGTAGAGACAGTTGTGTAGAGACAGTTGTGTAGAGACGGTTGTGTAGAGACGGTTGTGTAGAGACAGTTGTGTAGAGACGGTTGTGTAGAGACGGTTGTGTAGAGACGGTTGTGTAGAGACGGTTGTGTAGACCGAGAGTTGTGTAG
>NW_024121987.1:22485081-22603269 GCF_016745375.1 Pimephales promelas
TCTCGTATGAAACACGCACACCTCTGTCTGACACAGTCACATGATTATCAACTATCAGGACTCTGGGATAGCCAATGATTGCTGGAGACGTATTGCTCATTACACTCACTGTATCACATCAGACATGAGTTGCGTTTCGCTGATAACTTGTGCTTCTGCTTCAGTCTGTATAACACCTGAGCTTCATCATCTGAGGAAACCACATATCCAACATGTGTGACACGCCACAGACTTTCAGATGAGCGCCAAAGTGTTCGGCCACCGCTCACTCAGTCACTGACACACACACACACACACTGCCCTGCACACACTCTAGATGAGGGTTTCTATAATCACAGGGCTCGACCAAGGTCAGCCGATCCAATTTTCTCTCTTGCCCTCAACAAACAACATACTGACAAGCATCTGATGGAGAGTTACGGGGCTATAAAGGCCTAATTGCACTGAATTTACACAAGAGTGTTTGTAAAGCTCAGTGATTTCTCCACAGGGATTCCTGGCAGTAAATCTCCTGCAGACACTCGTGTGACGGGGAAATCTCCCCGGTTATAACCTAACGACTCTGAAATGCATCGACCGCTAATTGGAATATAAAGCGCAGCTCAGTTTTACTGCGTTGAGGCGATAAATATATTTGAATGAAGCCGAGAGAAAGAGCCGTCCGCTCAGGCTCAGGAAGTGCTCGTCGAAACTCTCGAAACTACAGTTCACGGTTAGTTTTACAGTGATTGAAGCCCGTATAGTGCAGGCATCCTCATCAGTGTTTATTTTCAGGTGAGCTGCAAACAGATTTTATGTCATTCTTTTACAACAGACTTTTCTATTTATTGGTTTCTGTCTTCTGCAGTGTTAGTGTGTTTGTTCTCTCGACTCTCTGGGTCTCTCACACACTCACCGTTTCATTCACAGCTTTTACAGCCATGAAGAGTCCCTCAGTAATAAATAAGAACAGCTTTGATATTTGATCTATGAGAACATGCTAATAACACTTTAAAATATGTAATGATCTATATATATATATCATTAAAATATCTTGCTTTACTGTCAAATGTTAACAAGCGTTTAAGGCACTGAAGTAAACAGTAAAGAAACACACAAAGAGATTTCATTCATTCGAGATTCAAAATGTCACACACAATTATGTTTAAAGCAAGATGACAGAACCAGGATTACTATGGTGAATATGGTAGATCCTCAAATCATCTTTTTACAGAAAAAAAGGGTTATCTTTTTTGGATGGTCCACTTCAGACATTCTCAATAACTTTTCTTACTAACTTTTTACTAACTGCAACTACATTTCAACTGTCTCATTAGAGTGTTATGTTCCTCCTCGAGCCGTGAGTGTGTTCATCGGGCTAACACTGAAACGAGTCGACCTGATCAACCCGGTCTCACCCCAAGACGTCATATAACTGACGTTTTGGGACGTCTTTTGACCATACGTCAATATTCGCCTTTTTAGGGCCCCCTTAAACGTCGGTAGATGAGGTTATGGGATCCTAACTCTACCCCAGACCTAAACCTAACCCGTCACCTAACTGACGTTAAAGGTAAAGCGTCAGTTGTATGACGGCCCGGGATCGCCATCTACCGACGTTTAAGGGGGCCCTAAAAAGGCTGATATTGACGTATGGTCAAAATACGTCCCAAAACGTCAGTTATATGACTTTTTGGGATGAGACTGTGTTAACCTGATCCTGAGCTCCACAGCGGCCCGAACCCGGTTCCTCCTCGAGCCGTGAGTGTGTTCATCAGGCTAACACTGAAACGAGTCGGCCTGATCCTGAGCTCCACAGCGGCCCGAACGTGGCAAGCTGGCGCTCAGGCCTCGCTAGTGGGCTTTAAATGCCGCCGCATTACTCGGGCTCACACAATGGCCGGCATGCTGGGGTTTGGTCACGGCTCCTCTATAACTGTTATTAGGCCCCCGAACTTTCAGGGGCGAACGACCACTAAAGCAGGAGTCGGTCTTGAGTTGAACAAGGTTTGGGGTCAGAGGTCACGGGCCGGAGCGGAAACGGGACACAGAGACGAACAATGCAGACCTGCAGACACAGACAGGGATGAGCGGAGAACAGATGGTGGAGGGAGAGCAGAAGAAGGAGCCTGACTGAAATTACAGTGACACAGACACTCATTAAATATAAATCAGAAACTTTGTTTAGGAAAATGAGAGGTGTGGATCATGAAACATTTGCACTTTCACCTTAACAAGAGCTGATGAAGATTTATAAGAATAACACATATGAAAAACTGAAGGAAGGTGTTTCTTCCGCTTTTATTATCGATTTATTAAGTTAAAGACGGGCTCAGTTCAGCTCGAAACTAAATTCGCGACATTTTATTTTTTAATTATTAAATTCAGCTTTTTGATGCTCTTTTGAAACCCATATTTTAGATTCTTTGCCGGTGACTCGAAAGTTTTAAATCTGAAAGACATCGCTGTTTTGTACGTAACATTTTTGAGTAGCCTATTTCTCTAAAAAAAAAACGGTAGCAAACGTGACATGACATAGTAGAGAGAGAGAGAGAGAGAGAGAGAGAGAGAGAGAGAGAGAGAGAGAGAGTGAGTGAGTGAGTAAGTGTGTGTGTGTGTGTGTGTGTGTGTGTGTGTGTGTGTGTGTGTGTGTGTGTGTGTGTGTGTGTGTGTGTGTGTGTGTGTGTGTGTGTGTGTGTGTGTGTGTGTTTTCACCCGGCAGCGCAGTGTGTCTCTCCGTCATATGAGGCAAAGGCTGTACACTCTTTTCACTTTATTCTCTGTACTTTATTTATTTTTTTCTTGTATTTCGATATTTTTTAATATGTTTGTATATGTTTATTGCTTTGGCAATATTGTGTTATATTGTGGAGAGTCATTCCGAGCTTCGTGGGTTTTAATACACACATGCCTGTACACGAAAAAGGGGGAAATGAATTATTGTTTAAAAACGAGATGCAGTTTAGGCTTCACATGTGATGGGAGCAGTGCACATCAGCTATTATATATATCACATCGGCATCCATTCTTCTTTGATTATCGATATTTCCAGCGTTATCGTGTTTATCGAGGTATTTAGAAACTTTCTCGCAGTAAACCATAAACCGACCTTTCTAACATTTCAAGTTAACTTTAAAGTATAATTGCAGAGTTTCGCAGCAAATCTGTCCAACATAAACGATGTTAATATTCCATCCCTGTCAAATATTTAATTACACATAGGCTACCCTAAGTGTGCCATGATGAACCGGCTGCTAACATGTGACGGGTTTGGTCACAGTGAAATGCTGAACTCTCTCAAAATCAAATCGTACACTAATGTTTCATAATGCGCATGAACAACACTCTTCGGGGAAATATACTTTTCTTTTCTTGGTTTCATCATTTCATATATTTATTTACTGGATTAAAGAACAACTTTTGCGCGTTTTATGCGCCATTAATTTAGTATCCGATATTGCGGATGATGAGAGCGCAGATAAAATCTGTTAATCCCCGATAACCTCTCCTTCACCTCGCTCCTCTTCCTCCGCTTCTGCCCTCTCCTCGGGCGCTCCAGCTGCTCCACTCTTCTACGCTGAAGAAAGGAATGCTCTGCTTCCATTTACTCTGTGGTTCTCTTTACTCTGTATTTATCTGAAAACACGCGCACTTTGTTCCGCACTCGCTGTATTTACACGACACAGCGGAGAAGGCATGAATACGAATGAAAGAAATGAAAGAGCCTTCAGAGGAACAGCAAGATAACGATATGGAGTGATTTTGACCTGTCTTTTTTCTTTTCAAGCCTGTAATGTGGTTTAATTATTCTCTTACTGAGGCCACAGACGTGTCATCTCGTGAGTCTAACAGAAGCACAAAGCTTTATATTAACACTCATCCTCTTTTAGTTTCTCGTTCATTAATGTGTGTGTGTAACTGCGCTAATAAAGACTCTCTCTCTGTCCTGACACGCGCCATATGGCAAAGGCCAAACCACGGGTGCCATAAAGGAGTAATTCGGCTTGTTGTGTTTGTTTTAAAGTTGTGAGAACAACAGAGAGTGTGTGAAGATGCTCGGGGATCCTGTGACCCCGCTGAGAGTTGGTCTAGAAGCTCCTAAACAGCGCAATAAAAGCCGTTTCATGCCGGACATTTAAAGCTATAAGGACTTTCCACTGCAGAGCCATAATCATCCGCCTATTATTGGCCTACTATTATTAGTATTGTTATTAATGAAAGGCATTTATTAAATTCAGTCATTAATACAAATAATAATAGTAATAAATGAATGTATAAAACCACCCAATCATTGTTATTTTTTATTAATAATAATTATGATGAAATATAGCCTATTGATAAAAATCATTCAATAATTATACTACATTGATTGATAAAACCATCTAGTCATTGTTTTATTATTAATAATAATAATTATAATGAAATGCATTGATAAAATTCAATCATTAAAAAATACTAGCAATAATACCCAGTCATTATTGTAATTATTATTATTTGTCGGCAAACCATTGTAAAGTGCTGGTATCCGTCAAGTGAGGGATCAGGTATTTGTCATGTTATATATGATATCACAGCAGATTACAGCAAATCAAGAGTCCAACTGTGTGTGAAGGAGGAGCGCATCTAATCACTGAGGGTGAATGAAAACAAGCCCGATCCTTCACTAATATTTCCGTAAACGTTGACGTATCGCTCGCTGTTTTGTTGTGTTCTGGAAGCGCTCGAACCCCCGGAATCACCCATGCGCATAGGTCGGTCTGGACACGTCATCCGACGGACACGCCCCCAAATAACGCGCCGTCCAATGGCGAAGCTCGTCCTGTGCGCGTGAGAGTCTCCGCGATAAAGCCTCCGCGGGCCCGTCAGACACACACACTACTGGAGGAACTCTGATCACACACACACAAACACGAACACACACACACACACACAGTACTGGAGGAACTCTGATCACACACACACTCAATATGTGCCATTATAACTGACACTGTGGCGCTGGATAAAAGCCGTCGGATATTCCCAAGCGTTTCTTCTTCAGAAGGTAAAACATGCATTATTATATATTTATGTTTGCGCATTGATGTGATGTGGATTTAATGGGGTAAACTTATTGATACCTGCAGATTCTTCAGTCAATAACTTCTGAGAAATAATCCTCATAATCTACAACAGGCCTATAACGCGCTATAACGCAGCAAATCTCTGTCAAACACGAGGAGCTTGACGATAAAAACTCTCGAATACAGTGCTTAATATGAAGATGAGAGTGTTATGCAAATAGCCATTAATAAATATTCAATAATAATATAACAATAGCCGTAACTGTCAGGTTCACCATAAAATGTCCTTTTGCAGGGAATAAAACTGTCCACGCAGGGGTATTTGCACGCCAGACCTCATATGGACTAAAACACAGAAACACGTGGACAAAAAACCTGGACATCAAGAGACCGAGACTTCTCTGAGAAATGTCCATCACTACTGGGCGAGGTAAAATAATAAACTCGTTATTCTGAAATATATATTCCGGCATCATATGACATGTCTAAAAATGAAGAACAAGTGCCGCAATCGGGACATTTATTCAGGCAGTATTTCACAATAATGTTCATCAGTGTACAAGTTCAAGACCCCGTTCCGCGAAAATTAACCTTCCTTCTTATAAGGTTTATTTATTTTACCAATAGTTTCTGTTCATTTACAATCAAATCTTAAAACAATATAGAACTTCTAAATGTCCATAAATTGACAGTAGTGGTTTGGCATTTTATTATATGTGTCAAGAAGAACTAATATAGGCTACTACGAACTCATAAATACCGCTGATAACAAATAACCAAATAAGATATAACTCCCAATAACACAAATCCTTCAGTTCGTGAATGTAATTGATCTGAATTTGATATGTTTATGAATGCCTCGTTAATCTTTGGATTAGATTGCAGAATAATCGGAGAGATTCGGACAGAAACTCTTTATTCGCACAGATAGGCCTATTATTGACTTTCGTTTAGACGGTTAGTGTGTTAAACAGTCCTGAATAAACGAGCATGATCATCATATAACACTCGGACTTCTGTCGATATTTCAGTAATAGACATGTAAACACTGCTGGGATATTGATTTATTTCCTCGAATCTCGGACTGTGTTTTTGCGCGATGGAGAAACACACAGTTTGTGTGTTAAACTGCTTCCCCGCTTTTCTCTCTTTACATGAAAATGAATTTATCAGTGTCGCTATAATATTACTTTTTAACGGGTTGCTTTTACGCTCTATAATATGTTTCAAATTACTTTTTACAAAAACACATATAGACTAATACTTTTTTTGTAGAAGGTTTTCCTAAAATTTCTCTCTTATTTTCTCATGATCAGTTTCTCCTTTCGTTTTCATATATCAAAAGTAATGTACAACTTAAATGATTCTAATCGAAATACGATTATTATTGTCTAAATTCGTTGAAATTTTGTCCCGGGAATTTTCTTGCGTACTGAAATAAATCATTAATGTTATGCAATTGAGGGTTCATAATGTCATATCAAAACAGAGTATCTAAAGTCTGCACCAAAACAAGAAAAATCGCTTTAAACAAATTACTGTAAAATTAAACAAAACAAAATTTCAACAACAATTTCGTGCGCGATGCGCTAGTTTTTAGAAATCCAGGCTATGATCCAGAAAGCCTCGTTAAAATCTACTTTAATACATTAATTTATAAAAATGCCATAACCCTAAACTATTAAAATCAATGATATAAACCAAACCAGTCTTTAAGCCTTTGCTTGGTGTGTGTGTGTGTGCGTGCGTGCGTGCGTGCGTGTGTGTGTGTGAGTAACTGTGTGTGTGTGTGTGTGTGTGTGTGTGTGTGTGTGTGAGTAACAGTGTGTGTGTGTGTGTGTGTGTGTGTGTGTGTGTGTGTGTGTGTGTGTGTGTGTGTTCTCCTGGGCTTTCTCTGCTTTAATATCCTGTGGCTCGCTGACTCTGGGCGAGGAGAGTTTGACACACTCCGCTAACACCGTTAATAGCGCCGTTTGATGTGGAAATGAAGCTGCAAAAGAGCAAAAGGGGAAGAAGAGTCTGAACGGGTTAAATTAAAGAGAGAGAAAGAAGAGAATGAACGGGTTAAATTAAAGAGAGTCACTGAAGCGCGAGCGTTTCCTCACAAAAGGGCGCATGACAAAAACACGATAAACGAACATTAAAATCTGCTGTTTTTAATTAAATCAATTTTCCATGCACTAAAACCAACAACAAAGATAATAGTAATAATAATATACTTATGACTTACCAATAGTTTTATTATGAATATTTTATATTTATTATTAAAATATGTTTACAAGTGCACATTCGTTTATTTTTATTTATTTTATTTATTTTTATTTTTTACTACACGTACAACCCAGTGCAATGAATTTCATTCAAAAAATATTCTGTCCCTCTGCTCTGAGAAACATTTGAATGTTTTATAGTTTTTACTGCCTTACTGTAGGTTATTTTACACAAACACATTCATGGCTGAAATATTTTATAGCAGTTATTAGTTCATATATTATAATGAGCTCTTGAATCTGAACAGAGTTGGAGTTATTAAAGCTGAACATTCTTCATCAGACAGATTGTGCTGCTGTATGTCATCATGTAAACAGGACCATATCATATATACTGTCCATAAGACCATATGATGTATAATGTCCATAATCTGGACCCGTGGGTTTATCTGAGGTGTTGAGGGACGAGTGTGTGGAAATAAAGGCATTGGGGAGTTTATAGGGACAGAGAGAGAAATCCTGAGAAGTTGAGAAAACATTGGAAATGTTGTAAAGATCATAGAGTAGTTAGTGATATGAAATCATTTTTACAGAGTGAAAATAATCTGAAAAAGTTTTATTCTGGATGCAGTTGTTATGACTGTTCATATATAACTTTCATAAGAGTGTAAATATGATTTGGCAATTAAGGGGAACCTGTGGATTTATTATGAGTCGAATTAAATATCAGAGTCCCGGAGCCAGCAGTCAGTGTGTGTTGATGTGTGTGTGTTGGCCAGGTCATGGGGGTCTGAATCAGCTCGGAGGAATGTTTGTGAACGGCCGGCCGCTCCCCGAGGTGATCCGGCAGAGGATCGTGGATATGGCACATCAGGGCGTCAGACCCTGCGACATCTCCAGACAACTGAGGGTCAGTCACGGGTGCGTCAGCAAGATCCTGGGCAGGTGAAGAGTCCACACACACACACACACACACACACACACACACACACAGAGACACACACCATACTTCCTGGTTCTGGTCAGAACTGGAGCGGCTGCGTTTTGGACGAGCTGGAGTTTGTTTATTAAGCGTTCAGGACAAACACCCAGTAGAGCATTACAGTCATCTAGCCTTGAGCTCATGAACACATCAACTAACTGTCCCGCATTCGTCAGTGAGAGCATATGGAGTAAATTAGAGATATTGTTAAGATGGAAGAATTCGGTTTTACAGACACTAGAAACATGGCTTTCAAATGAGAGATTGGTATCAAAGAGCACACACACACACACACACACACACATACACACACACTCCTAACCGACGGCGAGTGTTAGACAGTATTCTGGGTTATTATACGACTACGTTTTTTTGGCCAATAATCAGAATCTTTGTTTTTCTGAATTTAAGGACAGGTTTGATATTTTACACTTAAAGCCCATCGTTTCTATAAATAACGGTTAACATTGAAATGCTGGCCTGAGAATTTTTCGGTTTCTGTGGTTGCACAAACACACCACATTTATATATATATAGCGGCTCTGGAGTGAATCGTGATGTCATCATCAGCTCTGTTCAGTTCTCATATAATGCCGTCGATGCAGGAGATCAGTAATATTGCCGAATATTAAATGGACCCGCTGGTACACGAGTTTTGTTGTAATGGTCATTTCTCCTTCAGGTACTATGAGACGGGCAGCATTAAACCAGGGGTCATTGGAGGCTCGAAGCCGAAGGTCGCGACCCCTAAAGTGGTGGAGAAGATCGCGGAGTACAAGCGGCAGAACCCAACCATGTTCGCGTGGGAGATCCGGGACCGGCTGCTGGCCGAGGGAGTGTGTGACGGGGACACCGTGCCCAGCGTCAGCTCCATCAACAGGTACGTGACCTCTGACCTCATGGACAACAGAGGTTAGATGAACTCTTGTCACCCGCTGTTTCTTCTCTCACAGGATCATTCGCACAAAAGTTCAGCAGCCTTTCAATCTGCCTCTGGACAGTAAAGGCCTGAGTCCTGGACACACACTGAGTGAGGAGACCCACTGATGACCCATTAAAGCTGTTTCCCAGTGTGCACTGCGGCCCAGTAATAATGCTGTGTGCTTCTGCTCAGTTCCCAGTTCAGCCGTGACGCCTCCCGAATCTCCCCAGTCGGACTCACTGGGATCCACCTACTCCATCAGCGGCTTACTGGGAATCCCTCAGACCGGCGCCGAGGGCAAGAGGAGCCGCGACGACAGTGAGTGTGTGTGTGTGTGTGTGTGTGTGTGTGTGTGATGGACTGGTTATCTGAGATATCCAACATCTTTAACCCAGTCTGGCAAATGAATGAATGATGGATGTAATGCAATTTCAGTCGATGAGATGATTTCCAGACCAGACACTGATATACTGAGCGAACCTCTGATATTCCTCAAACCCACAGTCACACACACACACACACACACACACACACACACACACACACACACACACACACACACACACACACACACACACACACACACACACACACACACAGCTTCAACATTCTCACATTATCAGTTCATTATACAGTTAAAGGAACTCAGAGTTCTCAGATCAGTGGATATTTGACTGGTTTTGTCCTTCTGTTGGACTCTAATAGCAGTTTAGCTCAACCAGTGCCCAAGCAATGCTTCATGTTGTTCAGTGTGTGTGTAAAAGAGCATTAGCACTTACAGAAAACACACTTCAGCAGAACATCATCAGCTCAAAGTGGAGGAGTCACTTCTGCTCCTGAATGATTATTAATGTCACTGGATGAGGAATATTTGGGTATAATATGCCACACTTGTCAACACTAATCAAAACTGATATCTGGTGTCTGAATAAGGTTTGGTTTGACTGTATATCTGTTTACATGAGGGATCTGGGCTGGGTTGGGGGAATGCATTGCTGGAAGTCTTTGACTGTCACGAATGAAAGCTGTGGTGAATCAGTGCTTTTCAGGATTTGTAGAAGTGTGTGTGTGTGTGTGTGTGTGCATGACTGAGGTGTCTTAAACACAGATCGGTGTTTGATTGACAGGTGATCAGGAGAGCTGTCGGCACAGTGTGGACTCGCAGGGAAGCGGGACCGGGTCCCGGAAACATCTTCGGACCGAACACTTCCCGACCCAGCAGGACTGTGGCTTCCAGCGGAACCAGTACAGCTCCGACTCCTTCAGCCACAGCACTGGGAAAGCGGAGCAGGTGCGACACCCATATAACAGAACCTATAATGACAGAGATTACATAATACACTTTACATATAGCTTATATTTTTTATATACTGCAATATATGCATTGACCATGAATGGCGATATATTGATACATATTACATATTTATAAATGAAGACAAAATTGGCAATACATGTAGTATTCACATTGCACATACATGTTCCCATATACATGGGAATATTAATGTGTGTTCATACTAACACACAGGTATATAAACGCACACACACACACACACACACACACACAATCACGGAATAAGTTACAACAGATTTCTAGTTCCCAGCATGCTTTGCTTCTGACTGTTAAAGGAGAGCAATGTGAAGTGTATTACTGAATATAAAATAACACATTATGTTATATTAGTAAATATATTGTCATATTTTTTTTTAAATATAGGAAAAGCGGCAATTCCTTATGTATTATTCATATCCTAATGTTAGGGTTATCATTCATTATTATATTGCGATATATTAACAGAATATATTATTCCATATATTTTGAAATATACTGTTAAACCATTTAATATATTGATAATTCACATATATGTAGGGAAATGTATAACAGGCATGTCATTCAGAGCTGAGCTCTCTCTCTCTCTCTCTCTCTCTCTCTCTCCTGCAGTCTCTCTATCCTCTCTCGCTCATCAATGGCAGCTTGGACGAGGGGAAGAGTGGCTCAGTTATCAGTCGAAACCTGGCAGCACATCAGGGATACGCAGTGGTTTCAGGTAATAACCATCATCCATATGCAAACGCTGCACTGTGATTACTCTTCGTCATTTGTTCCGTATTTACAAGAGAAAGAGGGGCACGTTTACTGTATGAAAAGACACTTCCAGAGCAACACATTACACAGTTCATTTAGCAAACTGCTCAGTCCTGCTTACTACACACTCCCCAAACTCATAATTCATATTTAATTGTTGTATTTGTAATTTGTGTTATCATTTAGCATATTTGCTCATACTATTAGTTATTACTCTAATCCATTTCATTAACATTCATACATGAATTTTCCCACCCGCCTGTCAACCCATTGCTCCGCCCAGAAGCCCTACAGCCCCGCCCACTCTGCCTGAAACAGGAAGTGTCCCCCGAGGTGAACAGCTCAAGCTCCTCCCCCAACATCATCGCTAACTCCGCGTTCCTGGAGCTCACGGCCATCTCGGCTCCGGCGTCAGTGTCCATCGCTAACAGTTGCAGCAACGCCACTCATTTATCTCATGGCTTCAGCTCATTTTCCCATCATGCCCCAGTGCAGGGGCAGTTCAGCAGCCCACACCTCATCACAGGTAAAGCCCATCTCATCATCATCCTGTGTGTGCTTAAGACTGAGCTGTGAGTGTGTGGTTCTCTAAGACTGAGCAGTGAGTGTGTGGTTCTCTAAGACTGAGCAGTGAGTGTGTGGTTCTCTAAGTGTGTGGTTCTCTAAGACTGAGCAGTGTGTGTGTGGTTCTCTAAGACTGAGCAGTGAGTGTGTGGTTCTCTAAGACTGAGCAGTGAGTGTGTGGTTCTCTAAGACTGAGCTGTGAGTGTGTGGTTCTCTAAGACTGAGCAGTGTGTGTGTGGTTCTCTAAGACTGAGCAGTGAGTGTGTGGTTCTCTAAGACTGAGCAGTGAGTGTGTGGTTCTCTAAGACTGAGCAGTGAGTGTGTGGTTCTCTAAGACTGAGCAGTGAGTGTGTGGTTCTATAAGACTGAGCTGTGAATGTGTGGTTCTCTAAGACTGAGCTGTGAGTGTGTGGTTCTCTAAGACTGAGCTGTGAGTGTGTGGTTCTCTAAGACTGAGCAGTGTGTGTGTGGTTCTATAAGACTGAGCTGTGAGTGTGTGGTTCTCTAAGACTGAGCAGTGTGTGTGTGGTTCTCTAAGACTGAGCAGTGAGTGTGTGGTTCTCTAAGACTGAGCAGTGAGTGTGTGGTTCTCTAAGACTGAGCAGTGAGTGTGTGGTTCTATAAGACTGAGCTGTGAATGTGTGGTTCTCTAAGACTGAGCTGTGAATGTGTGGTTCTCTAAGACTGAGCTGTGAGTGTGTGGTTCTCTAAGACTGAGCAGTGAGTGTGTGGTTCTCTAAGTCTGAGCTGTGAGTGTGTGGTTCTCTAAGACTGAGCAGTGAGTGTGTGGTTCTCTAAGTCTGAGCTGTGAGTGTGTGGTTCTATAAGACTGAGCTGTGAGTGTGTGGTTCTCTAAGACTGAGCAGTGAGTGTGTGGTTCTCTAAGTCTGAGCTGTGAGTGTGTGGTTCTCTAAGTCTGAGCTGTGAGTGTGTGGTTCTCTAAGACTGAGCTGTGAGTGTGTGGTTCTCTAAGACTGAGCAGTGAGTGTGTGGTTCTCTAAGACTGAGCAGTGAGTGTGTGGATCTCTAAGACTGAGCTGTGAGTGTGTGGTTCTCTAAGACTGAGCAGTGAGTGTGTGGTTCTCTAAGACTGAGCTCTGAGTGTGTGGTTCTCTAAGACTGAGCAGTGAGTGTGTGGTTCTCTAAGTCTGAGCTGTGAGTGTGTGGTTCTATAAGACTGAGCAGTGAGTGTGTGGTTCTATAAGACTGAGCTGTGAATGTGTGGTTCTCTAAGACTGAGCAGTGAGTGTGTGGTTCTCTAAGACTGAGCTGTGAGTGTGTGGTTCTCTAAGACTGAGCAGTGAGTGTGTGGTTCTCTAAGACTGAGCTCTGAGTGTGTGGTTCTCTAAGACTGAGCAGTGAGTGTGTGGTTCTCTAAGTCTGAGCTGTGAGTGTGTGGTTCTATAAGACTGAGCAGTGAGTGTGTGGTTCTATAAGACTGAGCTGTGAGTGTGTGGTTCTCTAAGTCTGAGCAGTGAGTGTGTGGTTATCTAAGACTGAGCTGTGAGTGTGTGCTTCTCTAAGACTGAGCAGTGAGTGTGTGGTTCTCTAAGACTGAGCAGTGAGTGTGTGGTTCTCTAAGACTGAGCAGTGAGTGTGTGGTTCTCTAAGACTGAGCAGTGAGTGTGTGGTTCTCTAAGACTGAGCAGTGAGTGTGTGGTTCTCTAAGACTGAGCAGTGAGTGTGTGGTTCTCTAAGACTGAGCTGTGAGTGTGTGGTTCTCTAAGACTGAGCTGTGAGTGTGTGGTTCTCTAAGACTGAGCTGTGAGTGTGTGGTTCTCTAAGTCTGAGCAGTGAGTGTGTGGTTCTCTAAGACTGAGCTGTGAGTGTGTGGTTCTCTAAGACTGAGCTGTGAGTGTGTGGTTCTCTAAGTCTGAGCTGTGAGTGTGTGGTTCTCTAAGACTGAGCAGTGAGTGTGTGGTTCTCTAAGACTGAGCTGTGAGTGTGTGGTTCTTTAAGACTGAGCAGTGAGTGTGTGGTTCTCTAAGACTGAGCTCTGAGTGTGTGGTTCTCTAAGACTGAGCAGTGAGTGTGTGGTTCTCTAAGTCTGAGCTGTGAGTGTGTGGTTCTATAAGACTGAGCAGTGAGTGTGTGGTTCTATAAGACTGAGCTGTGAATGTGTGGTTCTCTAAGACTGAGCAGTGAGTGTGTGGTTCTCTAAGACTGAGCTGTGAGTGTGTGGTTCTCTAAGACTGAGCAGTGAGTGTGTGGTTCTCTAAGACTGAGCTGTGAGTGTGTGGTTCTCTAAGACTGAGCAGTGAGTGTGTGGTTCTCTAAGACTGAGCTGTGAGTGTGTGGTTCTCTAAGACTGAGCAGTGAGTGTGTGGTTCTCTAAGACTGAGCTCTGAGTGTGTGGTTCTATAAGACTGAGCTGTGAGTGTGTGGTTCTCTAAGACTGAGCAGTGAGTGTGTGGTTCTATAAGACTGAGCTCTGAGTGTGTGGTTCTCTAAGACTGAGCTGTGAGTGTGTGGTTCTCTAAGACTGAGCAGTGAGTGTGTGGTTCTCTAAGACTGAGCTCTGAGTGTGTGGTTCTCTAAGACTGAGCTGTGAGTGTGTGGTTCTGTAAGACTGAGCAGTGAGTGTGTGGTTCTATAAGACTGAGCTGTGAGTGTGTGGTTCTATAAGACTGAGCTCTGAGTGTGTGGTTCTCTAAGACTGAGCTGTGAGTGTGTGGTTCTCTAAGACTGAGCTGTGAGTGTGTGGTTCTCTAAGACTGAGCTGTGAGTGTGTGGTTCTCTAAGTCTGAGCAGTGAGTGTGTGGTTCTCTAAGACTGAGCTGTGAGTGTGTGGTTCTCTAAGACTGAGCTGTGAGTGTGTGGTTCTCTAAGTCTGAGCTGTGAGTGTGTGGTTCTCTAAGACTGAGCAGTGAGTGTGTGGTTCTCTAAGACTGAGCTGTGAGTGTGTGGTTCTTTAAGACTGAGCAGTGAGTGTGTGGTTCTCTAAGACTGAGCTCTGAGTGTGTGGTTCTCTAAGACTGAGCAGTGAGTGTGTGGTTCTCTAAGTCTGAGCTGTGAGTGTGTGGTTCTATAAGACTGAGCAGTGAGTGTGTGGTTCTATAAGACTGAGCTGTGAATGTGTGGTTCTCTAAGACTGAGCAGTGAGTGTGTGGTTCTCTAAGACTGAGCTGTGAGTGTGTGGTTCTCTAAGACTGAGCAGTGAGTGTGTGGTTCTCTAAGACTGAGCTGTGAGTGTGTGGTTCTCTAAGACTGAGCAGTGAGTGTGTGGTTCTCTAAGACTGAGCTGTGAGTGTGTGGTTCTCTAAGACTGAGCAGTGAGTGTGTGGTTCTCTAAGACTGAGCTCTGAGTGTGTGGTTCTATAAGACTGAGCTGTGAGTGTGTGGTTCTCTAAGACTGAGCAGTGAGTGTGTGGTTCTATAAGACTGAGCTCTGAGTGTGTGGTTCTCTAAGACTGAGCTGTGAGTGTGTGGTTCTCTAAGACTGAGCAGTGAGTGTGTGGTTCTCTAAGACTGAGCTCTGAGTGTGTGGTTCTCTAAGACTGAGCTGTGAGTGTGTGGTTCTCTAAGACTGAGCAGTGAGTGTGTGGTTCTATAAGACTGAGCTGTGAGTGTGTGGTTCTATAAGACTGAGCTCTGAGTGTGTGGTTCTCTAAGACTGAGCTGTGAGTGTGTGGTTCTATAAGACTGAGCAGTGAGTGTGTGGTTCTCTAAGACTGAGCAGTGAGTGTGTGGTTCTATAAGACTGAGCAGTGAGTGTGTGGTTCTATAAGACTGAGCTGTGAATGTGTGGTTCTCTAAGACTGAGCAGTGAGTGTGTGGTTCTCTAAGACTGAGCTGTGAGTGTGTGGTTCTCTAAGACTGAGCAGTGAGTGTGTGGTTCTCTAAGACTGAGCAGTGAGTGTGTGGTTCTCTAAGACTGAGCAGTGAGTGTGTGGTTCTCTAAGTGTGTGGTTCTCTAAGACTGAGCAGTGTGTGTGTGTTTCAGGGAGAGAAGTGTCGAGCTCCATGCTCCCTGGTTATCCTCCGCACATCCCATCGGCTCAGACCGGCTTCTCCTCGTCCTCCATCACCGGGATGGTTGCAGGTAAAGGAGCTTCATCAACTCTCCTGGGGCATGTTAATGGAATAGTTCACTTCAAAATTAAAATTCTGTCATCATTTACTCACCCTTAAGTTGTTTCAAAGCTGTATGAGTTTCTTTCGTCTTCTGATCTTAAAGGGTTAGTTCACCCAAAAATGAAAATTCTGTCAGTATTTACTCACCCTCATGTTGTTCCAACGCCGTAAGACCTTCGTTCATCTTCGGAACACAAATTAAGATATTTAGGATATTAAAATCGCTCCTGCATACAGTCCATAGGCTTCTTGAGGGACTGGCTCTTGCTGTCCTCGAAAAGTAATTGAAGACATCGTTAAAATAGTCCAAGTGACTACAGGGGCTCAATCTTAAGTTTATCAAACGACGAGAACACTTTTGTGCGCAAAAAAACAACAAAAATAACGACTTTATTTCAACTATTCGTTTATTTCTCCCTCTGCGCGAGTCAGCTAACTAGTTTAATAGCGTAAGCTTCTGTTGTTGTACGTCACACGCATCACACACATGACCAGCGTCGACCAATAGTGAGCCTACGTGTGACGTAGCTCTACGCAATCACACTACGTTAACGGACTATAGGCTTATGGAGAAGGAAGTGAATAGTTGAAATAAAGTCGTTATTTTTGTTGTTTTTTTGCGCACAAAAGTGTTCTCGTCGTTTGATAAACTTAAGATTGAGCCCCTGTAGTCACTTGGACTATTTTAACGATGTCTTCAATTACTTTTCGAGGACAGCAAGAGCCAGTCCCTCAAGAAGCCTATGGACTAGTATGCAGGAGCGATTTTAATATCCTAAATATCTTAATTTGTGTTCCGAAGATGAACGAAGGTCTTACGGCGTTGGAACAACATGAGGGCGAGTAAATACTGACAGAATTTTCATTTTTGGGTGAACTAACCCTTTAAAGGAAGATATTTTGAAGAATGTGGGTAACCAAACAGTTGATGGACCCCATTGACTTCCATTGTAGGAAAAAAATACTATGGAAGTCAATGGGGTCCATCAACTTTGGTTACAGACATTCTTCAAAATATTTTCTGTTCAGCAGAAGAAAGAAACTCATAGAGGTTTGAAACAACTTGAGGGAGAACTATAGGGAGAAGTGAACTATTCCTTTAAGGGAAGTGTCACTATTAAGACGGGTTTATTTCTAAACAACATTTAGATATGATTTTTCAAATAAGACATTGGTTGTTTTCTGTACTGATGTGGACGATGAAGTTGAACTCATGTGAAGTCGAGTCTCCTTCATCTATACAGCGGTGTAACAGCACAGAGTTTCACAGCGGCTTCACAGTGATAACAGGAGATTACAGTAACAGAGAGTGTTTAGGCTTGACAGCAGATCTGGAATAAAGTTATTGTCCAGATAAAGTTAGTTTTAATTGATTTACTTTCCGTTATAAAGATCATTAGTTATTAGCTTCGCGGCCGCTAGCACGAAACCGCTCTAACAGCACATCCTTAATGCGATCCGGCCGATCACACACACACACAACAGTGAAGAGAACACACACCTTGAAACTTTTTTGGAAAAAAAGTTTATCTCTGCACAAACTTCAAAAACACAAAGACTGACGGCGCACATGTGCATTAGTGTTTAGTCTATAGGTGTGCGCGTTTGAATATATATGTGTATAGGCATGTAGTCTTTCTCTACAAGTTGACCTCGACAAATCACTCGTCTGGCCTTAAAAATGAATAATACAGAATTATGTATCGCTTCCCCATAACCACGTCAACCGGAATTATTTTGACAACGATTCTCTGTACTAGTGACACTTAAGGACTGCGGTGTCGTCGCGTCCAGACGGAGTGTGTGTGTGTGTGTGAGTGTGTGTGACGCAGGTCCTTCATCAGATCTGGATACGGCCTGGATCCGGCGGACTGCGGTAAACCTTGGGATTAACAGAGAGACTAATATTAGCGTAGACGCCATCCCAGCCAATGCAGGGTTGACAGAACCGGGCTAATATGGTCAATCTTCCTGGTTCTGGTCAGATCTGGAGCGGCTGCGTTTTGGACGAGCTGGAGTTTGTTTATTAAGCGTTCAGGACAAACACCCAGTAGAGCATTACAGTCATCTAGCCTTGAGCTCATGAACACATCAACTAACTGTCCCGCATTCGTCATTTCGTAGCTCATGCGCTCTTCTGGATGGATGCACCTCCAAACCACTGATAAACAACACATGTACATGTGCTTAATGATATAGTTCTAACGTTAAACATCTAAATAGAGGGAGTTGTTAATTAAAGCGCGAATCATAACCATTACTGAACATGTTTCTAGAGGAAACACCTTATTATTTTTGGACATGTTAGTACTACCAAACTTTAACCATAGAGAGTTCAAAATTCACAGTGAATTGGTGTGAAATAGAACAGACAGCATTAAAATCACAAAGTGCACACACACACACACACACACACACACACACACTATATATATATATACAAAATTTCTTAGCGTTAGTCCTGCTCATTTGTAGGGTCCGCTTGATTTGATTTATTTGCACACGTGGGATTTGGCCCGGGTTTTACGCCGGATGCACAGAGTCAATGGCACTAATACACAACTAATACACAACTAATACACACGACTGATACACAAACACAAAGGATTCTCTGCATCAGCTCTGCTCTAGCTTGAACACTAATCTAGCTTCGACTTTAAACTTGCTCTGAATCGGGCTCTTATGACAAATGGCCTGTGATGTTCCTCATTTGGATAAAAACATCTGCTAAATGAACACATGTAAATGCTTAGCAACAGTTTCACACACACAACAGCCACTCACATTTTCTTGAGGAAATGCAGCGATCTAGTTTTGTGATTAAAACAGTGGACTCATAAATGCGTTTCTCTGAAACATGAATGTGTGTAGCGCGTGAGAACGCCGGGGGCCGAGTTAGAGATTAACAGGAGAACGGGTGGGTTAATCAGTAGATGTGGAGGGACCGGGGCAGGAGTTCTGCACTGATGCCCGACCACACACACACACACACACACACACCACAGGGGCCCGCTGAGGGATCAGGATTATTAGTCCGAGAGAGACCAGAGCGATGGAGAGAAAGACAGTCTGAGGTGGAGACACACCATGAATGAGTGCACAATCTATATGGAAAGCATATACAGAGAGAGAGAGAGAGAGAGAGAGAGGGAGAGAGAGAGTATCCATTAAGGAACAAACGGCAGGAGGAGCACAAGCTCTGCAGAGACGGAGATGCACTTCTCTTTTTTCATATGAAGTCTGCCCTGCCAAGCGCGAAATGAGAGGGTCTGATTTATTATTTTTCTGGTGGTCTCGCTGAGAGGAAGCGTTCATACACAATTACTCACTGAAGGGGGGATTCAATCCGGCTCCCGTAATTACCAATTAGATATTGGAATGTTAAAAGAAAGAATGGCCGAGGGAGGCCTGAAGGAGTGAGTGAGGGATGGAGAGAGAGTGGAGACTGTATGCACCAGTGATCAGCTGTGGGATTAATGGTTTACAGTCTCTAACCGCCAGTGAAGGATGTGCTGGAGCTCCACAAACAGACACTCACAGCACGAGTGTGTTCATAACCGAGGGGCGGTTGGCATGGCTGTCGTTGCTGTTGTCTAGTTTGATGTGTTTAATGTGTGTGTGTGTGTGTGTACCCTGCAGGACCGGAGTACTCGGGCCAGACCTACACACACCCGTCCTACACGTCCTACAGCGACGCCTGGAGATTCACCAACTCCACCATCTTAGGTGAGTGCGACAGTGGGTCTCGCTTTCACTTCTCCATCCCATCACACACGCTTACATGTTATGCACTAACGACGACCTGTGTACACCCAAACGAGACTGCCGTGCCCTTCAACTATTGCATAAAGTTTCAGTCACATGAAACTCTGAAGTGGTTTTTCCCTCTGAAGTGCCTTCAGGCTGTTGAGTTTTCTGTGGAAATAAATAATGGCACAGTCATAAGACGGCCATTAGCCCTCGAGCTACACAAGCAAATCACTCTATTCTACCTTCACTCTCATGCACTATATAAGATTATATCACAGAATGTCTAATTGAAGAGAATCGGCACTGGCTGGTTACTTCCGGGTTCTGGACTGGCTGCAGTAACGCGTCTCTGTCCATGCGGGGGCGCTCGCGGTCGACTGCAGAATGAATGGGAGTCAATGGGGTTTCACCCCCAGAAATCCACTTTTCTCGGGATGTAATTTTTTGTCAAGTAATTTCAAAGTTGTATTCAAAAGGGAGGACTAAGATAATACACTCAGCTGAAAATTGCATTTTTAAGTTCACTTATCTGTTCTAAAAATCCGTTCAAAACTGTGATGTGCCAAGGCTCTCCGTTAGACGGGCTCTGCTTATATCCTCTAATCCGCTGTGGTGTATTGATGTTTGCCTGTCGCCCCCTGCAGGATCCCCGTATTACTACAGCTCCTCCTCGCGGGCTCCGCCCTCCGCCTACGACCATCTCTAGGAGAAGCTTTCTCTTCTTACACTGGATTATGAAGAAAACCTCGAGCTTCTCTTCTTACACTGGAGAATACAGTGGAGGATGAAGAAAACAGATTGATGATGATGGACGATACCTTTTATTGCCTGTAAAACTATTTATGTCCTTTGTACACGGCCTGATTAAAGGCCATTTACAGCCACACGTTTACATCTTATTCCACCAGTGAACAATTGTTGCCTGTATTTTTATTTCTCTGTAGCCAAAGACATTTCACAATGTTTCCATATATTCATGGCCAGAAACACGAGTGCACATGAAACTGATTATATCAAACCCAATCCACGCAAATTCAAATAGTAGCCTATTAATAACTCTAAAGAAGGTGAGAAACATCGCGACCGTTTCACTGCTTGCGAACATTAGACGGGCGAATCTTTTTGAGCTCGTGACATTTGATGGCGTTTGGATTGGATTGAGGGAACTGGTGTCTGTCGGGCCAGCGCTGTCTCGCGACCCATTCACGACCTCACTCGTACGAACTGTCTGAACCGCAGTGGTGGGTGGGTTTAGGGGCGGGGTCAGGGGCCATCCGGACGAATTAACCACCTCGTAAAATCCGAGATCGAATTGCCGAGAGATTGGGTTGGATGGGCTGTATCATATTCAAGCATTAAATATCTTTTAAACAAAATATAAATAACAGCTTACCTTTAACAAAAAGATTATTTCGCCATCTTTCAACAGAAGCAGCATTTTCAGAAACAATTAAAGATGTTTAACGGTTTAGGGCAATATGTAAATAATGAAGAGAAAGCCAACCCTTATTAAAATTAAATTCATTTTCTATACTCTAGACATGATTATTAGGGCTGAACTGTGTGGGGATTCATTAGTTTCAGTAAAACGTTTATCGCCTCTATTTTTCCATCTTATCATGCTTATATTTCTGTGATTAAACGAGTTTTGAGTTTCAGAGATTACTGTTATTGTACTGTTAATTATATTATTCAAATGTAAATTAATAATTTCTACAGAATTATTTTGAATTAAATAAAGCATGTCAAAGTCCACTCTTGTGTTTCCCTAATTTATCTGTCTTGTAAAACAATAATAAGCGTGGTTGTAAATGAATAGCTACTAATCTATTCCGTATCAGATAGCAAACAGCTTGAATGATTGTTCTTCAATAAATCAAACTTGTAATTATGAAGGCTATTGGCCGCTGCTAGACCAGGGAAGTTGGAGGTGATGGGGTGTTTCTATACTGTTTTGCTGTTGGAAACCATAATTTATTATGTTGCTTATTTTTGGCCAGTCAGCGGTTTAACAGAACACATGAAAGGGACAAAAGCAATGATCCTGAAAACATGCGCATCTGTTTAATTTCCTTTTTTATTTTCTGCATCACGTACTTTTATTTGCAATTATTTCTCGCCTCTTTGTGGCCTCATTATAATTAATGGCTCTTTAACGAGGCCGCGGCCCACCTGGATCCCGTGCGCGCGCCCGTGATGAACGAACGGAACCGGAACTGGGAGTACGCGCGCCCGGGGCTTTGAGCACGCGCTGATCAGAATCCGGAGACGATAAAAACACGAATGAATGTATGAGGACTGAAGTCTAGATGTAGCCGGCGGTAATGTTAATAACATCAGTTTAACCATTTGGAAATGAGCTAGTGGTGAAATCACACATGAGCATCACCTTGATGCGACCGCAGTCCCTCACTTATGGATATAATAATCATCCAGGGTTTTCCTGCAAGACCTACATGTACCTCTAGTGGGAGAATATAGGCTACGCACAATAAATAGGCTAATACAAGTACATCAGGCCTCAATAAATTGTAACAATGCACTCGTTATACCTTGTGAATATGAAGATTTATAATAGAAAATATAAATAAAGCATGTTATAGCTTGTTTTCATATGACGTCACACCATTGCGTTGCCATGGCGCGAAATGCAAATGGCGGGCAGGAAGTGATTTGTTGCATTTAGAAAGCACTATAACAAACTTAAAATGCCTGTGTTTTGCGTAGTTTATGTTTACTTAAATCGATCAAACCACAAGGAGTTTTTATCGTGTACCAAAAGCTGCTGTTCATGAGGGGGGGAAATGCAAGAAATTGACAGAAAAACGCCTTGCAAACCTACGGGAGGAGCCGAATGGGAAAATGCCCGTCCGTGTGTGCAGTGATCACTTCGTTAAAGGTGAGTTAATACAACTTAAGTGGCTATGTTTGTGTAACGTGTATAATTTCCGAACTTTGTAAAGTCAAAGTATGTCTGTAAAACGAGCTATTGCTGATATACCGCCTCGATGGCAGGAAAATCTTTTAATTCAGTTGAAAAATCGCTCCTCTTCATAACGTAAGGATCACGTCCAACATGTTTGTTTTTTTGTTTATATCTTTCTCTTGTCATAGCGTATAAAGTAGCACAGTATGGACTTTCATCCATCTCGTCCATTGCACTCTTCACTCCCTGCCCTCCGTCTGAATTCTGCGCGTCATCATAATCATGTGACTGAAATCCAGCTATTGAGTTTTATTTTGAACTCAGTTGTAGGTGTAAATATTATAGCCTATCCTTCAAATCTGTTTCCTGATCAAATCACTCTTTATCTCATTCACATGTACAATTTTACACCAATTATGATACATAGATGTTCTTTTGTAAGGAAAATGTTGAAGAGCAGTTTAAGGAAAACCCCGATTGGCACACCTATAGATTTTGTTCTGCATGCAAACACTTAACAGTGTAATTTCTGTTCAAATCAAGTTACTTTATTTGTACCCGAAGGTAGATTTTGTTCGCAGTAGAGTCTCACATACATACACACATATGGAAAAACAAAAAGAGAGAACACATACATATCACACCTCATTCAAATTACAAAAAAATAAAAAAATAAATTAAAATAAATAAAATAAAAAGTTCTTATCGGTCCAGAATAGATTAAAACACTAAGCAATAATAGCAATAATAAAATAGATAAAACAAATAAAACACCTGTGTAGAGTGTAGTTATGACTTATTCCTCAGTGTGATGGCTGCATAAATAATACTGTTTTGTGTCTTTTTGTGTCTTGAGACCGAAGCATTGCAGAGATGCAGCCTCAAGAGTCACTGTGGCATCATGCCTCAACTTTGTTGCTATGGTATACAAAAATGGATTCGTCTATCAACACGGTCTGGAGATGATACGATTACATTTTTGTGAAAATAGGACAAACGATTTAGGAGTAGTTTTGTAAGAAAATCAAAATAGAGGACAGGAATTTTGTCCAAATATGGCAAAATTTGTATAATGTTCTCGGCCTGACCCAAAGAATCTATTAAAGCCAGTTTCATTACAATAGGCTAATTTAATCTAAAGTATTAGCCTTTTGGGAAATTTTTGACCACAAGGTGGCATTGCCCCGAGACTTTATGAGTACTGTCAGGCATGATGCCGAAGACACATACCAACTTTCGTAACTATACTCCAGTGCGTTAGTCCGTATTTTAAAAATGGCTAACACCCAAAATGGGAAAATTGGCTATTGTTTGACTTTGCATGCTGCCTCAAATCTCAAGAGAAGTTTTGTGATTTTTGGCCAAAGCATTCAGAATATAGAAGCAAAACAAGATATTTTTCACCTCTCCAGACCACTAGGTGGCACTGCGCTGAAACTGTGCATGTAGCCTCAGGTCATGCTTATCGTAACACACACCAATTTTGTCAGAATGCGCTAAAGCGATGGGCACTTTATTCGTTATTTTATTTTACACCGTTATTCGAGAACGGTGTGCTGCATCAATTTGAATTCCAGAAATGTTTGTGGGCACGGTCTGAAGTTAATCTGGTCCAATTTTCGTGAAAATCGGAGTGACGGAGTTTGAAAATAGGTTTTTCGCAAAATTCAAAATGGTGAAAAAACAACGCACACGGAAAATGGCGTAAATCATCAAAAAAAATTTGGTTTCTATACCTTATGGTTCAGTCGTTATTAGTACAAATATGAGTGCAACTTTGGCCAGTTGGTGGCGCTACAGCGATTGAGTTAGAGACTCCAAACTTGCTATGCTGACAGTTCCGACTGTCCTCAATCTGTGTGCCAGATCTCATAACCATAACCATAATCTCATAACTGTCCCATAACTCTTCTCTGGCCACCGTAGACTTCCAGAGCGGAAGAAGAAGAACGCTAACGGAGACGATGGGGATCAACGCACCTTTAGTGCTTGAGCCCTAGAAATGTGACACAAAATCCCCTCCTGTTATCAACCTCAAAAACTGTCTGCCAGCGATGCCAACTGGGCTTCTGCCCGCTGCGTAATGACAACTATCAAACCTTGATGCTGCTGGAGTCCAGAGAGGGTGACAAAACAAGAGTGTGTGGCCATAAAGGCACTGATAATATTCCTCGCTGAACCCCCCCCCCCCCCCCCCGCCCCTCGACTGAGGCCTATTAGCGCTGCGCTCGCTACCGCTCCGCTAGTAATGAGTCCGCCAGCACAATACGGGCACCGGGCCGGAACCGCTGAGAGAGGACAAAGCTCTGAAAATGGGTCTGGCACAGCGGGCAGGAGTGTGTGGCACAGGAGTGTGTGGGCATGAGTTATTATCAGCACAGGAGTGTGTGGAGTGTGTGGGGTGTGTGGGCATGAGTGTGTGGGTATGAGTGTGTGGAGTGTGTGGGCATGAGTGTGTGCATGAGTGTGTGGGCATGAGTGTGTGGGGTGTGTGGGCATGAGTGTGTGGGTATGAGTGTGTGGAGTGTGTGGGCATGAGTGTGTGCATGAGTGTGTGGGCATGAGTTATTATCAGCACAGGAGTGTGTGGAGTGTGTGGGGTGTGTGTGCATGAGTGTGTGGGCATGAGTGTGTGGAGTGTGTGGGCATGAGTGTGTGGAGTGTGTGGGCATGAGTGTGTGGGGTGTGTGGGCATGAGTGTGTGGGTATGAGTGTGTGGAGTGTGTGGGCATGAGTGTGTGCATGAGTGTGTGGGCATGAGTTATTATCAGCACAGGAGTGTGTGGGCATGAGTGTGTGTGCATGAGTGTGTGGGCATGAGTGTGTGGAGTGTGTGGGCATGAGTGTGTGGAGTGTGTGGGCATGTGTATCTATCAGCACAGGAGCCAGAGATAGGCACACAGGGCTCTTTATGTGTGTGTGTGTGTTACAGAGAGAGAGAAAGCAAACCTTTACACTCCGCTGTCTGACACCCTTCGACAACAACAAACTCAAAGTACCGTCTAGAACCGTCGGAAGAGACGCTGTCATCTGACATCACGAGGCTGTTCTGCGGGTTATTTGTGGGTGCAGAGGGTCACTGTCGCTTTGACCCCAGATCGGGTGAATGAACACACCAACCCCAGTCATTCGTTTCAGTCGCATGCTAACTTATGAAATCTGCACACATTTTAATTACAATTAATTAGTGACCAGTTCTACTGAGCTCATTGTCCTCAGTGAGTTTGGTTTCTGTGGCGTGAACAGCATTCAGATCAACCCTAATTCATGCCAACAGGTTCATTATGCAAATGTGGACAAATTGTCAATCATGTTGTTTACCTTACCAAAGATGAGGTTCAGTCAGAGCAGAACAATCGCTGATGAACTGATCCATTTTAAACTTTCAACAACCAAAAACTTTGAAATTCACCAGCAGGTCCGTCACTCATGACCCCTGGACCGTTGGGATCGTCCTGGTTCCAACACGGGTGATATTGTTTACATTTTTGACTTTGAGTATGTGTTGATTGATGTCCGTTGTAAATCATTATTTATCAACCTAGGGTCCGTTTCCATAACACCATTTTCAACTGAAAACAGAACATTTTTAATGCATTCTGGCCGTTTGTTTACAAGACAACAACGTTTTGGTGGCCTGAGATTAAGAACACAAGCTATGAAATAGGTTTCAAAGTTTTGGGCTTTTGAAAACGAGATTTGAAAGCCATGTTATCATCTTCGTGTAAACTTCAAAAACGTGAATCAGAGGCAGAATGCGCATGTGTATTATGTGTTTAGTCTCTAGACATATGCGTTTGAATGTTTATTTGCGCAGGTGCGTAGACTTTCCTACTAAGTGACATTGCCAATCACAAGTCTAGCATTAATAATACAGCGTTTTTAGACTGTTTTTTTTTCTGATTTATTTGAACGGGAATCCTTTTGATAACATGGTCTTCTGTACAGAGGTCTTCTGTACTAACCCTAACCCTAACCCGAAGATGATAACATGGCTTTCAAATCTCGTTTTCAAAAGCCAAAAACTTTGAAACCTATTTCATAGCTTGTGTTCTTAATCTCAGGCCACCAAAACGTTGTTGTCTTGAAAATAAACGGCCAGAATGCATTAAAAATGTTCTGTTTTCAGTTGAAAATGGTGTTATGGAAACGGACCGTAGGTTGATAAATAATGATTTACAACGGACATCAATCAACACAACTTACTTAAACACTTAAACTTGGACATTAACTTTATTCTAGACCTGCTGTGAAGCCAAAACTATCTTAGGTGCATTATTTTCCTATTTTCACTGTAAAGCTGCTTTGAGACAATCTATAATGTAAAAGCTTGTCATTGTCTTTTGTCTTCAGGCTATGTTGTGAGTGTAATGCAGATCTGAGGCCAAACACAGGTCATCGAGATGCCCCAGGACACACACACCTTCGCCGGCTCACAGACACACACCAGCACTAATACAACTGCTCATCAGTGTTAGTCAACATCTCAGTGTGTGGAGCAGAATGAGAGAAAGAAACACTCGTGGATATAAATATGCATTTAAAGCATCTAAACTGGGAACATCCTCAACTAAACTGGGAACTTCTGATTGATAAAACCACTTTTCTCAATGTGACGCACACACAGCAACAAAACCACTGTAAAGTATGAGGAGATGGAGGGATGAATTGAAATGCTACTTGTAAGGGCTTATGAAATGGTTTTTACATTAACTGTCTTTCGCATCTCTGAGGAGTGATGAGGAACTATGAGGAGGGATGAGAAACTATGAGGAGCGATGAGGAACTATGAGGAGGGATGAGGAACTATGAGGAGCGATGAGGAGCGATGAGGAACTATGAGGAGCGATGAGGAGCGATGAGGAACTATGAGGAGCGATGAGGAGCGATGAGGAACTATGAGGAGGGATGAGGAACTATGAGGAGCGATGAGGAGCGATGAGGAACTATGAGGAGGGATGAGGAACTATGAGGAGCGATGAGGAGGGATGAGGAACTATGAGGAGCGATGAGGAGCGATGAGGAGCTATGAGGAGCGATGAGGAGCTATGAGGAGCGATGAGGAGCGATGAGGAACTATGAGGAGCGATGAGGAACTATGAGGAGCGATGAGGAACTATGAGGAGCGATGAGGAACTATGAGGAGCGATGAGGAACTATGAGGAGGGATGAGGAACTATGAGGAGCGATGAGGAGGGATGAGGAACTATGAGGAGCGATGAGGAGCGATGAGGAACTATGAGGAGCGATGAGGAACTATGAGGAGCTATGAGGAGCGATGAGGAGCGATGAGGAGCTATGAGGAGCGATGAGGAGCTATGAGGAGCGATGAGGAGCGATGAGGAACTATGAGGAGCGATGAGGAACTATGAGGAGCGATGAGGAACTATGAGGAGCGATGAGGAACTATGAGGAGCTATGAGGAGCGATGAGGAGCGATGAGAAACTATGAGGAGCGATGAGGAACTATGAGGAGCGATGAGGAGGGATGAGGAACTATGAGGAGCGATGTGGAACTATGAGGAGCGATGAGGAGCGATGAGGAGCGATGAGGAACTATGAGGAGCGATGAGGAACTATGAGGAGCGATGAGGAACTATGAGGAGCTATGAGGAGCGATGAGGAGCGATGAGGAGCTATGAGGAGCGATGAGGAGCTATGAGGAGCGATGAGGAACTATGAGGAGCGATGAGGAACTATGAGGAGCGATGAGGAACTATGAGGAGCGATGAGGAGTGACGAGGAACTATGAGGAGCGATGAGGAGTGACGAGGAACTATGAGGAGCGATGAGGAACTATGAGGAGCGATGAGGAGCGATGAGGAGCTATGAGGAGCGATGAGGAACTATGAGGAGCGATGAGGAGCTATGAGGAGCGATGAGGAACTATGAGGAGCGATGAGGAGCTATGAGGAGCGATGAGGAACTATGAGGAACTATGAGGAGCGATGAGGAACTATGAGGAGCGATGAGGAACTATGAGGAACTATGAGGAGCGATGAGGAGCGATGAGGAGCGATGAGGAACTATGAGGAACTATGAGGAACTATGAGGAGCGATGAGGAGCGATGAGGAGCGATGAGGAACTATGAGGAACTATGAGGAGCTATGAGGAGCGATGAGGAACTATGAGGAACTATGAGGAACTATGAGGAACTATGAGGAGCGATGAGGAGCTATGAGGAGCTATGAGGAGCTATGAGGAGCGATGAGGAGCGATGAGGAGCGATGAGGAACTATGAGGAACTATGAGGAACTATGAGGAGCTATGAGGAGCGATGAGGAGCGATGAGGAACTATGAGGAACTATGAGGAGCTATGAGGAGCGATGAGGAACTATGAGGAACTATGAGGAACTATGAGGAACTATGAGGAGCGATGAGGAGCTATGAGGAGCTATGAGGAGCTATGAGGAGCGATGAGGAGCGATGAGGAGCGATGAGGAACTATGAGGAACTATGAGGAGCGATGAGGAACTATGAGGAGCGATGAGGAGAATATAGAGCGAGAGTTAAGGCATCATCCGCTGAGTGTGAGCAATGACACAAAGAGGATTTCAGAGGAATGATGTCAGGAATTTTTGTGACAGACGAAGCGAGAAGGAGAAAGATGGAGGTGAGTGCTGTTAGGACCCTTAATGAAGAAAAGCCTCCGCTTGCCTTTTTAATTACTCAACCAGGCCTGACGAGAGACCACAAAACCCTTCAGCCAGACAGACGTGCAGGAACAAAAACACTGAACAACTCGAGCTAACTCTCTCTCTCACACACACACATCACGCTTCACAGCTCTGGCACTGAGCGCCTGCTCACATCACACACACACACACACACTCTCTCTCTCTCACACACACACACACACTCTCTCCTTCACACAAACACACGCTCCACGGCTCCGGCACTAAGCTTCTGCTCGCATCACACACACTCTCACACACACACACACACACACACACACACACACACACACACACACACACACACACACACACTCACATGAGCTTCAGCTGTTGTATGTGGAAGCTACAAAACAGGTTCAATGCCTAATTTGTGCAGCATTTCTCTAACGCTGTGTGTAGTGTATGTTCATGTAGGCTTCTTGAAAATACGTGTATTCAGCGGCTCCTCAAGTACAACATAATTAGTCTAGACATATTCAGGATCACACACCAACACTTGCAGAAGTCTGGCTCTATCTGAGGGGTGTTCACTCATTTTCTGACTCACTGACACTTTGATTGTTTTTTCCTCACAATCTGTTTACGTGTCAACAGGTGCATTTATCTGATATCGGCTTTTCAGATCTTTATCACATCCTGAGCCTAAAGGCCCAATCCATCACACAGATCCTCAGCTTCTGCTCTTAATCACGGGTTCTGTTTTAAATGGAAGGATATGAGATAATCACAAACACTCGGTACACAAGAGCCATTCAGCAGTGGCACGATCAGAGACCTCTTTATCACCATGATTTAAACAGAGACAAATGTTTGTGAGTGACAGCACTGAACACACTGTAGCTCTACTTCACTGATTACTGTGGCTCTGCTGACCACACGTTAAACTCTTCCTGAAGTGTGATAGTTATTGTCCTTCATTGAAACATCTTGAGCAACATCTCCCTCTTGTGGACAGTGTGAAGAGGGTCAAATAATAAGAGCTTTGTGCAAAAATACTGTATATTTAAAAAGACTGCAGCTGTTGCTATTTTTACCTTGGAAGAGATAGAAATTAAACATATATTAAAGGATGTTTAAAGGGTTCAAGTGCATGTATAATGTCTTGACAGTTTGTGGGTAACAGTTTCCAAAAGTGGTCAAATCTCCTTGTTCCTCCGAGGAATGATGATCTTTCGATATGTGCGTCTCTCTGAGATGTTGCGTCGGACCTTCACGACGGGCGGAGGAGGCGTCTCTAACTCCAGAGACGGGCTGGAGTGCGATCTCTTCATCCCAGGGTCTTCCTTGTCCTCCTCGTCCATCACTCCTGTCCACAATCCCTCATCCAGCTCCATCAGCCGGTCTGCCACCGGTGCGTCCGACAGCGTCTGCCAGGCCTCCAGCACCCTTATGTACACCTCGTAACGAGACTTCTGTGAAACACACAACAACAACAGGTACAGACAAAGAACAGATGCACCTCGTATGTGTGTGTGTGTGTGTGTGTGTGTGCACGCACCTCGTACTGCAGGTACTCCTCTCTCTGCCGGAGCTCCTCCTGTTCTCTGGCTCTGCTCTTCCGGCTCTCGATCCCGAACTCCTCCTGGAGAACACACAGATCCTGCTGGAAACTCTGCAACATTGACCCATGCGACTGGAGTTGCTTCTCCTGCTTGACACACACACACACACACACACACACACACACGCTAAACGAGTGTTCAACGAACCCGAAGACTCGAAACGTGAACTAAACCAATTTGGTATCCGGTACCGACTGCATAGCTCAGTGTATGAGGATCACGGGACGAATGAACGACTCAGGGAGACTAACAGACTCCATAGCCTGAAGACGCAGATCAGTCAATCAATCTTTCTGTTTCTCAGGGCCTTTCCTTGCATTGTATTTTTTTTTGGGGGGGGGGGGGGGGGTTTATTCCGATTTCACTTTTTTCATTTTAAATAGTGTGTAATGTTGCTGTTGGTGCATGAACAGTATCTGCAAAGTTGCAGCGCTGAAAGTTCAGTGTAAGCAGAGATATCGTCTTTTAAAAATCAGGAAGTATAATTGCCTACAAAAACGACTGGATTGGGACTACAGCTGGGTTATGGTACGTCACTAACCCACACATTTACATCAACCCTCCCTCTGAATATGCAGGAAAGGGCATGCACATATTTCTGCAGCTCGTCGAGTGTGTTGTTCACGCAGCTGTCAGGTCTTCTGTGTTCGAGCTTCCCATACTTCGTCAACAATGGATATAATTTATGTTTGATTATGTTCCTGAAAATGACGATGGTAATCTAGCTCTCTGTGCTGCACATTTACGGAAGACAGCTTCCAGAATCTCCACGAGTTCAACACCGGATTCAACAAGAAACTGTTACTAAAACATGAAGCAGATCCAACTTTAAAACCAGAGGCAGCAGTTGTTGAACACAACCTGTAAGTAGGCGAAGACTTCATCATTTTAAATGTATTTGCATGTATAATTCCAGACGTAGCCTTGTGTTTTAGTTTTTTCAAATGCCAGCGCTGGCTTTATAGCCACTATAGGCTACTAGTAATGCTATTGTGTCTACGACAAACGCGTACAAACGTTATGGACCTGAATTTTGTACTAATGTTTTAAACGTATTTTTCATGTATATATACTTTATGACATTATTTTCGATTTGATCAAGAACGTAAACTAATGCCAACGCTGTTTGTGTTTAACATTAGTTGCCAGTCAGTTGCTATTGTTGCCAGTCAGATGCTATTGTGTAAAACAAACGTGTATAAAGTTAAAAAATGTAGCAAATTATCATTCAGAAATGTTTATTAAGAGCCGTGTGTGGTGAGGTTCTGCTCGACTCTCTTCATCGCCGCTTTCTCGGTCTGATTCTGCCTCAAACTGATACTGCAGTTCGACACATATTTACATCTGGACCAGAGCTCATGACATGTACGTTTCGCCCGTAAAGGTAATGGGCGTTAACCTTCCGGACAACGTGAGCGACAGTTTAGCCAATCAGAACACACCGGCCCAAACTAACCAATCTGAGCCCACTGCCTGTTTCTGAGGGAGTGTTTTCATAGACTCAGGAAGTCAACCGCTCGTCCGAGGACAGAGGAGAGCACGGCTGACAATAAACGTGAAGTTTATGAAAAATAAGCCACGAATACATGTTATATTGCACACCATAAACACAATCACAGTCAATCCCCCCTTTAAATGCGATTAACATTTGGTGTGTTTCAGGAATTTGGCTATTAACATTAAGTACATTCTGCAAAAAGAACGAAATGACTCGAAAAAAGATTTGTTAAATTTAAGGAATGAGATTAAAATGATCCAAACTTCCCACTACTACTCCCCGATCCACCCCCCCCCCCCCACCCCCTCCTCTATTGTTTAGACTGGTGACTCTATAGAGCAGTGGACATGAGAACTAACTTTATCGCCCTCTAGTGGTCGGGAGCATTTCCAATGTTGTTTTTAAACTTATGTTTGCTTTTTAAATTTCGTTGCGTTGTGCACTGCTGGGCCACCATACTATTGTGTTGGAGAAGTGAATCAACGGTTACCAGCGTGAGGTTGGACTGTGTCGCGGGTAAGATGGGCCGGCAGAACCTTTTCTGGGACCCGACTGCTGCAGGGAACGGTGGAGAGGAGTGAAGCGCCGACACCAGGTTTATCCGGCCGATCCACGAGTTCATCTGCTCCGTAGACCTGAAGGACACCCGATAATCACTCAGATCTGACTGTTAACGCTTCACACACTTACACAGCCTCAAACACACACACACACTCACGCAGCCTCGAAGAGGAAGACTCTCCAGTCGGCCGTCTGCAGGCGAAACACGTGCGGGCGTTTGGTGTAGTTCAGGGCTCGCTCGGCCAGAGCGTGATGAACACTGACCACCTCCTCCGAGCTCTGGCAGTCCTTCCCGTAATCATCCTGGACACACACACACTGATCAACAAGCTAGCTTTCATTGCTATTAGTATTGATGCTTTGGCAAGGTTGTATAAAAAGCAGACATGCCACTAAAGCACTGCAAAACATGACGACGTGTGTCATCTGTTTGTATTGAGATATTCCGGCCGTCGTCGGTCCGGCGATTACCTTCTGCAGGTAAAGCACCATTCCCTTCAGCAAGGCGTAGAACGTCTTCCAGCTTCGCTTCCCCCACGGAGCTGCAAATCAGTTCAGTTAGTGTTAGCGAGTTTAATGTGCTGTAGGGCGGTCAAGGTGGTCAACTCATTGACTAGACAAAAACTGACTAGTTAGTTTGAGTTGTGTAGCGTTTCCAGCGGTGAAGTGTTGGACTTCTGGACGGACTGTCAGCGCTCGTGAACATGGCGCTCGAAAACTGTGTTTCTAAATACATCCACCGCCACTATAAGTTCATACTATCAAACAACATCATTTCTGTCTGGCTTCAGAGCAGTAATGCTTTTAGGATGCGTTTTTGTTTTCGAGGACTGAGAGTTTTGTGGAATAAAAGGATATAGATAATTATTCTTTATATTTGTTGAATCTCGATCATTTAAGCTACCTAAGCAACAAAGGGGGAAATTTAGTTAGACTGGCCTCCAATAGTCGACTAGAAGAGGTTTGGTCGACCAAAATGTTATTAGTTGGTTAGTCACAGAACCAAACTCCACAGGAAGAGCTAATGCGAGATGATGAGTCAGCATCGTCAACTTAATCTCTGCAGCTGAACACACAGAAAACCTTATCAATAAATTATTAATATGTTTTGACAGTCTCCCATTCATGAGCATTACGTTTGCCGGTGCCTGTGGCAAGCTTTAAAGCCCGGTACACACCAAGCCGACGGGCGGCCGTATGGCAGATTTTGTGCGTCGGCCAACTAAGTTTCCTCGGTGTGATGTGCACGGCTCCTCGTCGGCTTTGTTGCGCCCGATTCGACATGTTGAATCGGCGTCGGGCCGTTGGGGAAAGAGAGAACTCTGATTGGCTGTTCAGCTTAGTGAAGGAGTCAGTGCACGAGAACAAACGCAAAACAGCAAGCAAAGAAGTCCAAACGGTAAAGATAGAAGGCTGATCTTATGTTACGTCATCTTACCTGAGTGTTCCTTGGCGAATATTTCAATATTAACATGAGCGGAGTGGAATAAAGAAAGTGTTTACAGGACTGATATTCAAAAATATTCTGCAGAAATAGACAGTTGGCTCATTAAACGCAGGCGCAGAACGCACATTATAGCTGACAGTCGGCTGCAGTTCTCTCGGTGTGTTCAAGTGCAGCTTTTTACCCCGACGAGCGCGGACGAGAGGCGACAACACAGTCGGCTTTCATCAGCGCTAGTTCGTTGGCGTCGGCTTGGTGTGTTCCGGGCTGTAGAGTGTGTTTCCGCACTGATTAGGTATTATAAGGGCAATTAAAAGCTAAATATTATGATTTATGACTTATTAATATAAACGTGAAAATGGTTAAATAATCGCTTAAATGGACGACTACTAGTAAACTAGAAAAATATTTAGTCGAGGGCAGCTCCAGACACTAGGGACATCCAATATCCAGTGATTACTGGATTGTCCCTAGCTATAATAATGATCAAACTATTCAAATCCACTCATATGGAAACACTGTTGTTGTAATTGTGGCCGCATCTGAAATAGGTCATACCATTGACATTACCCGAGAAGTCACAGTAAATACATGTCCCCAAACAATGTCAGAATGGAAAAAAATTCGTCTGAATGCAGTCTGGTGAACGTGGAACATATATGTTGCTTAGACCATAACTGTACATGAGACTTGTCTTTATCCACACTGTGACTCACTGCGTTTGCCATCGATGTCTGCATGTGCTTTACGCTTTAAAAAGCCTTTCTGGAACACCGTGGCCTTCCTATCGTGTGGGAGATCCTGGAAGGGGTTGCTCTTGGATCGCAGGTGCCCGTCCTGCTCCAGGTCCTGCTCGGGCATCAGGGATTTAGCCAGAACCTCGTCCTCTCTGGGAACAGAGACAAAGCCGATAAAGCAGCGGATCAGAAGTCAGATCAGCATTGCTGGTTGGGTTACTCACACGGCCCACTGAAGCGGATCGCTCTTGATGGAGCTGTAGAGACTCTGAAAGAGAAAGAAGAAACCGAATCACTACTGACCACCACAGCAATGAAGCTTATACTGCAACACGTGAAGATTTGGCAAACATACCTTCAGACAGTCCTTGCTGAAATTCTCGCCTCCATTCATGCCGTCCAGATTTGACACAAATTCAGCCATGGACATGGACTTCCCGACATTCTGACGACACAAGTAAAGGATTATTCTTACAAAGATCAAGTGACATCATAAATGCACTCCTCCTTCAAGCGTTTTTGGTCTAAACGAACCCTTTTACTTTGTTAGTAACACGTGAGACTCACCACTGCACACCTCTGCTTGCTTAGTTGGGGACACTTATTACTCCTAAAACTATTGATCTTTTGCATTTACAACATAATTTGAGAACTGAACTGAGCTGGACGATGACATCACGGTTTCCTCCAGAGCGGCTGTATCGATAAATGAACTAAGGGTACGTTTACGTGACAACGATGCATCCTTAAAACGTGAACGTTTTTCCCCAGTACAGATGAAAACATTATCAAAATGATTCCCGTTCAGATGGGTTAGCGAAAACGGCTAAAAACGCTGGATTATTCATGCCAGAAAGACTACGCGCATGCGCTCATACACATTCAAACGCGTATACCTAGAGACTAAAAAAGTTAAAGACATGTTCATTCTGCCACTGATTCATGTTTTTGAAGCTTACACAGAGATGATAACAGTATCGATTTCAAAAACTTGCACTTTGAAACTTATTTAAGTTTGTGTCCTCAAACGGCCAAAATGCATTAAAAGTTTTCTGTTTTCAGTTGAAAATGGTGTCGTGTAAGCGGCCCCTAAGTTAACTAATGATTTTTACAATGGAAATAAATCAATTAAAAACATATTTGAGCTGGGCAATGGCTTTATTCTAGAGCTGCTGTACAGCCAAAACAATCTTGGTTGCATTATTTTCCTGTTATCACTGTAAAGCTGCTGTGAAACAGTCTACTGTAAAAAGCGCTATGAATGAAGGAGACGTGGCTCACCTGTCCGTGCAGGTCTGAGTTGAGCAGCATTACGGCACAGGTGAGCGTGAGCACGGATCCCCCTGAGGAGAATCCCTCAGGATTACAGTGCTGGAAACGGGAGGAGAAGCGCTGCAGGACTCTCTCGCGCTCCTGAGTCTCACCCGTCAGAACAACCACCTTCAGAAACGACCTAAGAATCAGGAAGAGCCCAAAAACACTTGAGCGAACTCTTGGCAGAGATGCATGTCCTCACTGGCAGGTTTATTGGGAATGAGAAGCCTACCGCAGGGCTTGCTCCAGAGTCTGGTTGGTAAAGTCGAAGAACTTGAGGTACTCTTCCCCAACAGCACGACTGAACTCGTTGCTATCAAAAGAACAGGCAAATGAGAAGATTTGGGTCGAAACACAGTTTCATACATTTCATCAATGTCAGGTAAAGACTTACTCTTTGTCCAGATGCCTGACCACATCTGTGCACTGAAACCCGTCCAGTCTGTAGAGCCGCTCAGCCAAGCGTCGAGCCTCGGCCCGGCTCCCCACCTCGGCACTGACGTTCATGCAGCGACCCACGGGGTTAGTATCCGGATCCTCCTCTGATGTCATACGCTGCTCTGATGTCATCTCCTCTTCCGCCGCATGTGTCTGGTCACTGGACTCTGATCCTGGCGTCTGCTGGCAGGGTTTCTGCTCATCTGGACACCGGACCCGCTCCACTGGCTCTCTCGGCTCAGACTCTTGTGCTCCTGCTGGAAGTCCGTTTTCTGGCTCAACCTTTTGCTCTGAATTTACCAGCTGTTCTCTATTTTTGGCTCGGTCTAAGCCATGAATGTCATTACTCTGGCTCATCTCTGTCGCTGTAACGGATGTGCTCATCTTGTCTGGCTCTTGTGTCAGTGTTGATTCCTCGAGGTCCACCGAGCCGTTGGTGAGGTCCGACATCGGCTCAGGTGGATCAGTGATGGTGTTCTGTGACTGATCCGACTGGACCGCTGGAGGACTGGACTCTTCCTTCTCCACAACCTCAGGTTCTTCAATCGGATCCTGAATACCGGCTCTTGCATCTACTGATTCTCCATTGGCTTCGGTCTCAGTCCACTCATGGGTGAACAGGATTCTGGGAAGGACTAACATTCCGGGTTCCTCCTGTTCTTGCGACTGTGAGCTCGCTTGAGCTGGTCCAATCTCTGAGTCTTTTGTGTCCATAAGGATCTGAGCACCATCAGAAAGATCAAAATGCTCTTCAGTCACATCTGCTCTGGAATCTGATGGAAAAAACACAGATAAATACAGATTTCAGAAGAACACTTCAGTGTTCTCTGAGTATTGTGGCTTCTTTTTCTAAAAATACACAAAAGGCCCTTCAGAACAACAGCCAGTCCAAACTCTAGGAATGTGAAGGCTGATGGCAAACTGGTGTGCATGTGACCACACTTTAAAGGTTATGCAACGAGACACTTGAAGAGGAAGCCAAATCAACTGAGTTAGCAAACAGCTCAACATTCACAGCTGACAAACACATGGCCATTTCACAACTGTCACACAAATACAACCTCACCCATTGTAAAATATGATTTAAAGCACTTCTATTATCTAAATCACATCAGCTTTAAGCATTGAGACGTTACCTGTGATATGTGCAGAAGATGTGGAGGACTCTTCATGTGAAGCTGCCATCTGTGTTTGTGAATCTGAGTTCTGTGGATCACATGCCTGTCGGGGGAAAACATCAGAACAGATTCACTTCACCCAAGCATTCAGCATCTTTGGTCAAATATAAACCAAACAATCTCTACTTTACGTTTTTCTAGGCTTAAATGGTGAGCTAAAAGAATTAACCTTTTCAAAAGCTGATCCTCTAAGGTACGAATACATTAAATCACATTCTAAAGTGCACACAAATATAAATATAGCAGGTCCCTGGTTACGAATTCGAGAACATGTCTACCAGAGAAACCACAAGGCCCTCCCGCTGCTCGGCACACACACCTGGGAAGAAGATAGTCTGTCGTCCTCTTCTGACTCGGCCTCAGCCGGCCAATCAAACACGCCGTCCTGATTTGGGATGTAATTGAGGTCTGTGGATGGCAGGTTCAAGGTCCAGTCATACGCCGGTCCGTCAGCGTAGTCCAGTTCAGGGTGGGGTCCAGGAGGCGGGGGTTCTGTGGGAGTCTCGGGAGTTTCAGGAGCGTCCCACTGCACCGTGGCATGAGAGAGAGGAGCGACCGGGTACACGGTCGGAGAGAGATCGGACACATCCAGACCCACAAGGCTGTGATCGGACACATCCAGACCCACGAGCCTGTGATCGGACACATCCAGACCCACGAGCCTGTGATCGGACACATCCAGACCCACGAGCCTTTGATCGGACTCATCCAGACCCACAGGCCTGTGATCGGACACATCTAGATCCACGAGCCTTTGATCGGACTCATCCAGACCCACGAGCCTGTGATCGGACACATCCAGACCCACGAGCCTGTGATCGGACACATCCAGACCCACAGGCCTGTGATCGGACACATCCAGACCCACAGGCCTGTGATCGGACACATCCAGAACCACGCTCTTCATAGAGATGCCCTCATCCTCCTGCTTCATTCTCTCGATGTACTGCTGGGCCTCCAGGTAAGGCTCAGATTCCTGATAGTCTAGTATATTCTCCATTGTCATCTCATTTAGATGGTCATGATGAGGAGTTCAGGAAGGGCTTGTGTTCAGTCTTTGTCCTCAGTGATGAACAGGGCGTCCATTTTGAGATCGACGTTTAGAAACACTGTTTCCTCCCACGCAGAACAAAATTGTCAACCAACAAGCTCCATGCAAGAGACTGAAAGAGATTTCAGAAAACAAATGACATCTATATCATCACGAGCATTCATTCCATACAACATGAGATCAAACATTTGAGATTTGAGAATGAAAACGCTCATTTCAGTCTATGGTGCATCCGTAGAGATTTCATTAGCCGTCATATCCGTGCCGCTCTGACGCCACAAAACCACCACAACCTACAGCCGTGTGTTTGAGGACGCTGAATCGCTCATTTCTGCTATTTTAATGGGAGGTCTGCAGACCAGCTGCTTGAGTTCAGCATTTACACAAAAGAAAACATAAACGGCACATTGCAATGAACATCTGTAAGATGTAGGACAGGTTTATTTCCTTATAATGAATTTTTCATCATTTATGTCTAAACGAAAGGACCAGAGTAAATGTTTGCAGTATTGAAAATAGTCTGTGAAAACCAACCACAGAAATGAGCAATGAATTCACTTTACATGTCATTCATGAAATCCGCATGTCTGGTTTGCATGTTCGCTTTGCCCTCACGAGCAGCACACGATCAATGAGGTGATTTATAATATCTGAAGTGATGATGGTTTCAGAGAAGTGTAGAGAATGAAGCTCACCTTAGCCGTGTCCTTCAGTAAAGCCCACCGAACTCTTCTACGAGACGCACAGGGCGGATGTGCTCTGCTGTGAGTTTGCTCAAGAAGCACTGAGACACATTTACACTTCCTGACCACAAACAACTTCCACTGACAGAGAGAGAGAGAGAGAGAGAGAGAGAGAGAGAGAGAGAGAACAGAGAGAGTGTGTTTATGTGTGTGTGTGTGTGTGTGTGTGTGTGTTTAGTGTGAGATTAAGGCAGACACTTTTAAACGGAAAACACTCAACTGTTTTCTTGCAGTTCAGAATGACTATAATCATCATGTTGATCATGAGCACTCGAACCCTGACAGACTGATGAAACACGGACTGACCCTGATAGAGAGAGATCAGCGCATCACTTCCTGCTGCTCCTCACATCACCTCACACTTCCTGTGCGGTAGATCAAGAATATATGACAATGCCAGATTATCATGTTTCTTCCAATGACATACACTGAGTTGTTATTACACAGTTTAATCTTCATATCTGATCATCTGTGAAGGCCAGACTGTTTAAACAACAACACTTAAAACACTATATTCACAAGTTAGAAACGCACAGTTAGTTAGATAAGTCGAGTCACCTTCATTTATTTAGAGCTTTTACAAGCACAGAGTTTCACAGCAGTTTTACAGAGATAACAGGAGATTACACACACAGAGAGTGTTTAGGCTTGACAGCAGATCTAGAATAAAGTTATTGTCCAGATAAAGTTAGTTTTGATTTGACTTCCGTTATAAAGATCATTAGTTATTAGCTTAGCGGCCGTTAGCACGACACCGCTCTAACAGAACATCCTTAATGCGATCCGGCCGCAGAGTGTGTCTATTTAAATAGGAAAAATAGGAAAAGGATCTCCCGCCTGCAGTCGAGTTAGATATTCTCGGTATTATCAACGGGCCGAGTTTCAAGATCACAATAGACGTGAAGGACTATAATGCGTTAAGAGCTAGAGAGTAATCAGCAATATTTTAAAATGTATACGATGTATAATAGGCAGCCAATGCAGGGTTGACAGAACCGGGCTAATATGGTCAATCTTCCTGGTTCTGGTCAGATCTGAGCGGCTGCGTTTTGGACTCGCTGGAGTTTGTTTATTAAGCGTTCAGGACAAACACCCAGTAGAGCATTACAGTCATCTAGCCTTGAGCTCATGAACACATCAACTAACTGTCCCGCATTCGTCAGTGAGAGCATATGGAGTAAATTAGAGATATTGTTAAGATGGAAGAATTCGGTTTTATAAATAGACACGTGACTTTCAAATGAGAGATTGGTATCAAAACACACACACACACACACACACACACAGGTTCCTAACCGACGACGAGGACTTGACAGAGCAGCCATTAGACAGTGTTAGACAGTATTCTGGGTTATTACATGAGGATGTTTTTTAGCCAATAATAAGAATCTTTTTTTTTTTTTTTCCAGAATTTAGTCGTAGGAAATTACTAATCATGCAGTTTTCTATTTCAGCTCTGCCTTCTGTTAATTTTGTGAATTGGTAACTTTCATCAGGGCGTGAAGAAATATAGAGCTGAGTATCATTAGCATAACAGTGAAACTAATGCCACACTTCCTAATGATATCTCAGTCCCAACGGTAGTGTGTGTGTGTGTGTGTGTGTGTGTGTGTGTGTGTGTGTGTGTGTGTGTGTGTGTGTGTGTGTGTGTGTGTGTGAGTGAACAGCAGCGGTCCTAGTACTGAGCCTTGTGGTACGCCATACTGAACTTGTGACATCTCTTCATTTACTGCTACACACTGGTAATGGTCAGATGAGTGATTTACATCATGCTAATGCAGTTCCACAAACGCCAACATGACGTTTGAGTCTATTTAAAAGAACGTTGTGGTCAATAGTATCAAATGCAGAACTAAGATTGAGTAACACTAATAGAGAGATACAACTACGATCGGATGAACAGAGCTGTAACACGGTTCAGGGAAGAAGGAGGCAGGAACCGGATAATAATAATAAAATAAAACTTTATTTAAATAAAATAAACAAACAAATTACCTGCCAGCAGCCCCTCGCGGACGACTGCTGGCTACCCAAAATAGAAAAAACATAAATACCGGCCAGCAGCCCCTCACGGACGACTGCTGGCTTACCAAATAAAATATAAAATACAAATAAAAGCAGGCCTGTTCCTCTCTCGATCATCCACTCCGTCGCTCCCCCTTTATGGCTCCGCTCCTTCGTGAGAGATGCGAGACCGGTGTGCTTCGCAGGTGCTGCTCATTAGCAATCGCAACACCGGCCTCGCGACTTTCTCTCACGTCCCTCGGCCGTCCTGCTCACCACAAGAGCAAATCATATGTGACTGATGAGAGCTGTCTCGGTACTGGTACTGTCTAAATCCGGACTGGAAATCCTCCATTTCTTTCTTAAAAGGATCAAAGTTGTGAGGATACTGCTTTTTCTGGTGAAAAGGCAGATTCGAGATCGGCCTGTAATTGATTCATTCTGGAGGATCAAGTTGCGTTTTTTTTTAACAAACGGTTTAATCATAGCCAGCTTAAAAGTCTTTAGTACGTATCCTAGTGACAAAGATGAATTACTGATATTGAGAATTTTTCCTCAGGGAAACTACAATGCACTCCCTGACGCGATTCTGTAATAGACGGTTGCAGAGTAGGCTAAAGAAGACAAAGATCTTGTAAGTAAAGAAGTTTATAGAGTCATTACTGCTGTGCTGCTTAGGGTTAAAGATTTATTTCTCGTTAATTTAAGTCAAGTCACATTTATTTATATAGCGCTTTTCACAATACAAATTGTATCAAAGCAGCTTCACAGTGATAACATGAAAGTAGTACAACACAGATCAATAATATTGTTAAATATTAAATAACCCCAACTGAGCAAGCCAAAAGCAAGGCGACCAGTTCTCCTCTGGCTTACATTCATATTGTTTGTAGGCTATATAAATATTAAATATAAATATTGTTTATATATAAAACGGCTCTATAACATATCGCTGGCGTTGAGTCGTCTCTTCACAGGCATTGGGGCATCCGAAATCCCCGTGAGGCTGGACACAAAACTGGACCTGACGAACGCCATTTTTCTCAGGACAAGCGTCCCGAGATAACAGCATAGGTTAGGAAAGGCAGATGGGAAATAATTAGCATAGCATGATGTTCATAATGATTTCCATTATACGGGAGTCGGTGTTAGAAACCACTATCTCACAAACTCTCCGTAACCCAACCCGTGCCGACCCGTTTGACTAAAAGGCTGTCGAGCCCCCAATAAGGTATTTATTGTATAAGAGATAATAAGTACAATAAGGTATTTATTGTATAAGAGATAATAAGTACAATAAGGTATTTATTGTAACAATTTAGTCATTGGTACAATAAATACCTTATTTTCTTCTAATAGTGTTGAAACATAAGCAGATCTAGCAGCTTTTCTGTGTGCGATCGCGCTCTCCTTTCATGAGATTCGAAATACCTCTAGTTTAGTTTTCTTCAGCTACACTCCATGTTTCTGGCTGTCCTCTTAAGGGCCTGAGTGTGTGTGTGTGTGTGTGTGTGTGTGTGTAATGGAGGTCACAGCACCCGGAAAAGAGTTTCACTGCTTTTTACTGTCAGTACACCATAATTATACCAATGAACTAAATGCATTTATTTCCATTCAAATGGAAACCTATGGAAAAGGATTGGACTTAAACGATTATTTATGCTGTGGCTTCCTCTAGTGGGCAACATTAATATCACAGCTTAAACCCTTAATTATTAGACAGTCCTTATGAATCCAGTAAAACATGTTCGGACCATGGAACATTTATGTGATGTGGTGGGGAAAAAATAGTACAACTACAGTACAGTATAAATTGCACGAAATATAAGTGTAATATAAGGTCGGATGTAATAGTTTAATATACAGTATGGCAGTTTAATTCTATTGCATATTATTATTATTATTATTATTAGCCTTAATATATAATTGAGTAGGATATTAACTATGAGTATGATATAAAATATAATAACTGAATAAAATACAAGAATACAAGACACTTGTGAAGTTTGAGGTCCATCAGACTAACGGTTCGAGAGATATGAGATTAACAGACAGAAAGGCAGACAGACAGACGTTCCTGCAATTTATAGATAGATGAGTGGGTTCAATCCTCTGATCACTGCACTGATGACTGATGCTGCGTTCATGTGCTATGCAATTATGGTAAAAACCAAAAGCCGACGTGGAAAATGTAGCCTACATGAACACCCCCCTCATGTGGTATTTCCACTGGGCAACTCGTAGAATATTTTGATGGACGAGTTGACGAGATGAGATAACCTTTGAACTTTTCAAAATGGCAAGAGTTGTGAATGGTAATATATACTATTATACTATTCTATATATACTATATATACTATTCATGATCTAGAAAATATACAGCATATTATTTACCTTTTGAGTTTTGATAAATCATTTTCTTGCTGTTGCAGATGACTTAAGCAATCCAAAATAGTTTTAGCTAAATAACAGGTCTGGATCTCCATCTTTTTACCACATTACGACAACAAAAGCACTTGAACTCAACACACTGGTAAATTCCTATACTATTTTCCATAGCACGTGAACGCAGCATCACTTTCCATTTACATTAGTTCATGTAAATTATAATATAGGCCTAAGCTCAGTCTGTGCTTAAACTTTATAAGAATCAAGCAAACATTAAATTATCGCTTATAATGTCTTATTTTTCATAACTAAATAGCCATTAATAGTTTGACTTTGTTGGCCAACTGGCTGTCAAAATAGTAAGCCAACTTTTTTTCACTCCAGAGTTACGGCAAGTTGCCCGGACAAATATGGCGGCGCCGTATGGATCCAACGCATACATCCAACGGCGGTGAGTTCGGGTGTAGTTCTCTTCCAGTCCTGAGGGGGCAGGAGTGACTTTGGTGGCGCTCGCTGCGGTTCTCCGGTCACTGCAGCAGCTGCTCAGTGTGTTTGTTGAAATGGCGAAGTTTGGCGATTTAAAAGCTTTTCTTGAATCTTCATTAAATGAAATCTTTCGAGTGACTGTCAGTGACATCGTGGATTCAGTGGAACAAACTGTCAGCGAATATCAGCATAAGATTCAGAGAATTGAGTGCGAAAATGATGATCTGAGAAAACGACTTTGTGCAAAAGAGAAAAGGACGAATCATATCAAAACAGGTGCGTGAAACTCGAAAGATGATATCCGATGAAATATTATATATAAACTGCAGTGTTGTTTGGCTTATGAGTAAAAATGATTATGCTGTTTATTAAAACCGTGTAGCTACTTGTATTCCTTCAATGATTATTTTCATAAACGCATCTGATGTAAATAATAACATACGTCAAGAGAGTGAAATGTTAATTTCTAAAAGCAAATTAATTTAGTCAAACATTATAAAGTTGAAATTAGCTTTCCGAGGTCTGTCAGTCGCTATGGGAACAGTCGGTGTGTCTTCCGCTTTTGCAGTACCTGTATATATTTCTGTGGGATCACTGTCGAGGAGTAATTAGCTTGTGAAGTGAATTTAGTTATTTTAAAGTTAACGAAAGTTATTATGAGCATCGTGCTTCACCGTTCATTCATAAATAGATAAGATCGTAGTGAAAATACAAACCGGAAAACAAAAGACAACGAGCACCTGAAAAGGGGCGGGGCTACAGAAGGTCTATTCCATCACGTCAAGTCAGTCTGTTGCATGGTTACAACATTAAACCAGGAATGCCGTCACTACCGAGAAATATCCTGGTTGGTATCCGATTGGACTTGAATCTTAATGAGCAATTTCAAGACGCTGACGTTAAAGTCCATCTTGTCTCAATCTGAAACAGAGATTGGTTGGTGACCATCGGTCTGAGGCGGGGTACTTCCACATCGTCAAGTAGGTTTGCTTTTGGAACAAAGATTACCAGTACGGCATTCTCCCGTCCGCACTGGCTCTGGCTCCTTGGACTTTCACAGAGTGTATGGATGCGACTCAGGCCCGTTTGGGGATCCAGTGTGTCCGAATTTTTGAATTGCCTCTATTGGCTGATATTAGCTCAATCCCAGGGTTCAGCAGGAGCTCATTGAGGTTTCATCCTCAATCAATTAGGACCATGCATTCATAGCTCATAAGAGTGTTGCTACCAAGTTAGCATACAACTTTGTAGGCATAGTCTCCAGAAAGCATTCAGTCATTCAGTGCTATCCAGTTCGGAACGGGACATGTAGTCCACGTAGGTGTGCCGCAGACTGATGGGTCTTATGGCAGCAGCATCCCCTGTGGTTCTGTTGGGCTGCTCCACTTGAGACCATTTCAGTGGTGGATCAAGATCTGAGCGATCTCTCCTCACTACCACCCTCTGCATGTGATTAAGCGCAGAGCTAAAGGGCGTTTTGGCGTCGGACAATGATCACGACACACCTCTCTCCGGCTGGGAAGCAGTCTATAGCGCTGCCCGCCCTTTGGAGTTGAAAAGAGGCATCGTGGCTGGCACATAAACTGTTTGGAGATGCTGGCAGTGTTTCTGGCACTAAGAAGGTTCTTGCCCTATTTAAGGGATTTTCAAACACTGGTCAGGATGGTCAACATGACTTCATCTTCATCATCGGTTCAGCTAAGCGGTAGTGGATTTTTTGCTTTGAGCATGTCTACGCATTGCCCGCTCTGGTTCTCCCTGTCGCCTCTGGTACCCCTTTTCCAGCAGCACGAACCGGGTGCTATTTCAGAGCCGGAGCCGGTTCGACTGACAAGTCTTCTACGAACCATTGTGCCTTTCCACAGAGCCAGGTCTTACGTCACTGCATACATCTCATGTTTCCCAGCAATGCTAGTGTGGTAGAGCCAAACACAAACACACATTCACATGTCACCTTGATGTCGTTCACAAGTTTCTGTTCGTCTTGTTTGCCACGGTAACCCCGGTTGGTCCGAATACTATTATTTTGTGTTTCGAAGCTTCGGTAGTCATCGACACCAAGTATTAGAAGCTACGGAGGGAAATAAAAAATATTTATTAATTATAATTAAAGCTACACTGTGTGATTTTTACCCCCATCTAGCGGTGTAAAGATATATGACCATCCAGTGAATATTAGTTTCTGTTCCTCTCAATTCCGATTTCGTTTTAACACCTACAGTGGCCAATGTAGTCCAAGATTAACATGGCTTCCAGTTCGACCTCGTCCATGAGTGTTAACTGAAACATAAACGCGAAAGGCGAAGCTTGAATTAACGGGTATGTCCCTCTTTGGCTAATGTACTTTCAAGATGGAGGGTCAACATGGCGACCTCTTACCCGTATGTATTTTCAATGGCATATTATACACTCACGAGAATACTTTATTACTCGAACGAAGTAAAGATACATTAATGAGCACAGATATTTTTGAAAGAACTAAGTGTTTTTAGCTAAGAATAAACTAAAAGAGTTACACAGTGTAGCTTTAAGAATTGCATGTTTAAGTAAAAGTTAGGCTACCTGTCCTACAGTGTTATTTTCTTCTTTACCACAATAAAGAATGCGAACCAAATGAAGAAACATTTATAAAATGTTAAGGAAAAGAAAAGAGATTCCATGTCCAGTGGAATAACTAATGAAATAAATTCGCTGATAATCGGGAGACCAGATCGCAAACCAGAATACAAAGCTTAAATTTATGGGCTCACGCACAACTGTCATTCGTCATGTTTCCAAATGTTTCCATGGCTGCGATGTAACATTTAAATGCTAACCTATTGTTTTGTTTTGTAAACAAAGCTTTGTGCTTCACTCGTGTCATAATATTAATGTAAAACAGTTAAACAGCATTCATATACAAAAAAATTTTTTTTCCTATGAAAATAGAATAATAGAAACAAAATGTATTAGCCTTTTTACTCGTTATTTAGGGGTGTACCGGTAAACTTGACAAAACGCACCACCGCGACTGAGTAGCACCGGCGTTTATTTTTGTGGACCACCGCCGGTGCTACTCCGTCGCGGTGGTGCATTTTGTCAAGTTTACCGGCACACCCCTAAATAACGAGTGAAAAGGCTAATTTTGTTTCTATTATTCTATTTTCATTCCATTTTCCAGAATGTTAAAGCAGCGCAGCTTAAAGAGCAACATGCAGGTTGAACAACCCTATATAGCATAGTGTATGTTGATGAAAAAACAACTAGATTTTCTGAACTGATATTTAGCCATCAACAATATTTTGAGAAAAATTGTGGTAAAATAACTCCTGTGTCTATAAAGCACTAACCGGAAGTGACGATCGGCCAGGGAGTCTGTTCAAGTTCAAGCTCAGGTTACAATGGATGCGAACGACGAAAACCGAGTTCTCCGATGTTGACGAATATGCCTATGATGGCCCACGGGCCTATAATTATGAGCCTCCGAGGCGAGGTAGATGCCAGGGGCAGATTGGGGGAGGAATAATGGGCAGAGGAGAGAAGCAACGTTAGAGTTGTGGTGTCAAGAAAACCAGTGGCGAATAGGGCAAGTGACTTGGTGAGTTCATAGCACCGTGGCTAACGCTGGTTCATCTACTGTATGGCTTGTACCTTGGTGTTTTGTAATAAATCTGCTTTAGCAAATATACGTTCGACTTTTGTCCTTGATTAAACATCCATTTAGATTGTCTTAATTTAAGACAGCAGCGTTTTGTCTTCTCATATTCTACGCTGACAGTGATTATGCAGTCCATTCAAGCTGGTTAGCACTATCTACGGCTCGCTCGGTACGGTTCGGCTCGCTCGGTTCGGCTCGCTCGGTACTGTTCGGCTCGCTCGGTATGGTTTGGCTCGCTCGGTACGGTACGGCTCGCTCGGTACGGTATTTCAATTTTATACGGTAAAATTTAAAATTGAATACCAACCCACCGAACGAATATTCGGGTCCAGTCCTACTGTTTCTTGTGGCCCCATTCCTTTGTCGTAGAAATCTGATGAAATGGCGTGTATCACACTGATATGAAACATAAATGACGTTCCCCTAGCGACGGTGTTCCGTATTCAGGGAACCAAGGTTACGTAACTGCGAGTTTATCATTTAGAGTTAAAGGTGCCATCTGTAAAAATTGAGGTTAAAATATCCCAAAAATGAGCAACACGCATCAAAAGATTGAGAAGAAATAAGGTTGATGATGTCATTAAAAAACTGACAAGGTATAGTGCTGCCGAGATATTAACCTGAATTAGCATGCTAAATTACTAGCCCCGGCCCGGCAGGTGTCGTAATACCAGTTCCGGCCATGGGAGGCGGTATGCGGCCGGGCAACATTACCACCAGCCAAACTGCAATAGACGAGTAAGTCGCGCTCGCGCCAGCTTGTGTGTACTTGAACCTGACGTCAGTCGTGTGGAAAATACAGCCAATTACTACATTTCAGTTCAGGGAAGAGTTTAAAAAAAATGATTGGTCGATATTATGCATGAGGAATACATTTTGGTAAGTTGTAGCATACTGTATCTTTCAACAGTGTTCGTGTTCTTTTACCATTAGCTAGTAGAGATGATCGGTTCACGTGTGTTAGGGATCTGTCGTGTAAAGCGCCAATACTGTATTTATTGTTTGAATTGCGTAATAAAATGAACAGAATCTGAGAGCTGACATCGGTCTCCGTGTCCTTTTCTGTGCATGACAAAATTGATGTGTGGCGTGAGAGTGTGTGAAAAGTGTTGTGAGAGTTGGCAGCTCTGAAAGACGCTAGCTTGGTCCACATCAGGGAATGCTGTCTGTCAAATTAATTCAAACTAATGATAAAAATGTAATATGAACAAATCGAATATCATAAAACTAGAAATAACAGCCTGGGCTTTAATTTTCCCATATCGTCGAAATGCACCGACTTGTCTATGAGACGGCCCTTATAATTTAGTGTTGAGATGTTGTTCATTAAGTCTCTAATCTCTGAAAATCTCCAAATGCTCCACGTGAAACTGCGGTCTTCCAACCTTTTACTATCGCGTCAATTGATTTGATTAATATGCACGAGGGAGACAGAGCAACACAGCACTCGCCCATATTGTTTGAAGACATGAGAGAGCGCGTGGCCGTGGAGGTATTTCTGGAGGTATACTGCCCCCATCTGGTATGGAACATGTTGTATGATTTGATTTTAAATCCCATTTGGCACCTTTAAACATTTGGCCATGGTTTTATATAAACTTAAACTGCAACAGTTTAACTCTTTGGAGATTAGCATGTTTTTGTTTGTTCCTTGTGATTATTTTGTAAGCCAGTAACAAGATGTTTTTTGTGTGTTTGTTTTGCAGAAGATGAAGATTGTGTTTTTCAGCTTGACTTTTCAAGGAAGGATTTCAGCGAAGATGTGTTTTCATCTGTTCACATGAGTGAATATACTGACCAAACTAAGATCGCTGGAGATTCACTGAGCAGTCGAATGAAATCACAAGCGCCAGATGTGAAATCACCGCAGATAAACAAGAATTGTGCGACAGCAGCAATTCTGTGTGTGAAGGTCGACCCAGAGACGGAGGACGGATGTGCTGTTGACCTCTCCAACCCTCACACTTCTCCTGAACACACCGGTCAAGAGATCAAGATGGAGAATACAGAGGAGAACTGTGATCGCAGGCATGTATTCACTCGTCCATTAGAGCCGGAGCTCAGCGACTGCGATGTGAAGGTGACGGTGGTGTCCGACACACACCTGTATCCTGATGGTCCGGAGTCGTCAGAGCCGGAGCTCAGCCTCATCTCTGATGAAGAGTCTAATCCAGACGGACTGTCTGACGAGGGATTTTCGGGATCGTTTCACGTGACGGAGTCTCTGCCGGTCCCTAAGCCGGATCTCTGCTGCGCTCAGTGTAACCGGAGCTTCAAGCACGAGGCGTCACTCCACATCCACCTGAGATCCCACACCGCAGAAAAGACACACACCTGCGCTCAGTGTGGGAAGGGCTTTGACCGCGCTGACCTCCTGAAGAACCACCAGCGCACACACACCGGAGAGAGGCCGTTCGCCTGTGAGCTGTGTGGGAAGAGCTACGGGCACCAGGGTCAGCTGACCATCCACCGGCGGGTCCACACGGGCGAGCGGCCCTACGCCTGTCCTCACTGCGGTAAACGCTTCAGCGAACACAACCAGCTGAAGGTGCACCTGCGCACACACACCGGCGAGAGGCCGTTCCCCTGCTCCGTTTGCGGCAAACGCTTCGCCAACGCCGGGAACCTGCGCAGCCACCAGCGCACACACACAGGGGAGAAGCCGTACGCCTGCGAGCTGTGCGGGAAGCGGTTCAGCGGGACCGGAGACCTGAAGACTCACACCCGGATCCACACCGGAGAGAAGCCGTACCGCTGCCAGCTGTGCAGCAAGAGCTTCAGCCAGGCCGGACACTTGACCATCCACCGGCGCATGCACACGGGCGAGAGGCCGTACCCCTGCGGAGACTGTGGGAAGAGCTTCACTGTGGCCAGCAGCCTGAAGCTGCACCAGCTCGTGCACACCGGCGAGAAGCGGCACGCCTGCGGTCACTGCGGGAGGAGCTTCAGCCGCGCCGGACACCTGAAGCGACACCAGCTGACCCACAGCAGAGAGAACCAGCACACCTGATCCACACCGTGGAGCGACACACCTGCGGTCACTGCAGGAAGGGCTGGACACCTGAAGCGACATGCGTTCGTACACACCAAACAATATCTACAGAGCAACCACTTGTCCCTGAAGAAGCACCAGAAGCTGCACACGCTGGCTGAGAGCGACAGAGCCCCTAATTAAGGGACTGAGCCTCGGAGTAACTGGATCGAGCCGCAGAGAAACGGGTCCGAGTCGTGGAGTAACTGGATCGAGCCTCGGAGTAACTGGATCGAGCCTCGGAGTAACGGGATCAAGCCGCGGAGTAACGGGATCAAGCCGCGGAGTAACGGGATCAAGCCGCGGAGTAACTGGATCAAGCCGCGGAGTAACTGGATCGAGCCTCGGAGTAACTGGATCGAGCCTCGGAGTAACGGGATCAAGCCCGCGGAGTAACGGGATCAAGCCGCGGAGTAACTGGATCAAGCCGCGGAGTAACTGGATCGAGCCTCGGAGTAACGGGATCAAGCCTCGGAGTAACTGGATCGAGCCTCGGAGTAACTGGATCGAGCCTCGGAGTAACTGGATCGAGCCTCGGAGTAACGGGATCAAGCCGCGGAGTAACTGGATCGAGCCTCGGCGTAACTAGATCGAGCCTCGGAGTAATGGGATCAAGCCTCGGAGTAACTGGATCGAGCCTCGGAGTAACGGGATCAAGCCTCGGAGTAACTGGATTGAGCCTCGGAGTAACGGGATCAAGCCGCGGAGTAACTGGATCAAGCCGCGGAGTAACTGGATCGAGCCTCGGCGTAACTAGATCGAGCCGCGGAGTAACGGGATCAAGCCGCGGAGTAACTGGATCGAGCCTCGGAGTAACTGGATCGAGCCTCGGAGTAACGGGATCCAGCCTCGGAGTAACGGGATCAAGCCTCGGAGTAACTGGATCGAGCCTCGGCGTAACTAGATCGAGCCTCGGAGTAACTGGATCGAGCCTCGGAGTAACTGGATCGAGCCTCGGAGTAACTGGATCGAGCCTCGGAGTAACTGGATCGAGCCTCGGAGTAACTGGATCGAGCCTCGGCGTAACTAGATCGAGCCGCGGAGTAACGGGATCAAGCCGCGGAGTAACTGGATCGAGCCTCGGAGTAACTGGATCGAGCCTCGGAGTAACTGGATCGAGCCTCGGAGTAACGGGATCCAGCCTCGGAGTAACGGGATCAAGCCTCGGAGTAACTGGATCGAGCCTCGGCGTAACTAGATCGAGCCTCGGAGTAACTGGATCGAGCCTCGGAGTAACTGGATCGAGCCTCGGAGTAACTGGATCGAGCCTCGGAGTAACTGGATCGAGCCTCGGAGTAACTGGATCGAGCCTCGGAGTAACTGGATCGAGCCTCGGAGTAACGGGTCTGAGCTGTGGAGTAATGGGATGTAATGGGAGTAATGGGTCCTTCAATGATGATGTTCATCTCTAATAGCAAGACACAGTTGGATCATGTCACTTCTACGAGATATGGCACACATACTGTACTGATGTTTACGTAAGCCCTGAACCGCAATGTAAAAAAAAAAAAGTACAATTTTGAGAATAAAGTGGGTTAAAAACCTCTTATAAAGACTGTATTTTTTTATATTTCGACCTTATTTAAATATTTCGACTTTAATTACATAATTTCAGGCTTTTTTTGCACTGATTTTTATTTATTTTACTTTTCGATGCAGGTTATCCCTAGATGTTTGAGTCTTTATTGGTTTGGCGGAGTGTCTTCTGTCTGTGACTGTGTGAATTATTCATTAGAAATGATTGCTGTCTTCCTCCATGACCTGGTTTGTTACATATGAAGAAGGTATGATATAAACACATCTTAGATGAAATGCAATTTAATTTATGAATATTACATAATATCTTCTCTATGTACAGCATTGTGCATTTAATGTTTATTTAAAATATTCGTGAATGTTTACTCTTTAGCTTCAGCAATAAAATAAAGCTTTCTAAATAGTTGTTGCGTGTTGTTTGGATGTTAGATTGATTATATTTTGAGCTGATGGTCGTCACTGAGACTGTTTTAAGCGCCTGTAGCGGTCTCTAGCGGCCACTCGTGGAACAGCAGCGCCAGTTCATCATCACTACAATGGAGCCAGTTTGGTCACTACACTGTTAACATTTTAAAACAAAATCAAAGTCTTGTTTTTAGCAATGATTATTTTCAAATAATATGTATGATTTATGGGATTACTATACCTACTGTCCAACTTTTCAACTCTCACTTGCACTCATATAGCAAGATGTTTTCTTTGAGTTTTCCTCCTTTTTTTCTGTAAATCTGGAGAATTCAAGAATTCTGCAATTAATTATATAAAAAGAAAAGTAAATCACTCGCACACATACTGCATACATAATTTTACATTAATATAGAATGTATTTGTTTATATATATATATAATTTGTGAATGTATGTTACATCCTAAGAAAGATTAATATTCATTTATTTTAGATGCAACTCCAAACGTTCTTGGCAGCAGATCAGGACAAAATATACAAATAAAATTCAAAGTGGTGAGTATTAACCACAATTATCTTTACAACTGCTATGCTTTACATTGGACTATTTTATTAATTATGGTGAAGCAAACGATGAAGCCACTGATCTGAGACCCTGGGCTTGTTATTATGGCACATGTTTGAATATGGGATAAAAGAGAGAGGACTCGTATCTCTTAGGCCTCGACCTCGATGGAAGAAATGTGAACGAGGTGTTGATTTAAACCCTGACACAAGTCACAGTCAGTCCTGTGTTTGTAGGAAGTCATGCCACTTTTTGAGATTTGATGAGCCTCTAAAAGCTTGTAATGATCATGTTTGTGGTGGACAGACTCGGCCAGGGCCTGAACCGCAGTGCACAGCTGAGGAGAAAACTAATGAAACGCTTTAAACTGAGGCCAAACAGATCTCGGTATGTGAACTCATTTAACCAAGTAACACTTTAGTATGAACACTATGCATATTTATTAATGTTCTTATTAACATGTTCAGAATAACTTTCTCTTGCTCGTTCTCCCTCCCTTGCCACAAAACCAATTACAATATGAGAGCTGCAGTTTCCATGTGTGTTTATGAAGTGTAATACAGCATGCTTTCAGTGGGAGAAGCTGGTTAGTGGTTCTCGCTGCTTTCGGACAGCGGCAGTATTGAGAAGAATCGCACATCTATCTGTGATCCCGCAACCGTGCCTGCAAGAGGCCAAAGGTCATCTGTCATCATCGCGACCCTTCCAGGACGGGGTTCATCATAACCTGTCTCTAACCCGTCGTAGAACATGAGACGGGGAAATTGTGTAGGTTTAGGCGTCACAGTTACATACACTTTAAGAGGTATTGTACCAAACTGAACTTGCCCTCCTCAAAGTGCTGACACACACACACACACACAGAAGATGTGTGGTGTGCATCATGATCATGTGGCATCCAGTGATTTTAAGAACAAGCTTCAATAAAATAAGAGTTTTGTATAAAGAAAATGTAAAGAAGAAAATATCTTTGTATTTCTATTCATTTTTTGAAAACAGAATGGATGAGAAAACCTATTTCAGTGATATAGTGACGATGGCGTTTGGTACTGGGTTATAAAGAAATGTTTACAAGTTTAGTTTTCTCTGTGCTTTTTAAAAAATATGCGGGAAATTTGACTGGCTTTATTGATATTCAAAAACTTCTCCAGCAAAACTCAAACTATCGTTTCTGTTGTTTCAGCCAATAACGTTGAAGCAACTCTCCCTTTAGCCAATGAGCGTGTCGCCAGCGTGCAGGGCGGAGCCTCAGAGACTCGTGCTGAGAGAGAAAGAGAGAGAGAGAGACGGAAGAGAAAATCACTCAAACTGCCGATAGGAAAGAGCAGTTATTAGCAGAGTCGCTGTCCTGTCAATAAAACAAGTCAATGGCTTTAATACAAACAGATCCGAACCGCCAAGGGAACGGACTAACCAACGCTCTTCAAGGTGGCGTGAGAAAAGCCTGTCCCGTGTATAACCCCGCGAACGCGCAGCCGAGGGACCCGGAGCTCAGCACACACGGGCTCCCGAAAGCGTTCCTTCACAGTCTGAGAACCCTATTCGACATCCTCGACGACGGAGGCCGGGGGTACATCCAGCTGTCGGAGATCGAGAGCCGGTGGCGCGGAGCGGAGGAGCGCGATGTCCCCGCGGGGGTCCTGGAGGGTCTGAGGCGGGTCGCGTCGCGGCACGGACGCCTGAGCTTCGAGCGCTTCGTCGCGGGACTTCGATACTCGATGTTCAACCCCGAAAACTGCAGCAAAACTCAGGCTAACAACCCCCGTCAGCAGCAGAACCCGCCGGAGAGATCCAGAACCGGGACCGGGCGGCTGCTGGAGTGCAGAGTTCGGCCGCTCGGACCGAGTAACGGAACAAACACAGTCCACAGTCGGAACAGACCCGACAAACACAGCTATTGTTCCCGTTACTCGGTCAGATCCGATCCGGCCCACACCGAACATCACGGCCGACCCACGGAACCCGCTTCGGGAGCTCCCGATGGACTAACGTTAAACACAGGTGAGAGATGATTGACATCAGTTCACTTTCGGTGCATGTGTCAGAGGGTGATGACAGGTAAAGATGGTGTGTGTAGGTGTGTGTCCTTTCAATCCTTCACAATGGCAGGAGTGTTTGGCATGTTTAATGACGAACTCCAAGCGGAACTGTTCAAACACCACACACACACACACACACACACACACACACACACACACACACACACACACACACACACACACATTAGTGCAAAACAACGCGATTTTTTGTTACCTTGTATTTCTCCATTTTTCAAATGTATTATATCTGCAGTCTGCTCTTAATGCACAGAAATCTGCGGCAAACTAGATTATTTTGTGACAAAAAGCTCTCATTTAAATGAAGAAACTATAGTGGAACTGGAATATGTGATGATGAAGATGGTGATTATGAATGATGAAGATTGTGAAGATGAATGAGGATGAAGATGGTTATGATGAATGATGAGGATGGTGATGGTGAAGATGAATGATGATGGTTAGTTATGATGAGGATGGTGATGAATGATGAAGAGGATGAATGATGAGGATGATGGTGATGACGATGAATGATGATGAAGATGCCTGGTGTTGGTGAAGATGAATGATGAGGATGATGATGGTGATGAAGAGGAGCTCAAGACTGAATGTGGGATGTGAAGGGCAGGGAAGCTGCATCTGTTCCTGGGAAACACACTCTGATCTTTCCCGGATCAGGATCTAATCCGGAAACTGAAGCTTTCTCTAATAAAGTAAATCTTTCATGGGATTTCTGCTGTAATAAGAAACAATGTATGCTATATTAAGCCATTCAAGTCTTAATACCCGGGTTTACTTTAAATAAATACTGGTGACGATAGTTTAGTTTATTTTAATATTATTTTAATATGTATTAAAGACTACATTTCACTAGATTGTAATTTTCACATCTTATAATCGTCTTAATATACCAGTGAACGTTTGTCGTGTCGAGCCTTTAAAGCATTTCAATCCTCTTAGAATCTGAACCTCGTTCGATGGGACCACCGTTCCCTCTGGGAGCTGAACTGTAATACACTCACCTAATGGATTATTGGGAACAATTTCTCATTGATGCAGTTATCTAATCAGCCAATCACATGGCAGTTCAATGTATTTAGGGGTGTGGTCCTGGTCAAGACAATCTCCTGAACTCCAAACTGAATGTCCGAATGGGAAAGAAAGGGGATTTAAGCAGTTTTGAGCGTGGCATGGTTGTTGGTGTTTGAGTATTTCACAATCTGCTCAGTTACTGGGATTTACACACACAACCATTTCTAGGGTTTACAAAGAATGGAGTGAAAAGGGAAAAACATCCAGTATGGGTCAGTCCTGTGGGCCAAAATGCCTTGTTGATGCTTGAGGTCAGAGGAGAATGGGTCGACTGATTCAAGCTGATAGAAGAGCAACTTTGACTGAAATAACCACTCGTTACAACCGAGGTATGCAGCAAAGACACAACACACACAACCTTGAGGCGGATGGGCTACAACAGCAGAAGACCCCACCGGGTACCACTCATCTCCACTACAAATAGGAGAAAGAGGCCACAATCTGCAAGAGCTCACCAAAACTGGACAGTTGAAGACTGGAGAAATGTCGCCTGGTCTGATGAGTCTCGATTTCTGTTGAACATTCAGATGGTAGAGTCAGAATTTGGCGTAAACAGAATGAGAACATGGATCCATCATGCCTTGTTCCCACTGTTGGGCTGGTGGTGGTGGTGGTGTAATGGTGTGGGGGATGTTTTCTTGGCACACTTTAGGCCCCTTAGTGCCAACTGGGCATCGTTTAAATGCCACGTCATATTAAGGCAGTTCTGAAGGTGAAAGGGGGTCAAACAGTGTATTATGGTGTTCCTAATAATCCTTTAGGTGAGTGTATACTGTACTGTAATGTACTGTACTGTTAGCTCGATACTGTGTGCTTGAGGCTAACAGTGCCATGCTAACCAGACTAACCGTAAGGTATAATTAAGTCAACTGTAAGGGAAACTTATTTTGGTGTGAGTGACGTTGAACCAAAATCTTAAACTGGCAAAAATAATATTACCAAACAGTGTGACATATTGATATGGCACAAATACAGAAAGCTGAATCACTAGTCACATCATCATATTCATATTGGAACAAAAATCAAAACACAATTTTTTTAAAATATCTTTAATCATAAGTCTAGTGTTGTCACAATACCAAAATTATTGTTTCAATACCGACACCCAGTCAAGAATTGCGATTTCGATACTTTTCCGGAAAAGGAAATGTATTTCTTACAAGGCGTTTCACATGCACCTCGTTTGTGTAGGTCTGTGCTCTTCATGCTGTAATAACCTAATATAAATATATCACTGAAAACATGCTCTGATTATAATCATTTAGCCTATAGATCATTTTAGATGATGTTTTGTATCCTTTATTTTAGCAGTTTGCAAATTATTTATACTATGTATGAAAGTTGGGGGGAAAGTTGTACAGCTAATGCAACAATAAATAAAACATCTCCAGTTCAATAGCAGAGATTTCATTTAGTTTGCTATTAAATAATAGATCTAGCACTAAAATCTGTTGTTTTTTTTAAATCAAGCGCTCTTTTTCGCACTATCAGTTGCATGGATACAGTGTTTTTTGCGGCTCGTGCAGTCGTGCACCGTCTTCATTCGGACGTGCGCTTCATTCTTTCGCCGTCGCGGAGACTATCGTGTACAGGCCGCCGGATGGTGTTGCTAAGACCTTGCAAAGTATAACTATCAGACCGGCCCTCGCGGCCTCCAAACACTCGCGGCCCAGCGGGAAAAGTCCCGACTCTCCGGATCGCCACTCCGCTACTGACGCCGCCGGCCACAGCATCACTCGTGCTCGCGCGCAGCCGTCTCGCTGTAGTGTGTGTCTCATGAAACACTGACGTCCATAGGGAGGCACTGGAAGCGTTGCACACACCAACATGAAATACGCCTCTTACAAATCTGGATCGCGGTTATTCATAAAAGTATAGATACTAATAAATTCAGGTATCGTGAGGTTTTTCATTTCCGAGTATCGCGATACTTTTGAAGTATCGGTGCAAACCTACATCAGTCTGAATCTGCAACACGTCACTCCATCACGGCGAGGTTAGCAAGCTTAGCTGAACTGAGCTGCTTATGTTTTAATTCTATAGTTAATGAAACATGTCATATTGAGCCTGAATTGTCCTGACATGTGTTTGTGTGTTCTGGGTCAGTCGAGAGCCTGGTTCTGCAGCGCTCGCACAGTGAGACGATGATGGGCTTGGCGAGCTCGCGGCGGCACACGGGAGATCAGCGGCGCCGGCACACCCTCACCAGCGGAGTGGATTACGCCATGGTAAAGAAGATCTCTTTATAATGTTTGTGAACGTTTTACTTTATTTACCACAGGTAGCATGGCTAGGGTTAGGGCCGGGTCAGAGGTCAAGGATCAGGGAAAGGTCCTTCGTACGAACTCATGCAATAATGAAATGCGGAAAGTGAAGTCATATAGTGGTCGACTGATATATTCGTTTTCCTGATTGGCCGATGTGATCCCAGCGCTCACTCGCGCTCTCCGTCTTCAGTGGTTCACCATCGCTGCCAGTCACATCTAATACTGTGTTAGACACACAACTGCTAAACAAACTAAAGTAAATGGAGTGCGAAAAAGTAAAGCCGTTTGTTTTTATTTTATTTGTAACAGAAAAGGCAGGCAATCAGGCTAAAATGCTTTCTCATTTACCGTCAACATTCAGAAAACGCACGTCTACACCATTTAAACAAATGTATGGAATATCTAATAAACATTTAATTTCACAAAGCTTGCAGATTTAACGAACCCAGCTGTGATATCTTACGAAGTGTGCATGTGTGTGTTCTGCAAACGTGTTCCTGCGAGTGACGGTCGGCCCTTGCGAAGCGAGTGAATGTGAACCGAAGATCAGCTTCACACGAGACGCCATCGAAACACTTCATTTCCAAACATGCGAAGTGAGTCCATCACGGTTAGACGAGGCGAGGACTCCAATGCAGAAGAATAAGGCTTTTATTCATCAAAAAATAGAACAAAAACAAACAAAAACTACCCGAGGGGGAAAACATGAGTTGACTAGTTCACAGGAAGAACACACAACCAAAACATATCATGTACAAATGACCACGGACTAGCACACTTCCCCTGCATCTAGGGCTGAACTATTATGGAAAATAATCTAATTGCGAATTTTTTAAATTTATTTATTTTTAACCAATATTGCGATTGCAATTTAAAAAAAAAGTTATTTACCTTCTGTATTAATCGACAAAGACGAGCAATAAATCATTGTACAGTAGGGATGGGAATCTTTAGGCAGCTCATGATCCGATCTGCTTTTTTTATTAATTAATCTTAACACTTAAAATATGTATTTAATTACATGTGTAAACACACATACTTTAAAAAATAATTATAAAAAATATTTAATTAAATGTTAAGAATTTTAAATAGGCTTTATAAAATAATATATCTTAAAAATATAAAAGCTAGTAAATAAAGAGAAACAAAAAAAGCATTATGAGCAATAAAGAAAGAGTGATCTCAGTATTTAAAAGTTGGCAGTCTGAATGTTTATCGTTCGAGAGCTGGAGTGATTTCCCCTCAGTTTAGATATGATAAGCTGCATTCACACTAATGCACATATCTCTTGAAATTGTAAATGTGGTTTGTCCTGTTGGTTTAAGAACTGACTGTGTTTACATTAATTTCGCGTCATAAAAGCATTTTAAGATGCAAGTTTATGCACATTTAACCCATGCTCAAGTGCATGTTAGTATTTTAAAATGAAAGCAGCCTTCTCAGTGATTTTCATAGTTTTAATATATAAGCCGACTGCACTCCAAAAGACATAAATAATGCCTCTGTGAAGCGTTTGTACGGAAATTTCCCGCGGGAGAGAACGCGCACTGCAAGAGTAACGTAATAACATCAAGCAAAGCGACAAAACCTGAGCAATGAAGCCCGCGAATGTCCTTGTAATTCGGTTCAACCCCGAACTTTATGAAATAACGTTACTATGTTTCGGAAGGTTCGAGCGGTGTGGTGTGTGTGTGTGTGTATGTGTGTGTGTGTGTGTGTGTGTGTGTGAGAGAGAGAGAGATAATAGAAGCAAGCAGAACACGGTTGTTTCTGAAGCACGCGCAGCGTCATCATCACGCATCTGTGTTTAAACTGAGCTCAGACTCGATTCTGAAATTCTCTGAATCGATTCAGGATCGTTGGGGAGAGAATAAATAACACAATATCACATACATTAACAATAAACTGTTCTTTTCTGAACGGCAGACTGCGTAGCGTGGCAAGTTGATGCTTGATCTCGCAGACTGCTCCCGCGTGTCACGTGACCAGTGTAATCGCGTTTCATCATATAACGATTTTGTCGCAAATGCAATGAATCGTTCAGCCCTACCTGCATCCCAGTTTGCCTACTTATACTACGGCCTAAAAGTATATACTCTTTTTGTGAGGATAAAGTACATACTTTTGAGTGTGTAGTAAAAGAGTAGGCAAGCTTTAGCTCTGTCGCCTGCATCCTGTCACCGTAAACTGACCTGTCAATCATCCTGTCACCGTAAACTGACCTGTCAATCATCCTCCATTCAATCTAATTTAATTTCTTACCGTTTCGGAGAGAAATGTTGTCGCTCGTTCATCTGCCAGTCGTGGGTATAATGTGAACAACAAATGTGGATAAATACATGTTTGTCAGGTTAGATATCATACTGATAATTATTCACTCAAACCCCTTTATCTAAACCTCTCTACGCAAGTACATAACCGGCAGACTCGCGCGTCCTCCATGTCTGTAGTTTTTACTCGTGATTGTAGTTCTAACCGAATCCTTGTCCAGCGCGCGATGGGTTGTGGGTAATATCAGCCGTTAGCGTGCGCATCGATCTACACTACGGATTCTGACCGGATATAGTAGACCATCCGGGTCTCTCTGCAACACTCATTTCAACATACTACGATTTAGGGGGTACTAATTCTGTTTTCGAATACTATTTAGGACGGATCGTATGCGAATTGGGACGCAGCCACCTTCTTCTTCTTCTTCTTCTTATTGGTGACTTGCAACCATATGGATGGAGCATTATCGCCACCTACTGTATCTTAATTACACATACTTAAATCCTTGTGTTCAGTCCGGATTGTTGTAAAAAAGATGAGTTTAAGCACCATCTTTCTGGAGTTATTTGAGAAAATAGTTTAATTCCTTCATTCCAGTCCATTCCTTAAAGCCAGTCTTTGAGTTGAGTATATAGTGCACACAAACGGCACTCGGTCCACAGTTTCCAGGTGACTGTGTGGTAAACTTATTTCTTCTGAAGTGTAGAAGATTCAGATTGAAGAGCAGGAGACTCGGGCTGTGTCTTAAGCAGGAGAACACGAGCTGTTGGTGGCTGTAGTCAACGAAATCTCGTCTCGAGTCTGACTAAAATCAGTATACACTTGAATTCATGTACCTTTTTAAGGGGGAGGAGTTACATTGAGGGGATACACTCTGAAGCAAAGTATGCAGATGAAGTAGGAACACACCCTAATAAAGAGCCATTAAAGAGTCTCCCTACAGCTAATCCAGCCAATACGGTTCAACATCTAGGCTGAACGGGGAGAATCTCAGTGATCGGATTAATTTAAATACAGTGGAGAAAACAGGTTTTGCAGGACAGAACCATTAAGAGTTTCAGTAATCTGACCAATGCAGAAAAACAGGATAGGCCGGATATAATCACCATCCTAATCTTAAATGCTAAATTCAATGTACAGAAAGCTTTCTCAGTTTATGTTGCAATCTAAAATTTGTGAAATAATTAGAATCTGTGTAAGATTCTAATTGTAAACAAAGCATTGATTTGTTTGATGAATTGATTCACAGTATGTAATTAATCCTGTAATCGTGGTGTGAGCGCAGTGGGTGGAAACGTGACGTTGTGAAGTTTGCATGGATGATGATAGTTTCTGTATGTCGGAGATGCTCAAACGGTGGTTTGTTGTAAATGTCATCCGGTTGCTTCTAATGTTGTTTCTTATGAACTCTTGAGTGTTTTGAGCTTGATGATGATGATGATGATGGTATTAATGTTTCTGTTGTGCATCATGAGTAACTCTACAGTCCGTGAAAGCGTTGACTCAACAGATGTGAGTGACTGATGTGTGTTCAGTGTCTGAAGCTCCTCCTCTCTCATTCTCTGCTGTCGCTCCTCCCTGCAAACACACACACACACACACACACACTCTCCCCCCATGGGTCCTCTGGTGTGTGTGCTGGGTTAGGGTTAGTCTCTGTCCCTCCTCCTGATGGTGGTCGGTCGGCTCGGGCCCCGGGGCCTCGACTCTGCCGTATGGGTCGCTTACACCACCGTCTTCATCCCTCTGAGCAGCCGCCTGTTCTCCAGCAGAGCCCTGACCTTTTACCTCTGGGTAAGGGAGACACACACACACTTGACGGACAGAACCCAAACCCTGAGACAGGCCAGGGAAGATAGTGTATGATCATGGTGTTTGTGAAGGTATTTACTGCGATGTTATTTCTCTTACAACGGCCGTTTACTCTGATTCTTTCTGACGGTTCACTTATTCAGTTATACGCTGTCTCGAGTTACGCGCCGTCTCGAGTTACGCGCCGCTTCGAGCTATCTGTTCTGCAAAGCTGTCCTCATATTAGAGTGTTTGTGCGGGACAAAAGCGTTGACAGGCTCTAGCTCATCTGCCGTTTGCATAGTTTGTGTTGGAACAGTGGTTGTGTGTGTGTGTGTGTGTGTGTGTCTCTGCTCCTCATCCCTTTTTACAAAGAGGATTTTCCCCGTCGACGGCCCTCCACACAAACACACGGCACAAAGCCTCCCCTCCCTTTATTTCCCCGTTTCAGTCTCGCTGTAAAAACAGTCGAGACGACAGTTCATCGTTCTGCAAAGGACTGGACTAAAACACATCTTGATGCGAGCTGCTTTATTAATCCATATTTTGTTCGTTGAAATGCTCTGTATTAAACATGTTCAAGAGTTTCTTAAAGTTGTTCTCTTCAAAAATAAAAATAATAGTTTCTCCCTTTTTTAAATTTCTACTTTACGTTTGAATGTAAAGGAAGTAAAACCTCCTTACAACCCCCAAAATGCTAAAGTATGTCACAGACGAGTGTATATTGAAGAATATCTTCCATAGGTCAGTTATGACTCAGCCTGAATCATGCAGTGTGTTTGCTGATGGCCAGAGGAGGACTGAGCGACTGAGGTTTGGGTTTCTCGACACTGTCGCCTCTGGCTTCATTAGTTGGGGACTCTTAATATTCAACAATATTATTGATCTGACTGTACTGACGCTGTCGGATGAGGAGAAAACTTGATCTGAACTGAGCTGGTAACCTTCTACACACACCATTAGTCATTACCCTACTGTTAGACATTAGGGCAGATTTTGACACTACATCTCCCATCATCCTCCTTAACTGGTTGTGTGACTGAGGCATCTCTGGTGTTGTGTTCAAATGGTTTGAGTCCTATTTAGTAGACCGTTATCAGTGTGTCTGGATGGGGAAAAATAAACCTGAGGCCACATTAGTTCAGCAGGGTGTCCCGCAGGGGTCAGTGCTAGGACCGACTCTGTTTTGCTTTTATATACTTCCACTTGGTGACATTATTAGAAAATACGGTCTGGGGTTTCATTGCTATGCTGATGACACGCAGATCTATGTTAACACACTACCTGATCCAAATCTTGCAATCACAGCTCTGAGCGCTTGTATGAAAGAAATAAAGTCATGGATGCATGCAAATTAACTTAAACTTAACGAGTCAAAAACAGTTAAACTTGTGCAAGGCTGTTGGTATAACAACTAGTTTTTATTCTGTCTAAACCTGTTCATTGTTCCTGATTTACTAGCCCCAGCGTCACGGGTGCGTAATGTAGGTGCTATTTTTGATTCACATTAGTCTTTTGATGCCCATATCAAATTGGTTTCCAAATCTGCCCTTTTTCGTCGAAAAAATATTGCCAGAATTCTGCCTTTTATATCCCTGCCAGATGCGGAACAGCTTATTCATGCATTTATCACGTGGAGACTGGATTACTGTAATGCACTATACTCTGATAAATGTCTATACTAAAGAAACTTCAGTATATCCAAAACTCGGCCGCACGGGTACCAACACACACACACCGTTCGGCAGAATATATCCCGTTCCTCACGAACTCCATTGGCTTCCAGTAACGGCACGTATCGATTTTAAAATCTTGATTTTAACATATAAAGCGATTCATGGGATGGCAGCGGATACCTCGGTGATCTAGTTGAACCGTATATTCCAGATCGTCGTCTACGCTCGCCGGACTCTTCAGTTCAGGTCGATGGATGGTCGCTCCTTTACGGTTACGGCTCCACTGTTGTGGAATGAACTTCCTGTTGCGATTAAAAATTCCCCAACCTTGGACTGCTTTAAGAGGTCTTTAAAGACCCATCTTTTTAGAAATGTTTATTCTTGTTTATTCTTGTATTATGTCTGGTATTATTTCTATATCGTTGTTTGATTCTTCTGTTTTTATTATCTTGTATTTGTCTACTATTCTGTGTAGCGCTTTGGGTTGTAGGAAAGCGCGTTATAAATAAAATGCGTCATCATCATCATCAATAATGTTCTTTATGTGCACATACGGTATTAATATAGTCTTAAAAAGTCTAAGATGATATTTTTCCGCCTGTGCATCAGCCCTGGTCTTTAAGGGAGTTTAACGGTGTGTTTGTGTCAGCTGAAGCAGATGAAGGAGCTGGAGCAGGAGAAGGACTCTCTGCTGGCCGGCCTGGAGGTGTTGGAGCGAGCCAGAGAATGGTACCAGACCCAGATCCACAACATCACTGAGACCCAGAGACTCGTGGGCCAGAGCCGCCACTCCACCGTACGTTTCCCATCACTTTAACACGCCGTCATTACTGTGCTCATCAAGACATCTCTTTCCAAAGCAGAACCGCTGTCTTCCAGTGGGAGCGTTCATTTATCCAGCGTTTCTCGAGGTCAGAGAGTCTGTCTTTCTGACCGAAATGAAGAACACGAAATCAACCAGAGCTCTGACAAAAGTGCTGTCCTTTTTTAATCATAATTCATTGTACTCTAGTTTTGGGTTTTAGAAACTTAATCATATTTCATGGAACAAACAACAGCCTCACAGTGGAGGTTTGCATTGAAGTTTAAAGCAGTTTTCATTCAGATCAGGGTTAGGGTTCGCTTTGAGTTTAGCTTCAGTCCAGGAGAACTACAGGCATGGGCGTCAGAACTAAACTGAGTTTGAAGATAATAAAAGTACTTAAAGGAACAGTGAATGTGTATTTCTGTTGTTAATACAGATGCCCCAGAAAACCAATTCCAGGGTCAAATACTGACCTCATTAATCTGAGAGCTCATTTCTGACACCATATTGTGTTTCTGCAGGAGGTTTTGGGTGAATCTTGTCAAAGTCGGATAGATGTTCTTCTGCCAAAACTGCAGGAAATCACGCGCTGCCTCAATGATTTAATTTCCTTTTCTGGGAAGGTTCGTATAAACATCATTATTATTATTATATATAGATATATTATAGTGTTGGAAAATGTGAAGGTGATTGACAATAATCAAGTGATGTTGCTTTAGTTCCCTGATAATTCTACAGCTGAATCAGTACCGTGTGTGTGTGTGTGTGTGTGTGTGCGTGTGTGTGTGTGTGTGCGTGTGTGTGTGTGTGTGTGTGCGTGTGTGTGTGTGTGTGTGTTTGCTGTTCTCAGACGGTCTCGTCTTCAGACTCGCTGTCGGCCGGCGTCTCGTCCAGCACTGCTCCTCCTCAGGCCATACACACACTGAAGGAGCACAACCGCTTGCTCACACAGGTCAGAGGTCACACACCCACACCCGAACCACACATCACTCCTAACACCCAATCAGATCCGTGAACTCGGATAAGAGACAGTTTCCTGTTTCTTTCAGAAATGCATCACAGTACAGTGAAGGACTATAATGCGTTAAGAGCTCGCTCTAGTACTGGAGATAAACCATTCAGTGCTTTATAAGTAATCAGCAATATTTTAAAATGTATACGATGTTTAATAGGCAGTGAAGGGTTGACAGAACCGGGCTAATATGGTCAATCTTCCTGGTTCTGGTAAGATCTGGAGCGGCTGCGTTTTGGACTCGCTGGAGTTTGTTTATTAAGCGTTCAGGACAAACACCCAGTAGAGCATTACAGTCATCTAGCCTTGAGCTCATGAACACATCAACTAACTGTCCCGCATTCGTCAGTGAGAGCATATGGAGTAAATTGGAGATATTGTTAAGATGGAAGAATTCGGTTTTACAGACACTAGAAACATGGCTTTCAAATGAGAGATTGGTATCAAAGAGCACACACACACACACACACACACACACACACACACACACACACACAGATTCCTAACCGACGAGAAGGACTTGACAGAGCAGTCATCAAGTGTTGGACGGTATTCTAGGTTAATATATGCAGAGGTTTTTGGTCCACTCATTAGAAACTTTGAAACTTTTTCTGAATTTAGTAGTAGTAAATTACTAGTTATCCCGTTTTTTATTTCAGCTATGCATTCCGTTTATTTAGTTAATTGGTAAGTTTCGTCAGGGCGTATCACTGCATGAAGAGTGGGATTTTTGTCCCTGTAAACTGCCGTGAATCCCACTAATCTCCGTATAGGCGCCCCCCACCCCGCGCGAGATTAACAACTCTATTACCATCTGAAAAGCAGCAGCATCATCAGCAGCCCGACCAAGCTTCTCAGTCATTGGGTTAAACAAATGACATCATCAATCACATCTGATTGGTTGGTAGATCTGTCGCTATTGGTCGTCCTGGACCTTTAGAAATACAGGCTTGGGTAAACCCCTCCCCAATAATAATGATTATTATTTATAAATTATAGATATAGTCCTGTATTAAAAATAAACCTCTTATTGTAGACTATATTCATGTGATATAGCCATATGATGTTACATTTTGTATTCATGTTAATAACTAGGACATACATTTATAAAGAACATGAAGAATTTCTGAGACAAATGTTGATTAACTTTTTTTATTTAAAAAAAAAAAGAAAGCAAATGCGTATATTAACAAGCAATAACAAAATACATAAAATGGGCAGCTTGGGGATGAAATGTCGGTCCACCTCTGGGCCATGTGGTGCTTTCTGTCCGAACATGATCCACTACAGACGCCTGTGACGCAAGCAGCTGGAAAACAATATTTGTGTGCATTGTAAATAAATAGCGTGACCACAGCACATACATCAAAAACAATATTAACATAAAAACAATATACACATCCCACAGTAACAGATCGCATCGCAACACAATCGCATCGCCAACACCGTACGATCCGGGCTTGCGTGCAGAACTCCGGCCAAAAACGATGACCGCCGCATTATAAGGCGAACACAGTCTGTGAAAACAAATGTGAGATTAAATAACAGTTCAAGAAATATGAATCCAACATTATTCGCTTTCTACACAGTAGATCGCATGCTTTGTATGAATGTCCAGCATCATAGCGCGCCTGCGACGGACGGCTTCCTACGAAACACATTGAAGCAGAACAACAAAATAAATACATTGTGAACTTACTTGCTGTGAACACACAGTGATTCTTATTGTTTTTAGTTTAGAAATGACCACGTCTTACCGCAATTTTCAGACTGTTCTTCGGATGTTCCTGCTTGTCGCTCACGCGCTGCTGCTCGCGGTGTGAAGGCGCTCATTGATTAACATGCACGCCGAAAAAAACACGCGCCGCTCACGTGCCACTGAAGGCTATAAACAACTGCAATAATGTAATACTGACCCTATTCATCACAATCATCATAACCGCGATCCTCAACTACTAGTTCATTAGCGAATTCGTCCTCCACCCCTAGACCTGGGGTTAGGGTTTAAAATTCCTGTTAATAGCCGTTAACCCCAAATTCCACAACAATTTTATGTGCCATTAATTGCCCAAAATCCTGCTTTTCATGCAGTGTATAGAGCTGAGGATCTTCAGCATAACAGTCAAAACGAATGCCATGTTTCCTAACGGCAGCATGTACAGCAGCGGTCCCAGTACTGAGCCTTGTGGAACGCCATACTGAACTTTAGTTTACTGCTACAAACTGATAATGGTCTGATCAGTGTGGTTTGAGCCATGCCAGTGTTGTAAAATGACTGATTTGCTCTGATAATCTGTTTGGGCTCAACCTACATGCTATAGTGCATACATGTTCGGTACCATCGATACTTGCGGTACTGTAGAAAAACAGATACCGTCAGGATTTAAAAATGTTGATACCGACTTGGTACCGAAGTATCGGTTCTCATGACGTGCCTGCAGTATATGGCTAAAATAAACCAGTATTCCCATTTGCCTTCGAGCAGCATTTACTACGGTAAAACTGAGCGAGTGGATCTCTGACCCCTGAGCTGGTGTGAGTGAGTGGAGACGGGGCTATTCGCATATTCACGTGTTTTTCACTTACAGGAAGTGACCGAGAAGAGCGAGCGCATCACTCAGCTGGAGCAGGAGAAATCTGCGCTGATCAAGCAGCTGTTCGAAGCTCGTGCTCGCAACGCTCACGACAGCAGCGCACTCGACTCCACCTTCATCTGACCATCATCATCATCACTCCTGAGACCACTGTTCACTACATCATCATCATCATCACTCCTGAAACCACTGTTCACTTCATCATCTTCATCATCATCACTCCAGAGACCAGCGCAACACCACTGTTGACTTCATCTTCATCATCATCCTCATCACTCCTCCAGAGACCAGCCCAACACCACTGTTGAGTCACGCTTCATCTGAGGCCGAGTCGGCCTGTTGTCAGTGTGGAGCAACCGCTCAGTGTAACCCGACCCCTTCACTGGAGCTCCTCCCTCTCAGCCGAGTCTACACGCGCAAACACAAGACAGAATAAACTGGACTCCAGCGCAGGACAGTCAGATGGCATGAACAAACACTGCTTCTAAAGTTCACTGACGCTTCTTCTGGACCTGGAGCTTTATCTGTGCAGTCGATCGGTGTGGTGTAGATCTTTCTTGTAGCTAGGGTTTTCAGTTGGGGTGCTTTGATTAGTGTGCTGTGTTTTCAGAAAGTTCCTCTCCTCCACACACACACACACACACAGACGTCTTTGGCTGTTTTTGAGCATCTCGCCATAAGCTTTGCTGTTGAAGATGGCATGGAAAGTTAAAAAGACTTCTGAAAGGTCGCAGTGTAACAGAAGTAGCAGCAGATCTTGTCTTCTGTTTCGGGCCGTACATCTGAATGAAACTGATTATGGAAATCATTATGGAAACAGAAAAGAAGACATGTAGGGCGGGGCTTGGTTCTGTCCAGCAGTTGCTGATTGGATGGAGGCGGGTCTGAATGTAAGGGGCGGGGTTCAGCGCACAGAATGATTGGACGGTCCTCACCATGGAGACGCCTGTCCTTTCATTATATTTCGATTTTTACAGCACCTGAGGACCTTCATGCTCTCCGTAGTTGACCACAGTTGTTGACTCTTCTGTTAGTTTGCAGAACAGAAAGTCTTTATAATAATGGATTTCATGATGTTTAAACGCAGAAATGCGAAGCTTGTCTTTGTTTAAGCAGTTCTTTAGTTAAACATGAGTGAAATTTACACACAGTTGTTCTATGAGGCGGGACTAATGAGTGAAAATGATTGGCTGTGGTAAATGACCACTCAACGACTCCCTCTATAGATGCGGTTTAATAAATACCTGGACTATTCTTTTATGTACAATTGTAGTTTGATTCTTGAATGCTCTTTATCACTTCAAGTGTGAAGATTAATTGAAGCTGATTTTATGAATGAGTACAGCAGTGACTTCAGAGGACTAGATGCTTCCAATCTATATTTACGATAGCCGTATATAAGCACAATGTGGCATGAAAGAGCATTTCAGACCTGAATGATGTGAACATTAGTAAATACCTTGGGCCTTGTCCACACGGGTATTTTTATAACCGTGACCTTTTTTACGCGGTTGGGCCGTTCGTCCAGACGGAAACGCAGTATCAGGACACTAAACCCCTGCCAGGACTTTCAGAAACGCATCTTGTTGGCAGTAAACCGAGGTTTTTGAGCGCCGCACTGCGCCGTTATCCGCCTACCGAAACCTGTAATAACTTTTTGTTAGGCTTCGGATTGGCCAACGTGCCTTTACGGTCAGGGTTATATCGCCGCCTGCTGGTGTGGCATGCTCTTGACAGTGCTTGATAGTGTGTTTTTGTGTTTTCAAGTGGACAGGATTTTTTTAAACACGGGAGGAAAAACTCAGGTTATTAAAATACCCGTGTCCGTGTGGACGAGGCCTTGGTCAGTTTCAGCCCTGATGGAAGAAGGTCAACACGAGAAAGGAAGGATGTTTGTGGACGTGATCTGGACAACCAATATTTTATTACGATCTTTTAAAGATGGTTGATAATGGATATGGAGAATGTTTGTGGGGTTTACAAAAGTGGTGTTGAAGCAGTTATACCTGTGTGAAATAATGCATTTAATTTGACCTTTATAAAGCACTGATGATCTGGCACATGATGTTCAGTTATTGAATAAATCATGTCTTCAGGTTACAGGAGCTAAATGTGTTCATGAATACGCAAAAGAAAACAGACACACAGTATGTAGTGTTTTCCCTTTATCATTCTGTCTGAATCTGAGCTGATGATGAAGAATCTCTGGGAAGATCTCGTCGGCTCAGCGTCTGGAAGCTGCTGTGGAAACACGATGGTTTAATGATTTAAGGGATCGTTAAGAGACATTACAGGAGACCAATCAATGAAGCTGAAGGACATTAATGGCATATATATATGCTGCACATATGATGTAATGAATATCATTATACTGTTTATCTCAACTCTCATTTCTTTTATGTAATCCACAGCAATCTTGATGCTTTTCCATGATTAAAGCAGGTCCTTCATTAGTGACGCGTGTTCTTGAGACTCTTCTGTGTCAGTCAACATCGCACAGCTTTATTTTCTGTTTTCACTTTTCTACAGAAGACTTGTATTGCAAAAATAGTTGGTGTTAATTCGCCTTTGGCTAAGCCACGCCCTAGAATGTAGATTGACCAATCACAGCGCAGCCAAGAACGAGCTCCCACAGAGGTCGGACACTTTTTCACAGCGCTTCATTGACTTTCAGGCGTCTCATATTTTTGGTCTCGGCAGGCTATTACCGTCGTAGTTTTATCCAAAATATGGTTAATCGTTGTGCCTCGGGCGTTTGTAACACAGATGCGCGTTTCCCAGAGAGGCTGGAGGGGGTGTCCGCTTTTTCTGCATTAAACTGTGGGGACGTCCTCAGTCAGCTAAACCCCGCAAAGATCAACAAGCACATCTTTTTTTACTAGTAGTCTACTGATTGCAAACTATATATTTGTTGAGTAACACTTTATAATTACTGCACGGCACGCTATTAATCATTAGTTAAGCATGAGTAAACGGTTAATTCATCATTCATGAAGCATTAATAGACATTGATAAGCAGTTTATAAATACAGCTATAAATGCTTTTTTCCTTGAGTTACAAGCATATCTATAATGTGTTTAATAATAGTATTTTCATACTTTTTTAATGACCAATTAATAATTTCTAAATGAAGTATAGCATTATTTACAAACCCGTTTAAGAGTTGTCAGTCATTCATAAGATCACTTAAAAAGTGTAAGTAAATGTAGTAAATACAGGTAGTTATAAAGCATTTTTAGTAGTGGTCAGTTAACTATGTGTGTGAGCTCATCTAAAGTGAGGACTAGTCATGCCTTGTAAATAGGAGATTTAAAGGAGATAAATCTTCGAAACAGTAAAATGTTAAACACAACACAGTGATACAGAACATAGAAATATTTAACAGCCTTTAAATCTCCTTTATAAATGCTTTACAAGGCAAGACTAGTCCTCACTTTAGATGAGCTCACACACAGTGTTAACTGACCACTACTAAATGCTTTATAACTACCCGAATTAACCCTGAATTACAGCATTAATACATGTTAATAAAGCATTTATTAACACACTAATTAACCAATACTATATGTCTGAAAAATAAGATGTATGAATGTACATTTAAATAGTTTATTAATCATTTACTTACACGCTCTATGTAATCTTATGAACCACTGAAAACTCTTCAATAACTGGTCAATAAAAAATGCAATTCTTCATTTAGAAATGATAAATTGATCATTAATAAAGGAAAATACAATTATTAAACAAATTATAGATATGCTTTTAAATCAAGAAGAAAACATTTATAGCTGTATTTATAAAATGCTTATTAATGTCTGTTAATGCTTTATGAATGATGAATGAACCGTTTACTCATGCCTAACTAATGATTAATAGGCGTAGTTATAAAGTGTTGAGAAGCGGCTAATCATTAGTTGATTATCAACAGATGGTAAATTAAAGATTATTTTAGTTTTGCATGAGTTTGAATCATTAATTAGATGCATTTGAACCCCTTGAGGAGGATTTACTGTCTCATATACAGATCATATGCTGACATGACCGTTGCTTTCATCTGAGAGATTGAATATGATTTGTTGGAAGACAGCTGAGATGATGTCGGCTCAATCTACAAAAGGTTAGTTGACAATTGGTTAATACCTTGTTGCAAAAAAACATATTGACAGTCAACAGGCACTTTTTGTAAAATCTCTTGATCAACACTAGAAATGCTCCTTATAGTCTGTCGGCAGTTAGTTGAACGTATGTTACTTGTCTGTTGAAACAGTGTTGAATGTCAACTGATAAATTAGTCTAACTAGTGGAGTCTCAACAGATGGACTATCACGATAAAGGGTTACCAAATAGCTTAATAACAAGCACTTACTGTAGCAGACATGTTCTCTATATCTCTGTTATTCATATCTGGTATCTCTATTTTGATGCTTTTTTAGTATTTGCTGTTATTAGTGGTTTTACCTTAATTTCATCTTTGAGCTCTTACATTTGATCTCATCTCTGTTATTTTATATGAATTATGTCACAATCAACAATCGTAAAAATGTATCTTGTCTTTAATATGAGGCTGTGCAAACTAGAATGATGAAAGTGCTTTATCGTGTTTATTCAGATGATGTTGAAGAAGCTTAAGATGACAAAAGTGCTCCTGGACATGATTCTGTCACACAAAGGTAAAAAAATATTTGATTCGACAACCACAATCACTCTTTGTCTTATTCTTCCATCCAGATGAACCTCCATGTCGTCTTCATGTAACAAATGACACTTTGTTACAGTGAATTTCAGAAGAATACTAATGTACGGTTGCATCAGTTGTTTACCACCAAATTTCCGTCAGGAGCCAATGGCGAGTTGCATCATTGCCAATCAGTGTTAATGATGAGGACTTGCTTCGACACGTCTTCTGAACCAATCCCACCGTCCGTAAACATAAACCCTGTAAATATGTTAATATGTTAGCAAGTTGTCTGGTCCGTAAACTCAGCAACATGCAAATAATTCTTCTGTAAGAGGGGACACATTTCCATATTGGTTTATTTTCTGGAACGCTTGGCTTCGATTGGCTCCTGAAGCTCCCGGTGGTGTTGAATCATGGGACTGAAGGTGTCGTCAGTGTCTTCAGCTTAAAATGAGCTATCAGTCTCACAACGAACTTCACACTGCGCTGAAGACCACAGGAACGTCAGACAGGTAAGAGATGATGCTTATCATGACACTGAAAGGGTTGGTCTGACGGACACTTCATGAATGTGACAACTGGTGGTTTAAGACGATTCATATTCATGACATTAATTGAACAATCAACTAAGGTCACTGATTAATTCAACTTAATGTTTTGACTTAACTATGAATTTGTGTTACTGTATCAACTTAATGAAACTATCTTTTGTAGAGCTGCTTTAAAGTTGAAATTGAAATCAAAACGATATTTGAACTGAAGTAATCTTTATTATTGTGAAGCTGTGTTGTATAAATACTATGAACATGACTTGACAAATCTAGTTTAGTCTAGTTTATATCACAAACTCTATACATATTCTGTCACATAGTTGTCATAAGGCTGCTTGTTTATCTTCTATGTATTTTGTGAACCATAATTATTGTACTATTAGGGTTAGGGTTACCGTATTACCCTATTGTTACCCTATTGTTCAAGTATTTCTAAAATGTCATTGTGTAGAAGATTTTTGTACTATGAATATTTTTTCCCATTTCAAACAAAGTAGATTCCTACTGTGACAACATGATATAATGTGACAACATGCCCCTTTGTAGATGTAGTTTGTTAAATGAACTGTAACAATCATGTTTTTCCTAGTCAAGAATTTAAAGTTTCAACTAGAGAATATCCATTTTTATTGAAAGTGATTATTCTTTAACAGAAAGCCTTTTGTTGCTTTATGAGAGATCGTCACATGTGATGTCAAGGCATCCGTAGGGAAATACTTTAATTCAACACATATTTGTAGGCATGTGTGGAGAGTTTCATGAGCCCAAACAGTGAAATTCACTCATGAATGTTTTTATCGCGACACAAAGTCAAAGCTGTTTCAGTGCCGTTTGATTGGCCACCGTTTGTGTGTTTCAGGGGTTGGTCCGAGCACACAGAGAAGACGATGGAAATCACAGAGCTGTTCAGATTCATCAACTCCTCTCTGCTCATCAGTCACCGGCCGCTGAACGCCTCTCCGGTCGAGCAGACCGTCTACGCCGGATGCGCACACATGCCCAGCGTCCTCATCTTCTACCTGGTGCTACAGTTCATTAACATGTTCCTGGGCATCCCGGCCAACATCATGGTTCTGTGGCTCATCCGTAAGAATAAGGGAGACTCGTCCACCTCAGACATCTTCATCATTCATCTGGCCGTGCTGGACACTTTCTTCTGCCTCTCTCCTCCGCTGGAACTGGCCAACATCGTGTACCTGACCAGCAGCAGCACCTGGTTCGTCCTGCGCTTCTTCTACGGCTTGAAAGATTTGTCGCCGCTCTTCTTGTCCTGCATCTGTCTGGACCGATACATGGCCGTCTGCCATCCCATCACCTTCACCGAACTCAAAGACCAGCGGCATCGCTCGGTGTGCGCCGGCGCCGTGTGGCTCGTCACTTTAGTCTACGCCTCAGCGAAGTGCGCAGGAAACATCCCTAACTTCGAGAAAGTCTTCACCGTCATGATTCTGGTGGCATTTGCATTCATGCTGTTCTGTAACATCTCCATTCTCTGGGCCCTCAGACGGTCGGCTCCAGGCCGAGACGAGAGGCATCCCGTCAAGAAAAAGGCCTTCAGAATGGTCATCATCATCTTGGCCATCATTGTGTTTAACTACTTCCCGCCGGTGGCTCTCTTTCCGTTTCAAGAGTATTTCTCTCCGGAGGTCTTCCGCTGTTACATCCACTACATCGCCTTCGGCTTCATGGACATCAGCAGCAGCATCCAGCCGGTTCTGTATCTGTCACGGGACAAGCTTCACAAAGTCCCACCGCGCTGCTCGAAAAACACGGAATCTGTGGACGATCCTGTGTTCACCGTCAGCCATTGATTTGCTGTTTTTGGAGTATTTCATTGATCAGATGCACTGAACTACTGTAATAATGCAGGTCTGTGTACGTAAACAATGTGTGCTGTTATTATATTACAGCCATTAGATTTATTCGGCAGCTGTTTTATGGTTAAGTTTTTTGATTGTGAGGCATGCAATGAATTTACATAAAAACAATGTATTTAATTCTATGTATTTATTTGCCGTGTATATATGAAGAGCTCTTTTCCAAAACGCTATAAATCCATTTCAATAGTTTTCAGGAAAACTACATTTTTTACCTAGACCCACACATTTTGTGAATATTCAAATTATCCTGTTTAAATGTTTTATTGGTTCAGTCTGAACATTTTGAACAATAATTATTAAATCAAACAACAATATTGTTAATGATAATTTAAAAGTTAATTTTATTTTTTTCCAAAACGCTATAAATCGAAATAAACCTCAAACAAATAGTACCAATTTCAGCATATGCATGAAAAAAACAAATTATTAATACCAATTTCAACATATGCATGAAAAAAACGAATTATTAAAAATGATCAATATAACGATATTCAAAAAAGGGATGGGCACCCCTCCAGCACATGCACACACACACACAGGCTACATAACATGTGAGCAAAGCGGAGCAGCATGACGCTTAAATATAAGTTAAAAAAAAACAAAAAAACAAAATAAACATTTCACATTTGTTTTTAATAATATTACATTACTTATTTTTATTATTTCATCTATGTTGAGTAGGCTATGAAAAGGGAACCGCATGAGATTAGTAAGATAGGATCAAAATTCAAAAGCTGCCCAATATCGGAAAATATTTGGAGTGCGTCAGACATGATTTTGACCACTTATTAAGTTTTGTTTTGTAGAAAGCTTGTAAATTTCGTTTCATATAAATTGTATCTTCATTTTAATAAATGTTTCATCGACAAATTGACTGGATTAATACATTAGAAGTAAATATCAGACAATATAATCAGGACACAGAGGCGCGCAGGTGAACCGGAGCGCGTCTCATAATATGAACCGAAACACCGCGATGCTTGCCTCACACAGGCCTGAGAACTAAGCTACAGAAAGCTTTAAATATCTACTTTTAAACAAAACAATTAAAAACTAAAATAAATTGGCAACTCTCTGCGTATGTAGGCTAATTCGAAGTATGCGTTTCTCTATGCGCGTTCACTGCGAAGATGGCGAGTAAGCATCATCAACTTTATCTTTGTTGCTGACACTGAGACCCCGTTTACACCTGGTATTAAAATGCGATCTGTATCCAGATAAGTTATCCGGATAATAAGTACTGATTCAATTTACACCTGGCCACATAAATGTGTTTTTGCAAAACGGATATAAATCCGATCTTCACCTCCTGCGTTATATGCAGATTTATTGGATTGCACGCCACCAAAAGCAACAGATCTGAGCGGCATTTTATTGATCATCAGCTAATTTCCAAATCAGAGACATCAATAAGAGAGAGTGGCAACAGGCCTGGTAAGATAATTTCGTTTCTTTACTTGAAGATGTGTTAACTGCGTCTGTGACTTACTTTCACTTTTATTTGCGATGTTTGCACGTTGAATAGACGCTCAGCTGCTCATCTGCGGTGATGCGTGTCGCGTGTCGCATCTGACTAGGCTATAACATGACATATAGCCTATATAACACGCTCTCACTCGTTTATTTTTTAGCATTTTTGGGAGGAGTAAAATATACATATGTGGTTTCAACAACCAGATTGCGTTTACACCTAGTAAAGATCCGGACACAATGCGAGCCAGACTACCTCCAGATGTGGTCAGGCAGATTCGATCACGATCCGATCACAACGCGTTTACACCTTGCATTAACATGCTTTTTTATTATCCGGATAACTTATCTGGATACAGATCGCATTTTAATACCAGGTGTAAACGGGGTCTGACAGAAAACACTAGTTTATTAATAAACAATTCAAATGTTTCATGCATCATTACTTTTGCCGGTTCTTTGTGGCAAGCTTTATGCATACGTTGAGATGCGGAATATGCAATTAAAAACGCTCATATGGTTTCTCTCCCATTTAATTAAATCAATATATGTGATTACTGATAATACAAATGGCTTAAATGATCTACTACTAGTCGACTAGAAAACTAGGACTCATTTTGAGGAATGAATGAACATAATAAACCTCTGTTCAGAGTGCCGCCGTGCTGGATTGTATAGAGCGCTCATTGAATTTGAGGATTTATCGTGTTTAGGCTAAAAACAGGCCTGGCGCTTATCGTGGTTTGGAAAGAAACTGTATCTTGCAGTACATTTTAAACAAGGAAATATAGCGATTCGGCATGAAACGTTGATAGAGCAGTGAAAGGGTTCTGTCCGCAGCAGAATGACACGACAAACTCATTTTTTTAAAAAATGTCGTTTAACGCGTTTTGGAAAAGAGCTCTTCATATATATAATGTGGCGGGAGGAGCAAATGACAGACACAGTGGGAGTATCAGGCCTCACAGAGGCATTTTTTTAACAAAGAAACATAAAATGCCCAAAAAGGGGGGAAATAAAGTGTTAAAACCCAAGGGGATCTGGTGTCCTCGTCGGCAGCGGCAGGAATCCTCTGTGATCCCTTCCTGGCCCAACGAGGACACCAGCGTGCACGACGGGGAAGAGACCAGTCTCTCGAGGAGAAGCGTGCTCAGCTTTTAAAAGCGGTGGTGATGAAGCTTCATATCCTTCAGGTGTTCCTCATCACACGCCGCCTCTCCTCTCCAATCACACACACTCCAGTCGGGAACTGGCGAAGTTAAGGGACGGGTCGCGCTGATTACAAGGGAGAGGCAGCTGTTTCGCAAAATATACTCTAACACAGCAGTTGTTGATATTTAACCTTTAGTGTAACAAGGTTTGTAATTCAAGGAAGGAGGCAGGAACCGGCGATTGTTTTACACTTTAATAATCAAAGTAAACAAACACAAAATGAAAGTAAAAGCGGCAGCCCTTCACAGAAGACTGCCACTTACACATTAACAAAACACAACATAAAGTCCAGGCCTGGTCCTCTCTTATTCTTCACTGTCGTCGCTCCTCATATGCTCCGTGAGAAACTCAAAGGTGAAAACCGAAAACACAGACTCAGCGACGTGGGGGCTGAAACATCCTCACCGTATCCTCCAGTAAAATATAAAACCAAACAATGGCAACAGCCAATTCTGGCTCCATAGCTGTGTACTCAATTATATCAAATGAATGATCAGGATGGCAGCTGTTCTTTCACACTGTTGCTTGGCGCCAGGAGCGGTAATCGGGAACACCTGGTTTTGGCGCCAGGAGCGGTAATCGGGAACACCTGGTTTTGGCGCCAGGAGCGGTAATCGGGAACACCTGGTTTTGGCGCCAGGAGCGGTAATCGGGAACACCTGGTTTTGGCGCCAGGAGCGGTAATCGGGAACACCTGGTTTTGGTGCCAGGAGCGGTAATCGGGAACACCTGGTTTTGGCGCCAGGAGCGGTAATCGGGAACACCTGGTTTTGGCGCCAGGAGCGGTAATCGGGAACACCTGGTTTTGGCGCCAGGAGCGGTAATCGGGAACACCTGGTTTTGCGATTAGGAAATCCCACAAAGGCTACATGGTGCGTCCTTCGAAGGACAAATAGGCTGCACCCTTCGAAGTCCTACACATTGGGACACAGCTCTTGTCTGTTCTCAGTCTTATTAAGTGTGTGTGTGTGTGTGTGTGTGTGTGGGTCTTCAGCCTACACCACTCCGTGACACATGTGAAGGCCTGGGTCAATTCACCTTTATTTTTATAGGGCTTTATACAATACATTTGTTATATATTTGTTATACAATTGTTTCAAAGAAGCTTTACAGAGATAATAGGAAAACTCTGGGTTTGGGCCAAATTCCAAGCTCAGACAGCGCCAAATACGCATAAACATTTACTTCATCTTATTATGTAAGTGTGAACTTGTTAGTCCTGTGTGTTGAGTGAGAAGGTTTAGGAGTGAGAAGTTTAAGGGTTAGGGTTAGGTAGAGAGGTAAAAACGAGCTGAAGCTTAAAGTCCCTGTGAAATCAAAACTGAACCTATTTACTTTGTTAGCGCATATTACTAGTCTTGTGGTGAACAATTAATCCGTGCAAGTACATATATATTAAAAAAATCTAAATATCAAAATCTGAAAAGTTACTTCCGGTCTGGAACGGTTTCTTTTTCTGATGACGTAGGTTTCACAGTTTGGGTGGGGAAACGCTTAACCACTCCCCTCAAACCGTTAGTTTGCTATGAGCGAGAGATGGAGAGGAGGAGCGCTAGAGTAAAACCCTGCCCTCTGTTCAATATTCCGTTTCACTTGGAAATACGTCACAGCACTGGAGAAAAATCGTTTGCAACTTCCGGTTCACGGGGACTTTAAGTGTCCATATATCTCCAACGCTGTATCAGTCTGAAACTTGGAATATATACTGATTGAGTTATGGTCAGTCTAAAGGCCATTGCACACTGAGTCCGAAATTCGCATCCGAAATTTACGCATGTTAAAAAAAAATTCGACCTCACGTTATGTCAATCACGGTTGCACACCGCCTCCGAAACTTTCATCCGTCATAAAAAAAATTCGGATTGGGTTCGATTTTCTGCGTTTGAGAGGTTTTTCCGACAATTCAGGGCCGGGGGAGCTCGTTACTGTCTATGGAGCTCGTTCTCGCATATCATTGCACATATGCGCAGTGCCTTCAGTTTCAGTTTTCAATTCGATCAAGTGTTTATGTTCTCTTCTCTCGATTGGATTATGAAAGGAATAACCTCCCCTTTCAATCGGATTGAAATTTCAGATCGATTAATGTGTGATTGAGCAGCCAATTTGATAACTAATGTATTATTTTGGGTACAATATATAGCCTAATCTGTAGCCTATACAGCTGTTCTGCTTCCACTGGGCCATGCGTGTGTGCGTGTGTCCATACCTTAGACATACTGACAGTCTCTGTTCGATTGGTTCACGGAAATTGGTGGTCTTGTTTTTAAAATGTGGCTCCAGAATCGCAAGCAAAGCATCAAACTGTCCCACTGACTTCCTCAGTTAAATTTTGAATCGCTCAGGATAAATTCGTAACTCCTTGATAAGGAACTCTCCTTCCTCTCGGCGCAATTTCAGGATTGGATGGACGTAATATTTTCTCTTTCTTCTCTTTTCAATAAGAGAGAGGACAACAAAATCATCCTCACTGCTTGACGAATCCATTTGGTATTTTTGCGTTTTTTTCTCGCAAAGGTTTAATAAATACGCATCGGACTCAGTGTGCAAGGTTTCTGTGCGTGACGAATTTTTAGGCTGACGAACACGGAAAAACGCATACGAAAATTTTGAACTCAGTGTGCAATGGCCTTAATGGTGGTGGTTAGGTTTGTGTCTCTAGCGCCATCAGGTGTGTAGACACGGTACTGCACGATTTTTTTAGACCGGGCTGGTTAAAAGTGGTCTTTTTTTATAAAGGGCTCTTGTTTTGAGTGGTTGAATCAAAATTTAGAAAATTGCTTTACTGTATCAAAATAATCTAATACTGCTACAAATAACAATTGTAGAGGCTACTCCGGTAGGCAGTGGTGATGTAACCAAATTCACCCAGAGCAATGTGGCAATGGTATTTAAAGGTTTGTACAACTAAAAAGATTTGTAATCTGCCATTTTCCCCGTGCCCTTCACGAGTGGCTCCGAACCCAGAGTACTCCCCCTACGTCAGTAGTTAGGAGTGTGGAGAAGGGGTGGTGGAGGGATGCTGCTAAACTGTCTATGGATTGAAGTGAGACTGCTGAGTCTATATACACCTCTTATCCTCTTATAGGGGAAAATGTGGCTATGCAATCCAGACAAATCCTGGAGGGCTTGAACATGAAGCTCATCCTGGAGGAGTGCAAAGGCTCTGTTGGTCCTGTTAATAAACTGAACCGGTTTCCACAGCCATGCTGGGGAGAGCCCAAAATCTGTGCCATGAATCTTTGAAGTAACTTCAAGCGTGCCTTTTTTACACGGCATTCTCATGAGAAAATCTTTAAAGACAGAATATTCAAACATGTATAAATAAAGGTAATTTTTGACAGTGTTAGTCACAGCGAAAGTCGCTGTTTGTACTTAAATAGGCATATAGGTAACGTCCTGGTTGCGTATGCGTATCCCTTGAAAAGGAGGGAACAGAGGACGTAATCGACGTCGACTGGAATGGGATCACGCTAGGCAGCCTTTTTTAAAACAAGCCAATGCACATTGGCGTTCGAGATATGCATCTCACACTCCACCCGGCGGCACGGGTTTAAATACGGACGTAGATGCTACTAAAGCTGCCACCTTCCAGTGCCTAGACAACAGCCTTGTGATCCTCCTGACATTTTTAGCAGAAGAGGCTTAGGCCAAGAATTCACTGCTGTTCCACAAGACCCACTCAGTTAGACTTGGATAACACTGGGAACACTGAACAGTGATGGCAGAATGACAGCGAAAGACACAGACTCGCCATAGGGAGCTGTACCGTGGAAGAATACACATATGGGATCACGGTAGGGATCGCAACATATAGACCCAGCCTAACACAGGTTCCACACTGCTGACGAGTGATAGGCCGAGCACCAGACGCTCCGCCATGTCCAACGCTGAGGAGTGTGGAGGAACTCAACAGAGTCCGGACAAGGAGAACTCAAGGGGTTAATTAATAATAAACGTTCTATGGGAGGAAAACTATAGCCTACAGACAAGAGCTATATAACACAATGCGCAAAGTTTTATATTAATGTAGGGTGACCATATTTTAATTACCAAAAACCAGGACACTCGGCCCAGCAAACACATGGGCCAACTCAAATGATACTCGAAGTTTACTTAAAGATACCTTATTAATTTCAATACATTTAATGTAGGTTTTGCCTCCTCTGTATGGATAGAAAATTGTTATATGAAAACAAGACATGTCCTGGGAAAACAAGACAGTTGGTCACCCTATATTAATGGCATTTCCTATTTCCTATATATATATATATATATATATATATATATATATATAATTATTTTAATTTATTTGAAAGGGTTTTGTCTCTAAATCTTTAAAGATAAAACTGTGTCACATTAGTAGGGTTAAAAATATAAGAACTTAAAATAACCATAAATGTATTGGTTATGGTACAATCACAAAATAAATGGACACTTGATTCTTCAACAAGAGCAAGTTTCATCAATATCAAGATATTTTACAGATACATGAATTAAACCTGTCGCTCATATCTTTTAAGTTGTTGCTCTTGGGATAACATCAACATGGCAGATGTCCAGATATCATTTATACTTAACGTGATCAGGCTATAAAGTACCTACACTTTTAGCACTCATCAAGTTAATTGGAAATAAGTACCTACTCAGTGAGTATGTGGTTTAGAATAAAGCCATGGTCCAGCCATATAAAGGCAAGACAAGTTTACATATCACTCAAAACTGCAATTCCCAGAATTCCTCCTGCTCATCACATGCACTTAATTACCCAGCCATCATCCTCACCTGCACCTGATCAGCACACTCATCACCACAGTATTTAAACACACCTCAGACACTTTGTCTGGTTTAATGTGGATTACGCACTGGTCTGCTAACCTGAGTTATTTATCCTCTGAGCTTTCACAAGGATGCTGTCTCCTAGTTCCCTCGTCTGTTCTCTACCTCTGATGCTGAAGTTTCAGCCGGTCCTATGAGTCCTGTGTGAGTGTGAGTGTGTGGAGGCGGTCTGAGCAAGGATGCAGGTCAGGAACTTTAATTTTTTTTTTGAGCACCCATTTATTTTTAATGTGTTGTTAATGCACTTTCTCACACCTCATTGTTTTACAGAAGTCCCAAACCTGACTTGGTCAATCCCAAGACGAGCCAAGTATGACGATTGGATCAAAGAACAAAGTGACTTCACTAAACCTTGGAGGGGTTTGAGAGCGGCAGGTATACTTGCGTGCTATGGTCATTAAATGTCTTTCTTGAGGTAAATGTAACGCAGTAGCGTTTCTAGGCACGGGCGAACCGGGCAGTCGCCCGGGGAGGCATTTCTTCATGTCACATGGGGGGCGGCACGAGCAGTTAAAAAAATCCTTTGTGCCGCGACGTTTTTCTATTTTTTATCATTTCGATTCAATTATTGGCAATGGCGCCCTGCTTGCTGATAAGGTGCCGGGATCTCCTGATTAGTTCAGGTATCGCGTCTTTTGCGCGCTCGACGTCGTTATTTCAAATCCTCTATGTTTCAAATAGGCGCACGGGATGCGCGCTCATTATGCGCTCACGGGAAGCGCGCTCATAAACTTTTCAGTATGGGAGTGCACGTGCACCCAAACACTTGGGTGTTTTTTCTCTTCTCCGTAAATAAATCTTCGAATAAATCCCCCATCGAAGGGGGTCTTGCCCTGCCCCTGGGTGTAATTCAAAGTAGAACCGCCACTGATGTAACGTTATGACTGTAGTCACTCCGGCTGTTATTGACCTTTTTCCGTGGTTGAAAAAAACACTGATTGATCGACATTACAGAATGTATGAGGCATAGATTTCGGTAAGTTACTGTGTCTTTCAACATGCACCTATTGATCATATGTGTTTTACTATTAACTAGGATTTTAAAGCTGCTTAAACTGCTGCAGTGATCGGACCCATTTAAAAGCGCGATATGTATTATTTGAATTTCATAATAAAATTAACAGAATCCGAGAGCTGAATTTGTCCATATCAAAAGTAATCTTCTCTGTCCAGTCTGTTCGGTGTCCTCTTCGCTTTTTTTTTTTTTTTTCTCTGTGTGAGAAAATGGGTGTGAGTGTGTGTGAAAAGTGTTAGTTGTGAGTCCATTGTCAATGTGAAATTTGGGAGCTCTGTGTTAAACTTTTATTTATCTTTTATTATTATAATTATTTTTTTAAATCGGTCTTGAAGTTTGTTCTTGTTAATGTCTGTGTAGGCTACTATGTGTGAATGTGGATTGTAATCTGCAAGGTTGCCATTATTTGCCTTTTATTTAATCTAGTAGTACTTCCAAAACGCTTCTCTTTCCCCTTTAAACTACTTGTATTTATGCATTTGTCCTATTTGTTTTAGTCAATTTTAGTTACTTCTCAGAATGGTTTCAACGTGTCTTTATGCCACCTTATTTTAGCCTTTGCTCCTTTTCTTCATTTTATATTTATGTACTTGTGTCCTTTTCAATGTTCCATTTGTTTAAATTTATGATTCTTTTTTATAGCACTTATGTTCTTTTGCATTTATATATATTTGTTCTTTAAGTTAGGTTTTTCATACTGTCTTTTAACTTATTTTTTTTTTTGTGTGGCGTGAGTTCCAGGCTGGGGGAGCGAACGACATCAGGGTGAGGTTCTGAAGAAAGACTACAGGAGCCTGATCGAGACGGTACGCAACACATCGCCTGAAGCAATGGCCTTCACCCCAGCAGAATCGGAGCGGCTGTTCTGTCTGACATCTCCAAGACGTTATACACCAGAAGTCAAAGTCGCTCATTTGAAAGGAGTTTTTCTCCTGGTTTCATCTCTTGGACTGATGTCTCTGCCTGTAAGGCTGTCTTTTGCCATCCTGATGCACGAGAATAGCACCATGTGTATGCTTGTATAAAAGTCTTGCTGGTTTTTTCCTGGGCTTTTGCTGCCATAGCTTAGCCTCTTTGATATAGACTTAAGTCTTTCCTTCACTCTCTAATTTATTTCTTATGTGCAATTTAACCCTTTCTGGGTCTACTTTAAATAATCTTTTCTAGATTATTTTTTTTCGACTAGGTTTCACTAGTTGTCTTCTATTTGAATTATATATATATATATATTTTAAAAAGAAAATACATTTCTAATCCTTAAGCATATCCACGCACACGCTATTTTTAGCAGGTGCTTAACTGTTCAATTACTGGCCAGAATTGAACAGTTAAAGCCCCACGTTGGGTGCCATGTTTTATGGTGTGTGCTTTAATCTTAACACCTTTTAACCTTATTATTTATTATCCTCAGGTTAGGTCGAGTGAGTCTAATCTGCCCTAAATCATAAGCATTTGAATGGTACTTACAATTTGTTCAGATGACTTCTCTGTGGTCAGTTCTTGCTTAAGGTTTATTAACACTGCTAGACTATTACTTGTAATTAGTTATTTATTAATATAAATATTCCAGAAATAAAAGTTAGGCTCAAACTTAAATTCTTTACGCTGAAACTCTGGAATAGCCTTCCCGATATGGTTTGACGCTCTGACTCACTGTCAGTTTAAAACTAGACAAAAGACGCATCTCTTTAGCCAAGCATTCACATACTGCTTACCTTTTATTCTTCTGTTGAATCAGATTGAATGCATTTAATACTATAAAACTTGAAGAGTCTGTAGGTTACTTGTATAGGTTGCATAGTATTTACAGTCATTACTTTCCTGTGTGTATTGTGTGAATGATGGGTGGTTGGGCAGATATTGTGTTATTGCGGTAGGTGGTATGCCATACGGAACTGTTGCCACTGAAACGCATTACCGCGACAGTGGGGCTCGACAGCCTTAGTCAAACGGGTTTGCGCGTATGGTTGGGTTGTGGAGAGTTTGTGAGATTGTGGTTTTTAACATCTACTCCTGTGTAATGGAAATCATTATGAACATCAGCTATGCTAATTATTTCCCATCTGTTTTCTGCTGTTATCTCGGGACTCTTGTCCCGAGAAATGGCGTTCGTCAACTCCAGTTTGTCAGAGCTGTCGTGCTGCAATGGGAGCGAACAACATCAGGCTGTGGCAGACGGAGGTCCTGAAGGACTATGGGAGCCTGATCGAGACGGTATGCAGCACATCGCCTGAAGCACCAATCATCGTGTCTGGACCGCTTCCCAAATAAACATCACGTGCCGATGCTCACAAGTCAGTGGTTAGTTACTCTTTGACTCTGACTTCATCTACTCAATGCGTTTCTCTTCCCAGGTGGACGTGATCATCTCTGGCTTCATTCACTCCGGCACCGACACAACACCATGGATCACACAGCGGAAGACACGAGCCAGGACCAGAGCTAGAACCTCTCCGCCGCCCCTCCCGGTCTTGGAGATCTCGACCCGGAACCGCTTCTCCACTCTTCGCGAGTCGGAACGTGACGCCACCGTGATCATGGGCACGTCCATGGTCCGTCATGTCTGTGCTACCTCAGGTAAGGATAAGGTGCGCACTCACTGCTTTTCTGGTGCTCATGTTCTTGATGTTGCTGCACAGGTTCCCGAGATCCTGAACGGTGATGAGCGCGAGCTGTTGTGCTGAACGTGGGAGCAAACGACATCAGGCTGAGGTTCTGAAGGACTACAGGAGCCTGATCGAGACGGTACACAACACATCGGACAACATCTCCAAGACGCTACACACCAGATGACTAGTAAGTCAAAGTCGCTCCTTTGAAAGGTGTGTTCTCCTGGTTCCATCTCTTGGACTGATGTCTCTGCCTGTAAGGCTATCTTTTGCCATCCTAATACATGATAATCACCCCATGTATATGCTTGTATAAAAGTCTTGCTGGATTTTTTTTTTTTTTTTCCTGGGCTTTTGCTGCCATAGCTTAGCCTCTTAGGTATAGACTTATTAGTCTTTCCTTCACTCTTTAACTTATTTCTTATGTGCACATCTAACCCTTTCTGGGCCTTCTTTAAATAATCTTTTCTAGATTATTTTTTTTCGACTAAGTTTCACTAGTCGTCTTCTAATTGATTTCTTTCTTTTTTTTTTTTTTCAAAGGGTTAGTCCTTAAGCATATCCACGCACACGCTATTTAGCAGGCGCTTAACTGTTCAATTACTGGCCAGAATTGAACAGTTAAAGCCCCACGTTGGGCGCCATGTTTTACGGTGTGTGTGCTTAACTTAACACCTTTTAACCTTATTATTTATTATCCTCAGGTTAGGTCGAGTAAGTCAAATCTGCCCTAAATCATAAGCGTTTGAATGGTACTTACAATTTGTTTGGTTAAGGTTTATTAACACTGTTAGACAATTACTTGTAATTAGCATTAGTTATTTATTAATTTAAATATTCCAGAAATAAAAGTTAGGCTCAAACTTAAATTCGTTACACTCAAACTCTGGAATCTACTCCTGTGTTAGGGAAATCATTATGGACATCAGCCATGCTAATTATTTCCCATCTGTTTTCTGCGGTTATCTCGGGACGCTTGTCCCGAGAAAAATGGCGTTCGTCAACTCCAGTTTGTCGGAGCTGCTGTACTGCACATGGGAGCGAACGATATCAGGCTGAGGTTCTGAAGAAGTTCTACAGGAGCCTGATCGAGACGGTATGCAACACATCGCCTGAAGCAACGATCATGGTGTCTGTGCCGCTTCCCACGTACAGACAAGGATAGGAAAGGTTCAGTAGATTATTTACACACACCTAATAAATAGTAAGTCAAAGTCCAAATCACAGTCTTTGTTCAAACTTAATTGATATGCTTAGTGTGGAACATTATATTGAAACTGTGTCTATTCCTTGTTTAGTGACGCCTGTGGAGAGACGACTCTGCCTGTGAGCTGCTGGATTGGCGGTCAGCGCTTTAAACATCACACGCCGATGCTCACAAGTCAGTGGTTAGTTACTCTTTGACTCTGACTTCATCTACTCCATGCGTTTCTCTGCCCAGGAGGACGCGATCATCTCTGGCTTCATTCACTCCGGCACCGACACAACACCATGGATCACACAGCGGAAGACACGAGCCAGGACCAGAGCTAGAACCTCTCCGCCGCCCCTACCGGTCTTCGAGATCTCGACCCTGGAACCGCTTCTCCCCTCTTCGCGAGTCGGAACGTGACGCCACCGTGATCATGGGCACGTCCATGGTCCGTCATGTCCGTGCTACCTCAGGTAAGGATAAGGTGCGCACTCACTGCTTTTCTGGTGCTCATGTTCTTGATGTTGCTGCACAGGTTCCCGAGATCCTGAACGGTGATGAGCGTGTCGGAGCTGTTGTGCTGAACATGGGTGTGAACGACATCAGGCTGAGGTTCTGAAGAAGGACTACAGGAGCCTGATCGAGACGATAGGCAACAGATCGCCTGAAGCAACGATCATCGTGTCTGCACCGCTTTCCACTTACAGACATGACTAGTAAGTCAAAGTCCAAATCACAGTTTTTGTTGTCCAAACTTAATTGATATGCTTAGTGTGGAACATTATATTGAAACTGTGTCTGTTCCTCGTTTAGTGACGCCTGTGGAGAGACGACTCTGCCTGTGAGCTGCTGGATCGGCGGTCAGCACTTGAAACATCACATGCCGATGCTCACAAGTCAGTGGTTAGTTACTCTTTGACTCTGACTTCATCTACTCCATGCATTTCTCTGCCCAGGAGGATGCGATCATCTCTGGCTTCATTCACTCCGGCACCGACACAACACCATGGATCACACAGCGGAAGACACGAGCCAGGAACAGAGCTAGAACCTCTCCGCCGCCCCTCCCGGTCTTGGAGATCTCGACCCGGAACCGCTTCTCCCCTCTTCGCGAGTCGGAACGCGACGCCGCCGTGGTCATGGGCACGTCCATGGTCCGTCATGTCTGTGCTACCTCAGGTAAGGATAAGGTGTGCACTCACTGATTTTCTGGTGCTCATGTTCTTGATGTTGCTGCACAGGTTCCGAAATCCTGAACGGTGATGAGCGCGAGCTGTTGTGCTGAACGTGGGAGCAAACGACATCAGGCTGAGGTTCTGAAGGACTACAGGAGCCTGATCGAGACGGTACACAACACATCGGACAACATCTCCAAGACGCTACACACCAGATGACTAGTAAGTCAAAGTCGCTCCTTTGAAAGGTGTGTTCTCCTGGTTCCATCTCTTGGACTGATGTCTCTGCCTGTAAGGCTATCTTTTGCCATCCTAATACATGATAATCACCCCATGTATATGCTTGTATAAAAGTCTTGCTGGATTTTTTTTTTTTTTTTCCTGGGCTTTTGCTGCCATAGCTTAGCCTCTTAGGTATAGACTTATTAGTCTTTCCTTCACTCTTTAACTTATTTCTTATGTGCACATCTAACCCTTTCTGGGCCTTCTTTAAATAATCTTTTCTAGATTATTTTTTTTCGACTAAGTTTCACTAGTCGTCTTCTAATTGATTTCTTTTTCTTTTTTTTTTCAAAGGGTTAGTCCTTAAGCATATCCACGCACACACTATTTAGCAGGCGCTTAACTGTTCAATTACTGGCCAGAATTGAACAGTTAAAGCCCCACGTTGGGCGCCATGTTTTACGGTGTGTGTGCTTAACTTAACACCTTTTAACCTTATTATTTATTATCCTCAGGTTAGGTCGAGTAAGTCAAATCTGCCCTAAATCATAAGCGTTTGAATGGTACTTACAATTTGTTTGGTTAAGGTTTATTAACACTGTTAGACAATTACTTGTAATTAGCATTAGTTATTTATTAATTTAAATATTCCAGAAATAAAAGTTAGGCTCAAACTTAAATTCGTTACACTCAAACTCTGGAATCTACTCCTTCGTTAGGGAAATCATTATGGACATCAGCTATGCTAATTATTTCCCATCTGTTTTCTGCTGTTATCTCGGGACGCTTGTCCCGAGAAAAATGGCGTTCGTCAACTCCAGTTTGTCGGAGCTGCTGTACTGCACATGGGAGCGAACGATATCAGGCTGAGGTTCTGAAGAAGTTCTACAGGAGCCTGATCGAGACGATATGCAACACATCACCTGAAGCAACGATCATGGTGTCTGTGCCGCTTCCCACGTACAGACAAGGATAGGAAAGGTTCAGTAGATTATTTGCACACACCTAATAAATAGTAAGTCAAAGTCCAAATCACAGTCTTTGTTCAAACTTAATTGATATGCTTAGTGTGGAACATTATATTGAAACTGTGTCTATTCCTCGTTTAGTGACGCCTGTGGAGAGACGACTCTGCCTGTGAGCTGCTGGATCGGCGGTCAGCGCTTGAAACATCACACGCCGTTGCTCACAAGTCAGTGGTTAGTTACTCTTTGACTCTGACTTCATCTACTCCATGCGTTTCTCTGCCCAGGAGGACGCGATCATCTCTGGCTTCATTCAGTCCGGCACCGACACAACACCATGGATCACACAGCGGAAGACACGAGCCAGGAACAGAGCTAGAACCTCTCCGCCGCCCCTACCAGTCTTCGAGATCTCGACCCTGGAACCGCTTCTCCCCTCTTCGCGAGTCGGAACGTGACGCCACCGTGATCATGGGCACGTCCATGGTCCGTCATGTCTGTGCTACCTCAGGTAATGATAAGGTGTGCACTCACTGCTATCTTGGTGCTCATGTTCTTGATGTTGCTGCACAGGTTCCTGAGATCCTGAACGGTGATGAGCGCGTCTTAGCTGTTGTGCTGAACATGGGTGTGAACGACATCAGGCTGAGGTTCTGAAGAAGGACTACAGGAGCCTCATCGAGACGATACGCAACAGATCGCCTGAAGCAACGATCATCGTGTCTGCACCGCTTTCCACTTACAAACATGACTAGTAAGTCAAAGTCCAAATCACAGTTTTTGTTGTCCAAACTTAATTGATATGCTTAGTGTGGAACATTATATTGAAACTGTGTCTGTTCCTCGTTTAGTGACGCCTGTGGAGAGACGACTCTGCCTGTGAGCTGCTGGATCGGCGGTCAGCACTTGAAACATCACATGCCGATGCTCACAAGTCAGTGGTTAGTTACTCTTTAACTCTGACTTCGTCTACTCCATGCATTTCTCTGCCCAGGAGGACGTGATCATCTCTGGCTTCATTCACTCCGGCACCGACACAACACCATGGATCACACAGCAGAAGACACGAGCCAGTACCAGAGCTAGAACCTCTCCGCCGCCCCTCCCGGTCTTGGAGATCTCGACCCGGAACCGCTTCTCCCCTCTTGGTGAGTCGGAACGCGACGCCACCGTGATCATGGGCACGTCCATGGTCCGTCATGTCTGTGCTACCTCAGGTAAGGATTAGGTGCGCACTCACTGCTTTCCTGGTGCTCATGTTCTTGATGTTGCTGCACAGGTTCCCGAGATCCTGAATGGTGATGAGCGCGTCTGAGCTGTTGTGCTGAACGTGGGAGCGAACGACATCAGGCTGAGGTTCTGAAGGACTACAGGAGCCTGATCGAGACGGTACGCAACACATCGCCTGAAGCAACGAGCCTTGCACATCTAACCCTTTCTGTGTCTTCTTTAAATAATCTTTTCTAGATTTTTTTTTTCCGACTAAGTTTCACTAGTCGTATTCTAATTGATTTATCTTTAAAAAAGAAAATATATTTCTAATCGTTAAGCATATCCACGCACATGCTATTTAGTAGGCGCTTAACTGTTCAATTACTGGCCAGAATTGAACAGTTAAAGCCCCCCGCTGGGCGCCATGTTTTACGGTGTGCGCTTTAAGCTTAACAACTTTTAACCTTTATTATCCTCAGGTTAGGTCGAGTAAGTCTAATCTGCCCTAGATCATTAGCATTCGAATGGTATTTACAATTGATCAGATGACTTCTCTGTGGTCCGTTCTTACTTAAGGTTTATTAACACTGCTAGACAATTACTTGTAATTAGCATTAGTTATTTATTAATTTAAATATTCCAGAAATAAAAGTTAGGCTCAAACTTAAATTCGTTACACTCAAACTCTGGAATCTACTCCTGTGTTAGGGAAATCATTATGGACATCAGCCATGCTAATTATTTCCCATCTGTTTTCTGCTGTTATCTCGGGACGCTTGTCCCGAGAAAAATGGCGTTCGTCAACTCCAGTTTGTCGGAGCTGCTGTACTGCACATGGGAGCGAACGATATCAGGCTGAGGTTCTGATGAAGTTCTACAGGAGCCTGATCGAGACGGTATGCAACACATCGCCTGAAGCAACGATCATGGTGTCTGTGCCGCTTCCCACGTACAGACAAGGATAGGAAAGGTTCAGTAGATTATTTGCACACACCTAATAAATAGTAAGTCAAAGTCCAAATCACAGTCTTTGTTCAAACTTAATTGATATGCTTAGTGTGGAACATTATATTGAAACTGTGTCTATTCCCTGTTTTGTGACGCCTGTGGAAAGACGACTCTGCCTGTGAGCTGCTGGATCGGCGGTCAGCGCTTGAAACATCACACGCCGTTGCTCACAAGTCAGTGGTTAGTTACTCTTTGACTCTGACTTCATCTACTCCATGCGTTTCTCTGCCCAGGAGGACGCGATCATCTCTGGCTTCATTCAGTCCGGCACCGACACAACACCATGGATCACACAGCGGAAGACACGAGCCAGGAACAGAGCTAGAACCTCTCCGTCGCCCCTACCAGTCTTCGAGATCTCGACCCTGGAACCGCTTCTCCCCTCTTCGCGAGTCGGAACGTGACGCCACCGTGATCATGGGCACGTCCATGGTCCGTCATGTCTGTGCTACCTCAGGTAATGATAAGGTGTGCACTCACTGCTATCTTGGTGCTCATGTTCTTGATGTTGCTGCACAGGTTCCTGAGATCCTGAACGGTGATGAGCGCGTCTTAGCTGTTGTGCTGAACATGGGTGTGAACGACATCAGGCTGAGGTTCTGAAGAAGGACTACAGGAGCCTGATCGAGACGATACGCAACAGATCGCCTGAAGCAACGATCATCGTGTCTGCACCGCTTTCCACTTACAAACATGACTAGTAAGTCAAAGTCCAAATCACAGTTTTTGTTGTCCAAACTTAATTGATATGCTTAGTGTGGAACATTATATTGAAACTGTGTCTGTTCCTCGTTTAGTGACGCCTGTGGAGAGACGACTCTGCCTGTGAGCTGCTGGATCGGCGGTCAGCACTTGAAACATCACATGCCGATGCTCACAAGTCAGTGGTTAGTTACTCTTTAACTCTGACTTCGTCTACTCCATGCATTTCTCTGCCCAGGAGGACGCGATCATCTCTGGCTTCATTCACTGCGGCACCGACACAACACCATGGATCACACAGCGGAAGACACGAGCCAGGACCAGAGCTAGAACCTCTCCGCCGCCCCTCCCGGTCTTGGAGATCTCGACCCGGAACCGCTTCTCCCCTCTTGGTGAGTCGGAACGCGACGCCACCGTGATCATGGGCACGTCCATGGTCCGTCATGTCTGTGCTACCTCAGGTAAGGATTAGGTGCGCACTCACTGCTTTCCTGGTGCTCATGTTCTTGATGTTGCTGCACAGGTTCCCGAGATCCTGAATGGTGATGAGCGCGTCTGAGCTGTTGTGCTGAACGTGGGAGCGAACGACATCAGGCTGAGGTTCTGAAGCACTACAGGAGCCTGATCGAGACGGTACGCAACACATCGCCTGAAGCAACGAGCCTTGCACATCTAACCCTTTCTGTGTCTTCTTTAAATAATCTTTTCTAGATTTTTTTTTTCCGACTAAGTTTCACTAGTCGTATTCTAATTGATTTATCTTTAAAAAAGAAAATATATTTCTAATCGTTAAGCATATCCACGCACATGCTATTTAGTAGGCGCTTAACTGTTCAATTACTGGCCAGAATTGAACAGTTAAAGCCCCCCGCTGGGCGCCATGTTTTACGGTGTGCGCTTTAAGCTTAACAACTTTTAACCTTTATTATCCTCAGGTTAGGTCGAGTAAGTCTAATCTGCCCTAGATCATTAGCATTCGAATGGTATTTACAATTGATCAGATGACTTCTCTGTGGTCCGTTCTTACTTAAGGTTTATTAACACTGCTAGACAATTACTTGTAATTAGCATTAGTTATTTATTAATTTAAATATTCCAGAAATAAAAGTTAGGCTCAAACTTAAATTCGTTACACTCAAACTCTGGAATCTACTCCTGTGTTAGGGAAATCATTATGGACATCAGCCATGCTAATTATTTCCCATCTGTTTTCTGCGGTTATCTCGGGACGCTTGTCCCGAGAAAAATGGCGTTCGTCAACTCCAGTTTGTCGGAGCTGCTGTACTGCACATGGGAGCGAACGATATCAGGCTGAGGTTCTGAAGAAGTTCTACAGGAGCCTGATCGAGACGATACGCAACACATCGCCTGAAGCAACGATCATGGTGTCTGGGCTGCTTCCCACGTACAGACAAGGACAGGAAAGATTCAGTAGATTATTTGCACACACCTAATAAATAGTAAGTCAAAGTCCAAATCACAGTCTTTGTTCAAACTTAATTGATATGCTTAGTGTGGAACATTATATTGAAACTGTGTCTATTCCTTGTTTAGTGACGCCTGTGGAGAGACGACTCTGCCTGTGAGCTGCTGGATTGGCGGTCAGCGCTTGAAACATCACACGCCGTTGCTCACAAGTCAGTGGTTAGTTACTCTTTGACTCTGACTTCATCTACTCCATGCGTTTCTCTGCCCAGGAGGACGCGATCATCTCTGGCTTCATTCAGTCCGGCACCGACACAACACCATGGATCACACAGCGGAAGACACGAGCCAGGACCAGAGCTAGAACCTCTCCGCCGCCCCTCCCGGTCTTGGAGATCTCGACCCGGAACCGCTTCTCCCCTCTTCACGAGTCGGAACGCGACGCCACCGTGATCATGGGCACGTCCATGGTCCGTCATGTCTGTGCTGCCTCAGGTAAGGATAAGGTGCGCACTCACTACTTTCCTGGTGCTCATGTTCTTGATGTTGCTGCACAGGTTCCCGAGATCCTGAACGGTGATGAGCGCGTCGGAGCTGTTGTGCTGAACGTGGGAGCGAATGACATCAGGCTGAGGTTCTGAAGGACTACAGGAGCCTGATCGAGATGGTACGCAACACATAGTCTGAAGCAACGATCGTGTCTGGACGGCTTCCCACATACAGACATGACTAGTAAGTCAAAGTCCAAATCACAGTCTTTGTTGTCCAAACTTAATTGATATGCTTTGTGTGGAACATTATATTGAAACTGTGTCTATTCCTTGTTTAGTGACGCCTGTGGAGAGACGACTCTGCCTGTGAGCTGCTGGATCGGCGTCAGCGCTTGAAACATCACAAGCCGATGTTCACAAGTCAGTGGTTAGTTACTCTTTGACTCTGACTTCGTCTACTCCATGCGTTTCTCTGCCCATGAGGACGCGATCATCTCTGGCTTCATTCAGTCCGGAACGACACAACACCATGGATCACACAGCGGAAGACACGAGCCAGGACCAGAGCTAGAACCTCTCCGCCGCCCGGAACTGCTTCTCCCCTCTTCGAGTCGGAACGCGACGACGCTGTGATCATCGGCGCATCCATGATCCGTCATGTCCGTGCTACCTCAAGTAAGGATAAGGTGTGCACTTGCTGCTTTCCTGGTGCTCGTGTTCTTGATGTTGCTGCACAGGTTCCTGAGATCCTGAACGGTGATGAGCGCGAGCTGTTGTGCTGAACGTGGGAGCGAACGACATCAGGCTGAGGTTCTGAAGGACCACAGGAGCCTGATCGAGACGGTACACAACACATCGCCTGACGCAACGATCATCGTGTCTGAACCGCTTCCCTCTTACAGACAAGGACAGGAAAGGTTTAGTAGATTATTTGCACTAATTAAATTATTAATGTCATTGTGTAATGAACAGAAATTGCTCTTTGTAAATAATTGGAATCTGTTCTGGGAGAGACCTAGGCTCTATTATGCTTCACCTCAGCAGAATCGGAGGGGCTGTTCTGTCGGACAACATCTCCAATACGTTACACACTTAATGACTAGTAAGTCAAAGTCGCTCCTTTGAAAGGAATGTTTCTCCTGGTTCCATCTCTTGGACTGATGTCTCTGCCTGTAAGGCTTTCTTTTGCCATCCTAATATACGAGAATCACCCCATGTATATGGTTGTATAAAAGTCATGTTGGATTTTTCCTGGGCTTTTGCTGCCATAGCTTAGCCTCTTTGGAATAGACTTATTAGACTTTCAATCACCCTTCAACTTATTTCTTATGTGCACATGTAACCTGTTTTGGGTGTTAAATAATTTTTTCTAGATTAGTATCTTTTTTTCGACTAAGTTTGTCTAGTCGTCTTCTATTTGGTTATGTATCTTTTTTTTTCTTTTTTTTTATCAAAAAAAGAAAATACATTTTTAATCCTTATGCATATCCATGCACATGCTATTTAGAAGGCACTTAACTGTTCAATTACTGGCCAGAATTGAACAGTTAAAGCCCCACATGGGCGCCATGTTTTACGGTGTGTGTGCGCTTTAATTTTAACACCTTTAACATTATTATTTATTATCCTCAGGTTAGGTCGACTAAGTCAAATCTGCCCTAAATCATAAGCATTCGAATGGTACTTACAATTTGTTCAGATTACTTCTCTGTGGTCAGTTCTTGCTTAAGGATTATTAACGACACTGCTAGGCAATTGCTTGTAATTAACATTAGTAATTTATTAATGTAAATATTCCAGAAATAAAAGTTAGGCTCAAACTTAAATTCTTTACGCTCAAACTCTGGAATAGCCTTCCCGATATGGTTTGACGCTCTGACTCGCTGTCAAAGTTTAAAACTAGACTAAAGACGTATCTCTTTAGCCAAGCATTCACATACTGCTTACCTTTTATTCTTCTGTTGAATCAGATCCAATGCTTTTAATACTTTAAAACTTGAAGAGTCTGTAGGCTACTTGTATAGGTTGCATAGTATTTACAGTCATTACTTTCCTGTGTGCATTGCGTGAATGATGGGTGGTTGGGCAGATATTGTGTTATTGCGGTAGGTGGTATGCCATACGGAACTGTTGCCACTGAAACGCATTACCGCGACAGTGGGGCTCGACAGCCTTAGTCAAACGGGTTGGCGCGTATGGTTGGGTTGTGGAGAGTTTGTGAGTGTTTTTTTAACATCTACTCCTGTGTAATGGAAATCATTATGAACATCAGCTATGCTAATTATTTCCCATCTGTTTTCTGCTGTTATCTCGGGACGCTTGTCCCGAGAAAAACGGCGTTCGTCAGCTCCAGTTTGTATCCAGCCTCTCATGGAGACTTCAGATGCCCCAACACCTGCGATGAGAAGACTAAATGCCTGTGAAGAGACGACTCAACACCTGTGAAAGATGACTCGATGCCTGTGGAGAGACGACTCAATGCTGGCGATATGTTATGCCCTTAATATTACATGATTATCTAAATGTAATTTTCCATGTACTTTTCTGTAATGCACTTTCTGTAAAGCTGCTTTGAAACAAGTATTGTGAAAGGACTATACAAACAAACAAACAAACTTGAATTCACTTGCAGGGCCAACAGACACAGAGCTTGCAGCGGGGGAGCTTCACTGCAAAGCATACAGGTACGCAATCCTCTTCTTTAAGTGACAGACAGAGAACTTACGGCTGGAAGTTTCACTGCACAGCAGTTAGTTAAGCGTTCACTACGTGTCTCTCTTCACAGTGGGCTGCCAGATAAATACACTCAATGGTCTGTGAAGCACAGCAATGTTAGCCTCTTCTTATGCAGTCAGAATGTGATGGAAAACTCCGGTAAGAAGTGGACATCCAGGGGTTTAGGTTCACACTTCACACAGCAAACAGTGCATCACATCCCTTCATCTCAACAATTCAGCACTCAGTGGGAAATACTCTATATATGGCCGTCGCCCTTCTTCTGAACTGGCATTCACATCAAGAGGTCCCACAGACACGAGAGGAGGATGGAAATTGATTTGGACTACTCATGATCTCTCACAAATGATCTTCTGTCCCATGGTTACCTCCTTCTCATTGAATCAGCCTGCTCTTTCTCCCAACTCACAGCACCGTGCCCGTTCGCCGGCCCCACTTCCTCTTCACCACGGCTCACACTTTCTCTGAGAGCACTTCTCCCAAAACAATGCCCCGTTTGGTCTGTACTTCCTCCTTTTATACTCCTCTAATCGCAACGCGTCCCAATTGCGAAGCTTTACTCCCCATGCACAGCTGCCAGCGATGTTTGGCTGATCACCCCATTTTCGGGGATTTTTGCGCTACCCTGGAACTAGCCTGGTGTTCCTTTTTTTGGGTCCGGCGGGAGGCAATCACGGCGAACATTAGTTCCGCTTTGTTAGGGACAAAGTTGGATTTTGTCACCCAGTGACATACTTTTTCAAAATTTACAATTTTATGTTTGTGCATTTTCCTATCGTTTGCATTTATTTTATTTCTTTCTCTTGTCTTTGCATTTTTTAAGCAAATTGTTTTTCTAAGCCCGTTGTTTTTTGTTTATGATTTAATGTCTTCCATCATCTCTCATTTATGCTATTTTAATTGTTAGTAATTATGCTGTTCTATGTTCCTGTCCAATTGACTATTATGCCGATGGGGTGCATCTTGACTTGTTTGACTTGTGTGGATCTTGACTTGTGTTTGACTTGTGGGTCTTGACTTGTGTTTGACTTGTGGGTCTTGACTTGTGTTTGACTTGTGTGGGTCTTGACTTGTGCTTGACTTGTGTGGATCCTGACTTGTGTTTGACTTGTGTTGATCTTGACTTGTGTTTGTCTTGTGGGTCTTGACTTGTGTTTCACTTGTGTGGATCCTGACTTGTGTTTGTCTTGTGGGTCTTGACTTGTGTTTGACTTGTGTTGATCTTGACTTGTGTTGATCTTGACTTGTGTTTGTCTTGTGGGTCTTGACTTGTGTGGATCTTGACTTGTGTTTGACTTGTGGGTCTTGACTTGTGTTTCACTTGTGGGTCTTGACTTGTGTTTCACTTGTGTGGATCTTGACTTGTGTGTGTCTTGACTTGTTTCACTTGTGTGGATCCTGACCTGTGTTTGACTTGTGTGGATCTTGACTTGTGTGGATCTTGATTTGTGTTTGACTTGTGGATCTTGACTTGTGTGGATCTTGACTTGTGTGGATCTTGACTTGTGTTTCACTTGTGTGGATCCTGACTTGTGTTTGACTTGTGTTGATCTTGACTTGTGTTTTGTCTTGTGGGTTTTGACTTGTGTGGATCTTGACTTGTGTTTGACTTGTGTGGATCCTGACTTGCGTTTGACTTGTGTTGATCTTGACTTGTGTTTTGTCTTGTGGGTCTTGACTTGTTTCACTTGTGTGGATCTTGACTTGTGTTTGACTTGTGTTGATCTTGACTTGTGTTTGACTTGTGGGTCTTGACTTGTGTTTCACTTGTGTGGATCTAGACTTGTGTGTCTTGACTTGTTTCACTTGTGTGGATCCTGACCTGTGTTTGACTTGTGTGGATCCTGACTTGTGTTTGACTTGTGTTGATCTTGACTTGTGTTTGACTTGTGTTGATCTTGACTTGTGTTTTGTCTTGTGGGTCTTGACTTGTGTTTGACTTGTGTTTGACTTTCACATCATCAATCAACTGTGTTTGACTTGTGTGAATCTTGACTTGTGTTTGACTTTCACATCATCAATTAACTGCAGATGCAAATCAAAGTTACTTGAGCTACAATATATAGGGGTGTATCCCACTCACAAAGACAACTTCTTTTTTCCGTTTTTTTGGTTTTTATTTATATTGTACTAAATGTAATTTTTGTATTTATGGTTTCGCCTCTTGTTCCATTTTAAGATCAATTTTGTCCTTTTATTATCCCTTTCTATTTTATTACCCTTTTGTCTGTCTTTGTCTTAAACATTAAAAAAAAAACAATAAAAATAAAAACCTAAATATACCATAAATGCATTTTTTTAATTATATATCTTTCACTGGTTTCAAACATTTCCAGTCTGTTTTTTATGCTATTGTTTGCCTTTCTTATATTGTAAAGCTTTGTATTGAAGTTGTAAACTTACTTTTTTGTATTTTGTTGCACTTGACTTTGTTTGTTTCTTTTTAATTTCTTTTTTTTACTTAGGTTAACAAAAGGCTTTAAAAAAAACAGAACATGGAAACAAATATGGACCATAACCCGTGTTTTACTCTTATGACTTTACTTGTGCCCATATTGTGTAATTTGGAACACCCCATTTGTGAATCCTAACCTTTTTTTTTGCATTTTTAAAATTACTTTAAGTTTTTGTGAGGTTTATAATCTGTTTTGGTTTATTTTGTGTTCTCATAAAACAGCTGGAGGGACCGGCCAACACAGGATAGACAATCCAGTCTGATGTCCTTCACACTCAGCCTCTCATTGATGCTGCTCCTCCCCCTCCTCTAGTGTCATCTAGTTAATGTGGCCTGTGTTTGGCTACTTTCAGCCCTTTGGTTCATCCTTCATTTTACCCTTTACACCTTGAGTCCACCTTTGTGCCAAGCCCCAGACTTATGGCGGAGCTGGTAATCTGAGGCCAAAGACAGGGCGACAGAGTGAAAGTTAGGTTGATGCTCTATCAGGTCCTCCATGGGCAGTTATTGCCCTGCAGTGCAGTGGTCTTGTCTCTGCCCAGGTCCCCGTCTCTAATGGCTCCATCTGAGTTGGTTGTCCACCGAGTTGTAACTGGCTCATTCACCAAAGGTCCCCCATCCTTTTATCGATTGTATTTTGGCTCTACATCCTCCTTTGCCTCTTTGTTCATAATACTTTCAACTTTTTTTTTTGTGGTTTCACTTTGTACATTTTGTATTCCTGTAAGTTTACTTTTACATGAACGTCTATACAAAAGTGTCAAAAAAAGGAGCATAATTTTGTATTTATGCTGTTGATTGACTTGTATTAATGTCACACTTTTTGAAAAGTTACTTTTTGAAAAGTTACTTTTTGGAAAGTTACTTTTTGGAAAGTTACTTTTTGGAAAGTTACTTTTTGGAAAGTTACTTTTTGGAAAGTTACTTTTTGGAAAGTTACTTTTTGAAAAGTTACTTTTTGGAAAGTTACTTTTTGAAAAGTTACTTTTTGAAAAGTTACTTTTTGAAAAGTTACTTTTTGAAAAGTTACTTTTTGAAAAGTTACTTTTTGAAAAGTTACTTTTTGAAAAGTTACTTTTTGAAAAGTTACTTTTTGAAAAGTTACTTTTTGAAAAGTTACTTTTTGAAAAGTTACTTTTTGAAAAGTTACTTTTTGGAAAGTTACTTTTTGGAAAGTTACTTTTTGGAAAGTTACTTTTTGGAAAGTTACTTTTTGGAAAGTTACTTTTTGGAAAGTTACTTTTTGGAAAGTTACTTTTTGGAAAGTTACTTTTTGGAAAGTTACTTTTTGAAAAGTTACTTTTTGGAAAGTTACTTTTTGAAAAGTTACTTTTTGAAAAGTTACTTTTTGAAAAGTTACTTTTTGAAAAGTTACTTTTTGAAAGGTGAAATTGATTGGACAACATTTGCTTTTGTATTTATGGCTTGGCCACTTGTACCATTTTATGCCCCTTTTCCCCTAATACTCATTTTGTGTTATGACCCTTTTTTTGTCTGGTCTATTTGCATTGATGATATTGTGCTTGTTTGCTATTCTTTGCATTTATTTAATCTTTTAATACTTCCATACCTCTGTTACCTTTCCCTTTAAACTACTTGTAAATATGCTCTTGTCCTATTTGTTTTAGTCAATTTTAGTTGTATAGTGCTTCTCAAAATAGTTTAAAAGTGTCTTTATGCCACTTAATTTTAGCCTTTGTGTTCCTTTTCATCATTTATATTGGTTTGTCCTAGTATCCTCTTCAAATCCCTCATTTAAGTTTGATTGTCAAATGATGGCCTTTGTTCATTATTTATTATTGTGTTTTTTATATTGTCTTTACAAAAGTGTAAAAATAAAAATTTTAAAAAGTCCATATTTTTTGCCCCTTGCTTCATGCTCCTTTTCCCTTTTGTAGAAATGTTAATGTTTTGTATTTATGCTGTTGATTGAATGTATTACATTGACAAATGTAAGGGAATACAACAGGCAATCATTTTATTCTATACATAAATGTTTGAAACAAACAAAAAAGATATGCATTAACTGTACTGTCATTTTAATGCATTGTATTTTTAGGTGTTGCATTTTTATGGTCTGAAATTAAATATCTCCTACTTCTTAAATGTTACTGTTCAGAGAGAGACTGTATGTACAAGAATGCCATGTTCCTTCTCAGTAAGCACACACAGTCACTGCAAATCTTCACTACATTAATGCCTTTTATTTTTTATACTTGTACAAAGAAAATTACTTGTACAGCTTTATAAAACAACATAGTCCTGAAACTGCTGCTGTTGTATTTATACCTTCACCTCATGTATTTAAGATATTTTTTTATTGTCACAATGGCCCTTTTTGTATTTGTGCATTTTTCCCATCTTTTGTATTAATTTCATTCCTTTTTCTTGTCTTTTCCTTTTCCTAAGCTTTTTTTTTTGTTTTGTTTATGATTTAATGTCTTCCATCTTTTATTAATGCTCCTTGTGTTAGTCAATGGGACGGGGACATAGAACGCTTTTAGAAAAATGGGAATGGGCATAAAAAGGCTTTACTCTGTTCTATTTTGTATTGAAAGAAACTGCGTCAAATGGTTTGTCGGTACTTTTTGCATAATTATGCACTTGTTTTTATTCTCTTACTGTCTTTTGTATGTTAGCATTAGTGGCTGTCTTATCATGCCCATTTTCTGCTTTGATTCATCTCTGTTGTTGTGATCACTTGTATTTCATGCTGCGATTTCATTCAGCCTGTTTGAATTTTGTTCTTCCCCTGATGGTATGGCTATCGGGTTCATGGGGTACTTAGTTCTCCACATAAAAAGAAAATTCATTTTCATTAACTTCTGTTAAAGTGTTCAACCGTTGGAATTGGGTGGGTGGGACTTGTAAAGACAAGGGACTTGTCAAAGGACTTGTGGATCTTGACTTGTGTTAGACTGATGAGGTAAAAGGTTGAAATCAACCCTATCAACTGCAGGTGCAAATCAAAGTTACTTGAGCTACAATATATAGGGGTGTATCCCACTCACAAAGACAATTTCTTTTTTCAGTTTTTTTGTTTTTATTTATATTGTTGTTATGTTAATTGGACTAAGCATTTTAGGTTTTTTATTTGGGACTCTAATTTTGAAAAATTACCTGACTGAGCAGGGAGCAGCCATTTTAGTTTCAGTTTCGCTCAACTCTCTCAAGCATTAAGCTCCATGTGACTGCTGCTCCAGTTTTCTTTAATGTTCATGCCTTCGAAAGCATTGTCAGTAAGTAATCATTGTTAAATGTGTAAATTGAGAATATTTTATACATCTTCTATGCTATATTGATAATAATTAAGTGTTGTTTTATACACCAATTGCTCAACCGGTAACTCTGCTCTGTTAACCTTAATATTGTGTATATATTTTGTATTCTGTTTCTAAAAGCACTTTATTTGTGTATTGTTTTTGATAGTTTCACTCTTCTTTGAATCATATTGGAGTAAACATCAGGAGTTTTTCTTGGAAAACTGCACCCTGACTCCAGTCTTTATTTGAAGGGAGTTTGGCTTGCTGCTGAATTGTGTTCACACATATGGAAACGCACAAGGAGAGCAGTATAGTGAAATGACATAAACTCAGCTGGCTGAACATCTTGGCAGACCCATACAGCGATCATCATGGCTGAAAGGTATCCAAAAGAGACCACATCAAGAAAGATACAAATTAAAAGTAACAGTACATCTGACAAATCTTCTAAAAGTTCCATAAGAAGTTCAAGATCCTCAAGATCTTCAGTTGGTGTTGCTGCAGCACGTGCTAGAGCTAAGGCAGAGGCTGCACGAGCACGAGTTACTTTTGCAGAGAGAGAAATTGCAATTAAAGTAGACACAGCCAGATTACAAGCTAACTTGGAAGCCCTGCATCTTGAAAAAGAGGCTGCAGCTGCTAGTGCAGAAGCAGATATTTTAGAAGCAGCAGCAGAGTTTGAGGATGATGTGCTGTATGAAATGAAAAGTCACTCTTCATCTGCACAAAGCACAGAAAAACGTGTTTGTGATTATGTCAGGGACCAAGCTACATATCTCAGTGAGCAGGCTGACTTAGCCATTGATCAGTCTCACGATTGCGAATCTGAACCAGACCAAGTAACGGATCAGAACCAGTTAACCTCTCAAACTAAGCCAAATATAGTGCATGTGAACGATAACCAGTATGTCGTACTTGATGCTTATTCTTCATTTTCACCTCCAAGAGTGCCAAAACTGCAAAAGATAAAACTCCAAAGAAGTGTGAAAGAGGAGCCAAAAGAAATACCAGTCAGCAATAAATGGCAGCAACGGCCTAAGTGCAGTGGCGTATCAGGATATTTCCCACAACACCCTGAAACTTCAGGCATGATGGATCTAGTGAAATATCTTGCACGTCGTGAGCTGGTGAGCAGTGGTTTAACACGCTTTGATGATCACCCTGAAAGTTACAGAGCCTGGAAGTCCTCTTTTATCAACACAATCAAAGACTTGAGTCTTACAGCCAGTGAGGAGCTAGACTTGTTGTCAAAGTGGCTTGGTAAAGAATCTTCAGAATATGTGAGACGTCTCAGGGCAGTTCATATTGAAAACCCAGACACAGCCTTGAAAATGGTCTGGAACAGGCTTGATGAATGTTACAGCTCACCTGAAGTAATCGAAAGTGCACTGTTTAAGAAGTTGGACAGTTTTCCCAGGATTTCAGGTAAAGACAACCTCAAACTAAGAGAGCTCGGAGATCTTTTAATGGAGCTGCTCTCAGCCAAGGAAGACGGCTATCTACCAGGTTTAGCTTACTTAGACACTGCTCGCGGCATCAGGCCCATTGTTGAAAAACTGCCATACACCTTACAAGAGAAATGGATTTCTCAAGGCTCAAAGTTTAAAGAAGAATTTGGTGTCACTTATCCTCCTTTCTCGTTCTTTACTCAGTTCATTTGCAATCATGCTAAAACACGTAACGATCCCAGCTTTGCCTTTTCCAGTAGTTGCCGACCACAATATGAAGGACCCACTGTAAAACACACTAACTTCAAGACGCCAGTGTTGGTACACAAAACCGAAGTCTCTCATAGTGCATCTCAAGACAGAAAGCCTTCTAAAGATGATCCAGCCAAACACTGTCCCATCCACAACAAACCCCACCCTTTAAGGAAATGTCGAGGCTTCAGATTGAAAACAATCGATGAACGAAAAGCATACCTAAAGGAGCAAGGGATCTGTTTCAGGTGCTGCTCATCATCATCACACGTTGCACGCGATTGCAAAGTCATTCTAAAATGTGATGAGTGCAACAGTGACAGTCACAACTCAACTCTGCATCCTGGTCCACCCTCATGGACATCCAAAATCCAAAGTCCTCCATTATTGCATGGCGGAGAGGATGCAAGAGAAATTCCAATAACACAAGAGGTGAGCTCCCTTTGCACTGAAGTTTGTCATGGCCTTTCCACAAAATCTTGCTCCAAAATATGTCTCGTCAATGTGTTTCCTGAAGGGCATCCTGAAAATGCAGTAAAAATGTATGCTATGCTCGATGATCAGAGCAACAGATCTCTGGCCAGGTCAAGATTTTTCGACATATTCAACATTAAGAGCAAAGCATCTCCTTACAGCCTAAAGACATGTGCTGGGTTGATTGAGTGTTCAGGAAGAAAAGCAAATGGTTATCGGATTGAAGCAGCAAAGGGTGGAATTAGTCTTGCACTTCCAACATTAATTGAATGTGACGAAATACCCAACAACCGTGATGAAATTCCAACACCTGAAGCTGCTCTCCATCAACCTCACCTCAGGCATATTGCATCTGAAATCCCAGCTCTGGACCCTGAAGCCCACATCCTACTGTTGCTTGGACGAGACATACTTAGAGTTCATAAAGTGAGGAAGCAAATTAACGGCCCACACAACACACCCTTTGGCCAAAAACTCGACTTAGGATGGGTGCTGGTTGGTGAAGTATGCCTTGGAGATGTGCACAAGCCCAGTGTTTCATGTTTCAAGACGAACATCTTAGAAAATGGAAGACCCTCACTGTTTATTCCTTGTACAAGTCACGTACACATTAAAGAAAAGATCACCAGCAACTTAACAGCTTTGCATACAGCTCATGACTTCGAAACCCACTGGAACATGAACACAGACAATCTTGGTCAGACTCTATTTAAAAGATCAGAGAACGACAATAAGCCTGCACTCTCCATCGAGGATGAAGTATTTCTAAAGATTATGGAGAAAGACGTTTTCCAGGATAACTCCAACAGTTGGGTGGCACCTCTTCCCTTTAGGTCTCCACGGCCAGTTCTTTCAAACAACAGAGATCAAGCTCTAAGCCGTCTCTCTTCCTTGCGACGTACCCTAGAACGGAAGCCAGACATGAAAGAACAGTTTGTTACCTTCATGCAAAAACTGTTTGACAGTGACCATGCAGAACTTGCAGCTCCACTACCAAAGGGAAATGAATGCTGGTACTTGCCACTATTCGGAGTCTATCATCCCAAAAAACCCGATCAGATCAGGGTAGTATTCGACTCCAGCGCACGATATGAAGGTATCTCTCTCAATGATGTGCTCCTCACCGGACCAGACCTTAATAACAGCCTCATTGGTGTCCTGATGCGCTTCAGGAAAGAGTGTGTAGCAGTGATGGCAGACATCCAACATATGTTTCACTGTTTTGTTGTGAGAGAAGATCATAGAGACTACCTACGCTTCCTGTGGTACCGTGATAATGACCTTAACAAGGACATTGTTGAATACAAGATGAAAGTCCACGTGTTTGGCAACAGCCCATCCCCGGCTGTTGCAATCTACTGCCTAAGACGAGCCGCAGAGAAGGGTGTGCCGCAACATGGTCAAGACACCAGGCACTTTGTGGAACATGGATTCTATGTGGATGATGCACTAATTTCCTTGCCAACTGAAGAGGAAGCAATAGACCTACTAAAGAGAACACAAGCATCCCTCTCGGAATCAAACCTGCGACTGCACAAGTTTGTATCCAACAGTCTACAAGTACTCAAAGCATTCCCTACGGAAGATCACGCAAAGGACATCAAAGATCTCGATCTCAATGGTACAACTATGCCTACACAACGCAGCCTTGGTCTTAATTGGGAAACTGCGACTGACACATTTACATTCAAAGTATCAGTCAACGACAAACCATTCACACGCCGTGGTGTCCTATCGGTAATCAATAGTCTCTTTGATCCTCTCGGTCTTGTGGCTCCTGTCACTATTCAGGGGAGGTTTTTACTCAGAAAGCTATCCATTGAAGGAACAGACTGGGATGAACTACTGCCACAAGAGAAACTCGGTGAGTGGGAATCATGGACACATTCATTGAAAGACTTGCAACACCTTCACATTCCTCGTCCTTACACACCCAACTCTCATTCCAAGGCAAATCACAAAGAAATCTGTGTTTTCTCTGATGCGTCGACAAAAGCCATAGGAGCTGTAGCATATCTCAGGACAGTAGATGAAGATGGACAGATCAGCACTGGCTTCATCTTAGGAAAAGCAAAACTGACGCCAAAAAACCAGCCTACCATACCCCGATTAGAGCTTTGTGCAGCAGTCTTAGCAGTGGAGGTGGCAGAACTCATTGTTCAAGAGATTGACATCAAACCGGATGCTATTACCTTCTACTGCGACAGCAAGATTGTACTTGGCTACATCTATAACGAAACTAAACGTTTCTACGTCTATGTCCACAACAGGGTACAGAGAATCAGACAATTTTCAGAACCAAAGCAGTGGCGATACATACCCACAGAGCACAATCCTGCTGACATTGCTTCTAGATCAATCCATGCATCTCAGCTTGCCAAATCGAACTGGTTTACTGGTCCGGCATTCCTGCATGAGCCACATGAAGATGACTTCATTATGTCAGATAACTTTGCGCTTGTGGACCCAGATTCAGATGCAGAAATCAGGCCAATGGTGACAGCTTGCATCTCAGAAATGAAGGAGAAACAACTCACCTCTGACAGGTTTCAGAGATTCTCCTCTTGGAAATCCTTACAAAGAGCCATTGCATCGCTCATCCATGTAGCTTGCTCTTCTAGATCCACCAATGAATCCGATACATGCAGCGGTTGGCATCTTTGTTCAAAAGCACACAATGTAAGTGAGCTGTTAAAAGCCAAGAATGTGATAATCCGCTCTGTGCAAAAGGAATCATTCAGTAAGGAGATTGAAACACTCTCTAAGGGAGGAAACATTAGCAGCAAAGTTCCACTCTCAAAACTGAATCCTTTCCTAGGTGAGGATGGCCTACTCAGAGTCGGAGGCAGATTAAAACTGGCAGATTTAAGCTACCCAGAAAAAAACCCAGTCATATTACCTGGCAAGCATCACGTTTCTACGTTACTCATAAGGCACTACCATGAACGCGTGGAACACCAAGGCCGCATATTCACAGAAGGGGCCGTTCGTGCTGCTGGATTGTGGCTTGTTGGAGGCAAGAGATGCATAAGCAGTGTTCTCCATGCATGTGTAACCTGTCGTAAACTGCGTGGTAAACTAGAGATGCAGAAAATGTCAGACTTGCCACCAGAACGACTAAGTGTGTCACCACCGTTTACTTACACTGGCTTAGATGTCTTTGGCCCTTGGACAGTGGTAGCTCGCCGCACAAGAGGAGGTCAAGCTCACAGTAAACGCTGGGCAGTGCTTTTCACCTGCATGAGCACCCGTGCAGTTCACATTGAAGTCATTATGTCTATGGACTCTTCAAGTTTTATCAATGCCCTTCGCAGGTTTTTTGCGATCCGCGGCCCTGCAAAACAACTACATTCTGACTGTGGAACTAATTTCATTGGCGCTTGCAACGAGCTTGAATTCCACAAAGTGATTAAGGAAACCAAGGTGCAAAGATACATCAATGACGAAGGATGCACATGGGTTTTCAACCCACCACACTCCTCCCATATGGGAGGCGTATGGGAGCGTATGATTGGTCTGGCTCGTAGAATTCTTGACTCAATGCTGATGCGGGAAGGACACTCCAACCTCTCTGATGAAGTGCTTTGTACACTTATGGCAGAAGTGACGGCCATTATTAACAGTAGACCTCTAGTACCTGTTTCTATGGACGCAGACTCACCCTTGATACTTACCCCTGCAATGCTCCTAACACAAAAGGCAGGTTCTCCACCTCCAGCAGGAAACTTCTCCGAAAAGGACATCTACAAACGCCAATGGCGGCAAGTACAGAGCCTAGCCAACCAGTTCTGGTGTCGCTGGAAACAGGAATATCTGCAAACACTGCAAGTTCGTCACAAATGGCAGGATCCATACCCAAACATCCAGGAGGGCGACATAGTACTACTTAAGGACAATCAAGTAGCCCGAAATGAATGGCCTATGGCACTCGTCACAAGTGTTTTCCCTGGTCAAGATGGCAAGGTTCGAAAAGTTGAACTTAAAGTAACTAAAGGAGGATCCAGCAAAACTTTCTTGAGGCCTATATCTGAAATCATTCTCCTGCTTAGAAAATAAGAAAAACACCTTTAAACAGATAATTATAGATGACATCTTTATAGATGTCATGCGGGGAGTGTTATGTTAATTGGACTAAGCATTTTAGGTTTTTTATTTGGGACTCTAATTTTGAAAAATTACCTGACTGAGCAGGGAGCAGCCATTTTAGTTTCAGTTTCGCTCAACTCTCTCAAGCATTAAGCTCCATGTGACTGCTGCTCCAGTTTTCTTTAATGTTCATGCCTTCGAAAGCATTGTCAGTAAGTAATCATTGTTAAATGTGTAAATTGAGAATATTTTATACATCTTCTATGCTATATTGATAATAATTAAGTGTTGTTTTATACACCAATTGCTCAACCGGTAACTCTGCTCTGTTAACCTTAATATTGTGTATATATTTTGTATTCTGTTTCTAAAAGCACTTTATTTGTGTATTGTTTTTGATAGTTTCACTCTTCTTTGAATCATATTGGAGTAAACATCAGGAGTTTTTCTTGGAAAACTGCACCCTGACTCCAGTCTTTATTTGAAGGGAGTTTGGCTTGCTGCTGAATTGTGTTCACACATATGGAAACGCACAAGGAGAGCAGTATAATTGTACTAAATGTAATTTTTGTATTTATGGTTTCGCCTCTTGTTCCATTTAAGATCAAGCTTGTCCTTTTTTATTATGCGTTTCTATTTTATGACCCTTTTTGTCTGTCTTTGCATTTATGGTAAATTTAGGTTTTTTTTTAAATGTTTTTAAGCCATTTTTTAAATTATATATCTTTCACTGGTTTCTAACATTTTCTGTCTGCTTTTTATGCTGTTGTTTGCCTTTCTTATATGCTATTGTTTGCCTTTCTTGTTTTGTAAAGCTTTGTATTGAAGTTGTAAACTTACTTTTTGTATTTTGTTACACTTGATTTTGTTTGTTTCATTTTAATTTCTTCTTTTTTTACTTGGGTTAACAAAAGGCTTTAAAAAACAGAACATGGAAACAAATATGGACCATAATCTGTGTTTCTACTCTTTTATGACTTTACTTGTGCCCATATACCACTTTGTGTAATTTGGAACACCCCATTTGTGAATCGTAACCTTTTTTTTGCATTTTCAAAATTACTTTAACGGGAACACAAAATAAACAAACAGATTATAAACCTCACAAAAACTTAAACAGCTGGAGGGACTGGCCAACACAGGATAGACAATCCAGTCTGATGTCCTTCACACTCAGCCTCTCATTGATGCTGCTCCTCCTTCCCTCCTCTACCCATGTCATCTAGTTAATGTGGCCTGCGTTTGTTGGCTACTTTGTTGGCTACTCCCTTTGGTTCATCCTTCATTTTACCCTTTGCACCTTGAGTCCACCTTTGGCCTCAGATTACCCGCTCCGCCATAAGTCTGGGGCTTGGCACAAAGACAGGTTGACAGAGTGAAAGTTAGGTTGATTCCCTATCAGGTCCTCCATGGGCAGTTATTGCCCTGCAGTGGTCTTGTCTCTGCCCAGGTCCCCATCTCTAATGGCTCCATCTGAGTTGGTTGTCCACCGAGTTGTAACTGGCTCATTCACCAAAGGTCCCCCCTATCCTTTTATTGATTTTGTTTTGGCTCTACATCCTCCTTTGCCTTTTTGTTCATAATACTTTCAACTTTTTTTGTGGTTTCACTTTGTACAGTTTTGTATTCCTGTTTAAGTTTACTTTTAACATCATTAACATCTATACAAAAGTGTCAAAGGAGCATGATTTTGTATTTATGCTGTTGATTGACTCATATTAATGTCACACATGAAATTCAATTGACAACTTTTTGCTCTGCCATGCTTAACCGCTTTAATGCTTTTTATTGAAAAGCAGCTTTGTCCACTTGACTTATTTTTGCTACTTTGTATTGTTTAACCTTGTTTTTATTTTTTATTTTTTTTCAGTTCATTTTAGGTTTTTTTTAAAGGATATTTTTTATGCCCTCTATATTTCAATCGGTCTGTCTTTTTCGCTTTTGTACAGTATTTTATTTATTAACTTCCATTTAAACTTTTTGTTCTGTGCCCTTTATGGTGTTGTCTAACCTATTCTAAGACAGAACAAAATAAAGTTCTCAAGCGTAAAAGCTGCACGTCTCAGATTATTCTTCCTTTGCATTCCTATATTCCCGCTGTTTGCCTTTTATGCCTCTGCCAGTTAAGTCCCTTTTTAGTGCCCTGTTGTAGTGATGATTTTTACATATTTTTTCCTTGTGGTGTTTGATTAAAGGAGCATAAAGGCTATTACAAATTTAGTTTTGTCTCTGCACTTATGTCCTTATCGTGGTCTCAATGGCCCTTTTTGTATTTGTGCATTCTTCCCATCTTTGCATTTGTATTGATCACTGCTCTTGTCTTTGCATTTTCCCTAAGCCTATTTTAGTTTTATTGGCTTTTATGATTGAATGTTTTCCGTATATCTTTAATTTATGCTCCTTGTCTTGTAAGCCATTGTGCTGTTTTACGCCCATTTTTCTGAAACAGTTTTATTTTGTATTTTAATGTACTTTTTTTAAGGTTTGCCTTTACTGTGTGTATTTTGTAAATGTATGTACCCGTTCATATTCTGACTGTCTTCTGTATTTTGTAAATGTTTGTACCTGTTTATAATCTCACTGCCTTCTGTATTTTGTAAATGTATGTACCTGTTTATATTCTGACTGTCTTCTGTATTTTGTAAATGTATGTACCCGTTCATATTCTGACTGTCTTCTGTATGTTAGCATTAGTGGCTGTCTTATACGCCCTTTTTCTGCTTTGATTCATCTCTATGTTCTTGTGCTCATTTTTATTTGTACCCAATGCTGCTATTTCATTCAGCCTGTTTGAATTTTGTTCTGGGTTGAATTGTGTTCTTTATTTTTAAAGCATTGTTTTTATTGTTAATAAATATGTTTTAACTTGTTTCTTACATTATCTGTTACCTTTTATGCCATTGTTTGCCCCTTCTTATATTGTAAAGCTTTGTATGCAAGTTGTAAACTTGTCTTGTATTTTGTTGCTCTTTGTTTTGTTTGTTTACATTTTAGTTTTTAAAAATTTTCAAAATGACTTTAAAGTACTTGTCAGGTTATAATCTTTTTTTTTAAACCCATTATACTGTGTTGGCTGGTCCCTCCAGCTGTTTAAACAGTCCAGTCTGATGTCCTTCTCACTCAGCATGAAGCCTCTCATTGATGCTCCTCCTGCCTCCTCTACCCATGTCATCTATTTAATGGGGCCTGTGTCTGCTGGCTCCTTGCAGCCTTTTGGCTCATCCTTCATTGCACCTTGGGTCAACCTTTGTATTCCAGATTACCAGCTCTGCCTAGGTGTTGATCCTCTGTCTTTGTGCCAAGCCCTGGACTTAACTTTCACTCTGTCGACCTATCTGTTCCACCATGGGCAGTTATCTCTCAAGCTGTATTGGGGGTCTTGCCTTATTCCTTCAACCCCTCTGGTTCTGCCTCTGTCCTGCAGTGCAGTGGTCTTGCCTTGGGTTAGCTCTGCCTAGATCCTCATCTCTTTTTGTTATCCCCTGGGTTCTGCCTGGCCCATTTACCAAAGGTCCACCTATCTTTTTATCTATTGTGCTATGGCCCTACATCCTTGTGACCTTGTTGGGGCTTCCTGCCATTTTCTGCCTCGACATTCCGTCCATTATCTCCACTGTGATTCCCTCTGTCAGCACCTGCCTTGGTCACAGCTCTCTCCAGCTCCACATCATTAAGCTGCCAATCATCCGCTGCCTCTTTTTATTACGGTTTTCAATTTTTTTTTGATTTCTTCTAGTACTGTTGTATAGCTCTATTTCCTTTGTATATTTCTATTTCCTTTGTAAGTTTACTTGTAACTTGATGCTCATTTTATTTTTTACCCTTATGTATAGATGTGAATTAGATGTGAATGTGTTGTATTTATGCTGTTGATTGACCATGTGTTTCTGTTTTATTGTAAATTTTTATTTTTTTTTGCTGTTTGACATTTATTGTATTTTTTTTAATTTTTTTTTTTAACTTATAAATTTTTAATTTTATTTTTATTTTTTGTTTTATTTTTTATTTTTATGTCTTATTTTTATTTATGCTGTTGATTGACTTAATGTATTTTTTAATTTTATTTTTAATTTATATTTTTTAATTTTATTTTTAATTTTTTATTTTTTATTTTTATGTCTTATTTTTATTTATGCTGTTGATTGACTTAATGTATTTTTTTAATTTATTTTTTTATTTTTTTTAATTTCTTGTTTTTATTTATGCTGTTGTTGACTTAATGTGTTTTTATTTTATTTTTATTTAATTTTTTTAAAATTATTGTGTTTTTTTATTTTGTCTTATTTGTATTTATGCTGATTGACTTTTAATGTGATTTTTTATTGTTTTATTTTAATTTTTGTATTAATGTATTATTTTTGCTGTTGATTGACTTAATGTATTTTATTTTTTGTTTTGTTTGTCTTTTTTTATTTTGTTTTTACTTTTATTTATACCGTTGATTGATTTTAATGCATTTTTGTTTTATTGTCAAGAGTTTAATAATTTGTATTCAGAAAAATAATAAAATACATTTATTTTAAATTTTTTTAATTTTTTTAATTTTTATTTTTATTTTTATTTTTTGCAGGGGTACGAGGGGTACGAGGGGTACGAGGGGTACGAGGGGTACGAGGGGTACGAGGGGGACGAGGGGTACGAGGGGTACGAGGGGTACGAGGGGTACGAGGGGTACGAGGGGTACGAGGGGTACGAGGGGTACGAGGGGTAGGGTTAGGGTTAGGGTTAGGAATACGAGAAGTCCAGAGCCCGGACCGAAGTCCAGGCCCGGTTATGCACGGTCCTTCTGACGCCTGGCCACTACGCAAAGGCCACCACACAACCCACCGACCGCCACCCACCTATCCAAGTCCCCGTCCTCAATCCTCCTATGTATTACTCATATAAAAATTGTTTTTAGAGTCAATGAAATGTATCATTATAATATGAATTCATCTATTTATTTATTTATTTATTTATAAATTAATTATTTATTATTTATTTATTCAATGAATTCCTAATGAAAAACTCTTCTGACTATCTCACTCTCTCTCTTGGTGTATAAATATTAATTTGAATTAAAATTAAAATGTTTTTAACCCTCTTTTTGACTAGGATGATAGAATTTTAGAGCCCAGTAACATATGTACAGACGAATATAAATATAATAAAAGATATATTCAATTATTTAATTGAAAATATGGTCTTTAGAAATCAAAACTACTCCTTGGAGTATAAATAGGATGATTATAACAACAATAGAAGTGATGATACATTATTTTATGTTTATACAAAGACCAATCAGGGCTATTTTGAATAGGGTTCACCAGATTAGGGCTATTTTGAGTAGGGTTCACCAGATTAGGGCTATTTTGAGTAGGGTTCACTGGAGTAGGGTTAGTAATTTGAGGGTGTACTTCCCAGGGTTCCGAATGTTAGGGTTAGAATAAGAATAGTGGGGTCATCTAGTCAGGGCTATATCAGACGAGGCTGTGCGCCAGAGGGTTAAAAGGGTTATGTGTTAGTGAAAGAGTAGAGTGAAGACAATCTGTATAGATTTTATAAGAAAGAGTTCTTTAGAAGAAATATATGCCGCCCTACGAGCGAGAGGAAAATGAGAGAAAGTGAGTAAACCTAAGGGACCATGAGATTAGGAGTGCTTATTGTGTCTAAGTCTCATTGAGGCCTCTAGGGTACCGGGTGTCCAAGCGTTTGATCCAGGCCCTCTCGTGCCATAATCTCTGGCCGAGGGACCATCCTGAGTTGCTTTGGAGTCCTGTAATCCTGAAGGCCTCAATGCCATGAACAATAAAATGTCTGACCAAATGTCTGCGTTTCTCAATCTTATGCACAATATTATGTGCATGTTGATAAGCCCTCACACGCAGTTCGTTCTTCGTTTGGCCGACATATTGTTTGTGGCATTTGAGACAAAACACTAAATACACGCAGTTAGTACACTCATGGGAAAGTATGTGAGACAACCGAAAGACCTGGCCATTAAAGTAATTTCTAACCCACTTTCTTGACTCAAAATATTTACATTTACCAATTCGGCCCTTAGGTGGAGGTGCAGGAAGTTTACTTTGAACCAAGATGTCAAGTAGATTCTCATTCCTTCTAAAGGCCGCAATTGGTTTGTGGTGTTGGAGCACAAATGTCGTGGGTGTGAGAAAAAAGTTAAAATTCTGTTTAATGGCCAGGTTAAGCTGCTGACTCAAACTCGAATAATGTACCACCAGGGGGATGATCTTGTCTTTGACTGATATCTCAGGCCTCACACGGGTTTTGGGTTTATCAAAAGTCTTTAATATTTTCCTAAGAAACGTGCGGGAGTAGCCACGTTCTCTTAATGCTGTGAATAAAATGTTCGTAGCCTCGTAAAAGGAGGACTGTTCTGAGCAAATTCTCTTAAAGCGAAGTAGTTGTGATTTTACAATGCCCCCAAACGTATGTTTGGGGTGAAAACTGTGCCTGTGTAAGAGAGCATGGGTATCAGTTTCCTTAAAATAGACTCTAAAATCTAGTTTACCCGTGGAGGGGAACTGTGGCCCTTTATAAGACACAACATCAAGAAAATTGACCTCTGTATCGTGAACAGTGTACTTAATCTTGATGGAATCCTGGTGCGAGTTTAAGTGGTCAGTGAATGCAACGAAATCCTCAGGAGAGTGGGTCCAAACACCCCAAATATCATCCAGGAACCTATAGTATGCGAATGGCCTCTTTTGTGCAGAGAGCAATGCTGACTCTTCCCAATCTGCCATGAAAATGTTTGCGTACGATGGAGCAAATTTCTTACCCATGGCAGTACCCTTGACTTGCAGATAGAATTTAGAATCAAATTCAAAATCGTTCTTAGTCAAATTGATCTCTAGTAATCTCAAGATATATTCATCTGGTCTTTTAGAATCTGGGTATTTTTCCATGAATTTTTTGACCGCCTCGAGGCCTCTAGTAGTGTCAATATTAGTGTACAAACTGTCCACGTCAATAGTGAAAAGTGTGGCGTTGGGGGGAATTTTCAGTTTGCCAATTTTGTTAATAAAATCATAGGTATCCTTCAAATAGCTGGGATGTTTGGTGGACAGAGGGTTCAAAAAATGCTCAATATATTCTGCTGTGAAATACGTTTCACTGTTGCAGTCCGATACTATTGGCCTCCCAGGTGGGATCTCATGGGGGACACTCCATTTCTCTGGTTCTTTGTGAATTTTTGGGAGTAAATAAAAGCGTCTGGGTCTCGGAGAGCCCTCTCCCACTAAATAGTTCTTCTGATGGATATTGATGATTTTCTGTGAGCACATTTCCTCTAAGATTTCCTTGACCTCACTCTGTGTCTGAGGGAAAATCGGTTCCTTCAGGGGTCGATAATGTTCACTGACAGCTAGTTGTCTCTGAGCCTCCCAAACATACTGGTCTCTATCTAAAATAACAGCTGCATTACCCTTATCCGCAGGTTTAATAACAATGTTCTTATTTTTCTGTAGCTCCCTAAGA
>NW_024121987.1:22603769-22620388 GCF_016745375.1 Pimephales promelas
CGTAAAATTAGTTTGCGGCGTTTATGCAAAACGGTTATTCGAATCATCTTGAATTCCATAACTTTTTGTCAGCACTGCCTGGAGATGATCCGGTGCGATTTTGGTGAAAATCGGACAAACGTCTAGGACGAGTTCGCAAAAGTAGGTTTTTTTGAAAATTCAAAATGGCGGCCGTTTTTTTATGACGGAAAATGACGTCATAGGTGCGATCGAATCGGCATGAGCTCAGGAACAAGAGGAAAAAAGAATTTTGTTGATAGGCCTTACGGTTCAAAAGTTATTAGCATAATAAAAAGTGAAACTTTGGACAGTTGGTGGCGCTAGAGGGAATGAGTTAGAGACACCAAAATTGGTGTATTTAAAGTGGGACTGTCCTCTATCAGAATGTCAAACCAAAACAACTTTCCCGCAAACCGGTCTATGGGCTGCCATAGACGCCCAGTCGGAAGAAGAATAATAATAATAAATATATAGCTGCAAGCAGCCATTACCGGGGCCAAGCGCAAGAAGCGGCAACATATGCCAAAAATGGCAAGGAGTGGCAGACCAACTGCAGCAAGGAGCAATTAAGGGCATTTTGAGAGAACTTTGGGCAAATGGCTAAGAAAATCACATAAACATTAACTTATAAGATGATTTAATGGGTTATCACTTTCGAACAATAGGTGGCGCAGTTACGAAATAGATGTGATGTGGTCAGAGTGAGGTGACAATGACACATGCAAAGTTTGGTGTCAAAATGTGAAGGCATTGCAGAGATAAAGCCTAAATAGTAATTTTGGCAGCATGCCTAAACTTTGATGCTGTGGTATACGAAAACGGTTTTGTCTATCATCGTGCAATTCATAACTTTTAGTCGGCACGGTCTGGAGATGATACGATTCAATTTTCGTGAAAATCGGACAAACGGTCTAGGAGGAGTTCGAAAAAGAAGGTTTTTCAAAGAAATAAAGATGGCGGACAGGAAGTTTGTCTGATTATGGAAAACCTGATATCTATGTTTTCGGCATAACCAAGGAATCTATTAAGATCAGTTTCATTGCAATAGGCAAATTTATTCAAAAGTTATTAGCGTTCTCAGAAATTAATTATAACTTTTGACCAACAGGTGGCGCTGTCTCAAAATCTTTTGAGTACCTTCAGGGCATGCTGCTTATGGCACACACTGAGTTTTGTAATGTTAGACCAATGCATTTGTTTAGTATAGCATTTTATTTCACAAAACTCTATTGAAGTCAATGGGAATTTCACGTTTTGTTCTATTATAGCGCCACCAAGAGGCTCAGTCCCACAATTTTTTTTATGTGTCCTCAGAGTGACCCCATACATATGTGTGTCAATTTTGGTGCAAATATCTCAATTTACTTCCGAGTTATAAACATTTATATGAAAAAACACGTAAAAAATGACTGACACATGACTTTGTTTGAATTTTACTACCCCTTACTATCAATATTTTCGCATTTGGGCATTAGCGTATAGTTAACAAGCTATGATTCCGTGTTTCTGGCGGTGGTTTCGTCTCGATCGGAACAGCGGTTTTGAAGATATCGCCAAGTGTTTTTTTCGCGCTAAATCGCTACGCTACACCAACCGTAAGACGAAACCCAGCATGTTTAGTATCGTTGGACTCGGCAACGATTCAGGAACTCAAAAAGATGACTCCCGTGAAAATAAGTGTACCACACCCAAAGTTATAAGCGTTTGAAAAAAAAAATTCACCACTAGGTGGCGCTGTTTCGAAACTTCTCAGGCTTCTTCAGGGCATCGTACTGATGACCCATACCGAGTTTCGTAACAATTCGTTCATGCGTTCAAAAAATACAGCATTTTAGCACATAATTCAAAATGGCCGACAGCCAAAATGGCCGATCTGGGAAAATTGGATATCAGTCGACTCGGCATGATGCCCTGAATCTAACGAGATGAAGTTTATGATTTTTGGACAAACCGTTCAGAAGTTACGAGCAAAAATAGCCATTTTTCATATCTCCGGACCACTAGGTGGCACTGCGCCGAAACGCAGCACGTAGCCTCAGGTCATGCTTGTGATGACACGTACCAAGTTTGGTCTGAAAACGAGTAAGCGTTGCGGAGATACAGCCTCACGTCTGTTTTCGCAAGCGCTACGTAAATTTTGTTTACGTGTTTATCGAAAACGGTTATTCGAATCATCTTGAATTCCATAACTTTTTGTCAGCACTGCCTGGAGATGATCTGGTGCGATTTTGGTGAAAATCGGACAAACCGTCTAGGACGAGTTCGCAAAAGTAGGTTTTTTGGAAAATTCAAAATGGCGGCCGTTTTTTTATGACGGAAAATGACGTCATAGGGTGCGATCGAATCGGCATGAGCTCAGGAACAAGAGGAAAAAAGAATTTTGTTGATAGGCCTTACGGTTCAAAAGTTATTAGCATAATAAAAGTGAAACTTTGGACAGTTGGTGGCGCTAGAGGGAATGAGTTAGAGACACCAAAATTGGTGTATTTAAAGTTGGGACTGTCCTCTATCAGAATGTCAAACCAAAACAACTTTCCCGCAAACCGGTCTATGGGCTGCCATAGACGCCCAGTCGGAAGAAGAATAATAATAATAATAATATAGCTGCAAGCAGCCATTACCGGGGCCAAGCGCAAGCAGCGGCAAGCGCAAGCGGCAACATATGCAAAATGGCAAGGAGTGGCAGACCAACTGCAGCAAGGAGCAATTAAGGGCATTTTGAGAGAACTTTGGGCAAATGGCTAAGAAAATCACATAAACATTAACTTATAAGATGATTTAATGGGTTATCACTTTCGAACAATAGGTGGCGCAGTTACGAAATAGATGTGATGTGGTCAGAGTGAGGTGACAATGACACATGCAAAGTTTGGTGTCAAAATGTGAAGGCATTGCAGAGATAAAGCCTAAATAGTAATTTTGGCAGCATGCCTAAATTTGATGCTGTGGTATACGAAAACGGTTTTGTCTATCATCGTGCAATTCATAACTTTTAGTCGGCACGGTCTGGAGATGATACGATTCAATTTTCGTGAAAATCGGACAAACGGTCTAGGAGGAGTTCGAAAAAGAAGGTTTTTCAAAGAAATAAAGATGGCGGACAGGAAGTTTGTCTGATTATGCAAAACCTGATATCTATGTTTTCGGCATAACCCAAGGAATCTATTAAGATCAGTTTCATTGCAATAGGCAAATTTATTCAAAAGTTATTAGCGTTCTCAGAAATTAATTATAACTTTTGACCAACAGGTGGCGCTGTCTCAAAATCTTTTGAGTACCTTCAGGGCATGCTGCTTATGGCACACACTGAGTTTTGTAATATTACACCAATGCATTTGTTAGTATAGCATTTTATTTTACAAAACTCTACTGAAGTCAATGGGAATTTCACGTTTTGTTCTATTATAGCGCCACCAAGAGGCTCAGTCCCACAATTTTTTTTATGTGTCCTCAGAGGGACCCCATACATATGTGTGTCAATTTTGGTGCAAATATCTCAATTTACTTCCGAGTTATAAACATTTATATGAAAAAACACGTAAAAAATGACTGACACATGACTTTGTTTGAATTTTACTACCCCTTACTATCAATATTTTCGCATTTGGGCTTTAACGTATAGTTAACAAGCTATGATTCCGTGTTTCTGGCGGTGGTTTCGTCTCGATCGGAACAGCGGTTTTGAAGATATCGCCAAGTGTTTTTTTCGCGCTAAATCGCTACGCTACACCAACCGTAAGACGAAACCCAGCATGTTTAGTATCGTTGGACTCGGCAACGATTCAGGAACTCAAAAAGATGACTCCCGTGAAAATAAGTGTACCACACCCAAAGTTATAAGCGTTTGAAAAAAAAAATTCACCACTAGGTGGCGCTGTTTCGAAACTTCTCAGGCTTCTTCAGGGCATCGTACTGATGACCCATACCGAGTTTCGTAACAATTCGTTCATGCGTTCAAAAAATACAGCATTTTAGCACATAATTCAAAATGGCCGACAGCCAAAATGGCCGATCTGGGAAAATTGGATATCAGTCGACTCGGCATGATGCCCTGAATCTAACGAGATGAAGTTTATGATTTTTTGACAAACCGTTCAGAAGTTACGAGCAAAAATAGCCATTTTTCATATCTCCGGACCACTAGGTGGCGCTGCGCCGAAACGCAGCACGTAGCCTCAGGTCATGCTTGTGATAACACGTACCAAGTTTGGTCTGAAAACGAGTAAGCGTTGCGGAGATACAGCCTCACGTCTGTTTTCGCAAGCGCTACGTAAATTTTGTTTACGTGTTTATCGAAAACGGTTATTCGAATCATCTTGAATTCCATAACTTTTTGTCAGCACTGCCTGGAGATGATCTGGTGCGATTTTGGTGAAAATCGGACAAACCGTCTAGGACGAGTTCGCAAAAGTAGGTTTTTTGGAAAATTCAAAATGGCGGCCGTTTTTTTATGACGGAAAATGACGTCATAGGGTGCGATCGAATCGGCATGAGCTCAGGAACAAGAGGAAAAAAGAATTTTGTTGATAGGCCTTACGGTTCAAAAGTTATTAGCATAATAAAAGTGAAACTTTGGACAGTTGGTGGCGCTAGAGGGAATGAGTTAGAGACACCAAAATTGGTGTATTTAAAGTTGGGACTGTCCTCTATCAGAATGTCAAACCAAAACAACTTTCCCGCAAACCGGTCTATGGGCTGCCATAGACGCCCAGTCGGAAGAAGAATAATAATAATAAATATAGCTGCAAGCAGCCATTACCGGGGCCAAGCGCAAGAAGCGGCAACATATGCCAAAATGGCAAGGAGTGGCAGACCAACTGCAGCAAGGAGCAATTAAGGGCATTTTGAGAGAACTTTGGGCAAATGGCTAAGAAAATCACATAAACATTAACTTATAAGATGATTTAATGGGTTATCACTTTCGAACAATAGGTGGCGCAGTTACGAAATAGATGTGATGTGGTCAGAGTGAGGTGACAATGACACATGCAAAGTTTGGTGTCAAAATGTGAAGGCATTGCAGAGATAAAGCCTAAATAGTAATTTTGGCAGCATGCCTAAATTTGATGCTGTGGTATACGAAAACGGTTTTGTCTATCATCGTGCAATTCATAACTTTTAGTCGGCACGGTCTGGAGATGATACGATTCAATTTTCGTGAAAATCGGACAAACGGTCTAGGAGGAGTTCGAAAAAGAAGGTTTTTCAAAGAAATAAAGATGGCGGACAGGAAGTTTGTCTGATTATGGAAAACCTGATATCTATGTTTTCGGCATAACCCAAGGAATCTATTAAGATCAGTTTCATTGCAATAGGCAAATTTATTCAAAAGTTATTAGCGTTCTCAGAAATTAATTATAACTTTTGACCAACAGGTGGCGCTGTCTCAAAATCTTTTGAGTACCTTCAGGGCATGCTGCTTATGGCACACACTGAGTTTTGTAATATTACACCAATGCATTTGTTAGTATAGCATTTTATTTTACAAAACTCTACTGAAGTCAATGGGAATTTCACGTTTTGTTCTATTATAGCGCCACCAAGAGGCTCAGTCCCACAATTTTTTTTATGTGTCCTCAGAGGGACCCCATACATATGTGTGTCAATTTTGGTGCAAATATCTCAATTTACTTCCGAGTTATAAACATTTATATGAAAAAACACGTAAAAAATGACTGACACATGACTTTGTTTGAATTTTACTACCCCTTACTATCAATATTTTCGCATTTGGGCTTTAACGTATAGTTAACAAGCTATGATTCCGTGTTTCTGGCGGTGGTTTCGTCTCGATCGGAACAGCGGTTTTGAAGATATCGCCAAGTGTTTTTTTCGCGCTAAATCGCTACGCTACACCAACCGTAAGACGAAACCCAGCATGTTTAGTATCGTTGGACTCGGCAACGATTCAGGAACTCAAAAAGATGACTCCCGTGAAAATAAGTGTACCACACCCAAAGTTATAAGCGTTTGAAAAAAAAAATTCACCACTAGGTGGCGCTGTTTCGAAACTTCTCAGGCTTCTTCAGGGCATCGTACTGATGACCCATACCGAGTTTCGTAACAATTCGTTCATGCGTTCAAAAAATACAGCATTTTAGCACATAATTCAAAATGGCCGACAGCCAAAATGGCCGATCTGGGAAAATTGGATATCAGTCGACTCGGCATGATGCCCTGAATCTAACGAGATGAAGTTTATGATTTTTTGACAAACCGTTCAGAAGTTACGAGCAAAAATAGCCATTTTTCATATCTCCGGACCACTAGGTGGCACTGCGCCGAAACGCAGCACGTAGCCTCAGGTCATGCTTGTGATGACACGTACCAAGTTTGGTCTGAAAACGAGTAAGCGTTGCGGAGATACAGCCTCACGTCTGTTTTCGCAAGCGCTACGTAAATTTTGTTTACGTGTTTATCGAAAACGGTTATTCGAATCATCTTGAATTCCATAACTTTTTGTCAGCACTGCCTGGAGATGATCCGGTGCGATTTTGGTGAAAATCGGACAAACCGTCTAGGACGAGTTCGCAAAAGTAGGTTTTTTGGAAAATTCAAAATGGCGGCCGTTTTTTTATGACGGAAAATGACGTCATAGGGTGCGATCGAATCGGCATGAGCTCAGGAACAAGAGGAAAAAAGAATTTTGTTGATAGGCCTTACGGTTCAAAAGTTATTAGCATAATAAAAGTGAAACTTTGGACAGTTGGTGGCGCTAGAGGGAATGAGTTAGAGACACCAAAATTGGTGTATTTAAAGTTGGGACTGTCCTCTATCAGAATGTCAAACCAAAACAACTTTCCCGCAAACCGGTCTATGGGCTGCCATAGACGCCCAGTCGGAAGAAGAATAATAATAATAATATAGCTGCAAGCAGCCATTACCGGGGCCAAGCGCAAGAAGCGGCAACATATGCCAAAATGGCAAGGAGTGGCAGACCAACTGCAGCAAGGAGCAATTAAGGGCATTTTGAGAGAACTTTGGGCAAATGGCTAAGAAAATCACATAAACATTAACTTATAAGATGATTTAATGGGTTATCACTTTCGAACAATAGGTGGCGCAGTTACGAAATAGATGTGATGTGGTCAGAGTGAGGTGACAATGACACATGCAAAGTTTGGTGTCAAAATGTGAAGGCATTGCAGAGATAAAGCCTAAATAGTAATTTTGGCAGCATGCCTAAACTTTGATGCTGTGGTATACGAAAACGGTTTTGTCTATCATCGTGCAATTCATAACTTTTAGTCGGCACGGTCTGGAGATGATACGATTCAATTTTCGTGAAAATCGGACAAACGGTCTAGGAGGAGTTCGAAAAAGAAGGTTTTTCAAAGAAATAAAGATGGCGAACAGGAAGTTTGTCTGATTATGGAAAACCTGATATCTATGTTTTCGGCATAACCGAAGGAATCTATTAAGATCAGTTTCATTGCAATAGGCAAATTTATTCAAAAGTTATTAGCGTTCTCAGAAATTAATTATAACTTTTGACCAACAGGTGGCGCTGTCTCAAAATCTTTTGAGTACCTTCAGGGCATGCTGCTTATGGCACACACTGAGTTTTGTAATATTACACCAATGCATTTGTTTAGTATAGCATTTTATTTCACAAAACTCTATTGAAGTCAATGGGAATTTCACGTTTTGTTCTATTATAGCGCCACCAAGAGGCTCAGTCCCACAATTTTTTTTATGTGTCCTCAGAGTGACCCCATACATATGTGTGTCAATTTTGGTGCAAATATCTCAATTCACTTCCGAGTTATAAACATTTATATGAAAAAACACGTAAAAAATGACTGACACATGACTTTGTTTGAATTTTACTACCCCTTACTATCAATATTTTCGCATTTGGGCATTAGCGTATAGTTAACAAGCTATGATTCCGTGTTTCTGGCGGTGGTTTCGTCTCGATCGGAACAGCGGTTTTGAAGATATCGCCAAGTGTTTTTTTCGCGCTAAATCGCTACGCTACACCAACCGTAAGACGAAACCCAGCATGTTTAGTATCGTTGGACTCGGCAACGATTCAGGAACTCAAAAAGATGACTCCCGTGAAAATAAGTGTACCACACCCAAAGTTATAAGCGTTTGAAAAAAACAATTCACCACTAGGTGGCGCTGTTTCGAAACTTCTCAGGCTCCTTCAGGGCATCGTACTGATGACCCATACCGAGTTTCGTAACAATTCGTTCATGCGTTCAAAAAATACAGCATTTTAGCACATAATTCAAAATGGCCGACAGCCAAAATGGCCGATCTGGGAAAATTGGATATCGGTCGACTCGGCATGATGCCCTGAATCTAACGAGATGAAGTTTATGATTTTTGGACAAACCGTTCAGAAGTTACGAGCAAAAATAGCCATTTTTCATATCTCCGGACCACTAGGTGGCGCTGCGCCGAAACGCAGCACGTAGCCTCAGGTCATGCTTGTGATGACACGTACCAAGTTTGGTCTGAAAACGAGTAAGCGTTGCGGAGATACAGCCTCACGTCTGTTTTCGCAAGCGTTACGTAAAATTAGTTTGCGCGTTTATCGAAAACGGTTATTCGAATCATCTTGAATTCCATAACTTTTTGTCAGCACTGCCTGGAGATGATCCGGTGCGATTTTGGTGAAAATCGGACAAACCGTCTAGGACGAGTTCGCAAAAGTAGGTTTTTTGGAAAATTCAAAATGGCGGCCATTTTTTTATGACGGAAAATGACGTCATAGGGTGCGATCGAATCGGCATGAGCTCAGGAACAAGAAGAAAAAAGAATTTTGTTGATAGGCCTTACAGTTCAAAAGTTATTAGCATAATAAAAGTGAAACTTTGGACAGTTGGTGGCGCTAGAGGGAATGAGTTAGAGACACCAAAATTGGTGTATTTAAAGTTGGGACTGTCCTCTATCAGAATGTCAAACCAAAACAACTTTCCCGCAAACCGGTCTATGGGCTGCCATAGACGCCCAGTCGGAAGAAGAATAATAATAATAATAATAATAAGAACCGGCACAGATACAATAGGTGCCTCCGCACCTTCGGTGCTTGGCCCCTAATAAGAACCAGCACGGATACAATAGGTGCCTCCGCACCTTCGGTGCTTGGCCCCTAATAAGAACCGGCACAGATACAATAGGTGCCTCCGCACCTTCGGTGCTTGGCCCCTAATAATAATAATAATAAGAACCGGCACAGATACAATAGGTGCCTCCGCACCTTCGGTGCTTGGCCCCTAAATATGCATATGAATAGAGTGAGTGTAATCTCAAAATGTGTCATACCCTGATCAGCCAATCAAAACACAAACCATATTTATTCTTATTTATTGTAATATTTTCATGGTTTTTGTAGATAGATAGCATGTCACACAACCTGTCCGAGGTTGTCTTTTGCATACTTAAATACAAACACAATTGTTGAATGTTACAGTGTACTAGTATAGAGAATTGTGTGGTAAGGGGATTGAGTACTCTATAAAACGCAGTACTTCTAGTTCAGCACTTGCTTTAATCAAACCAGTGAATATTATATGAGTTATTAAGCTCATTAAGTTGGAGTCAGAGTCTGTTTCTCTCTTTTCCGAAGCCTGTAGATCTGTGTAGCCCAACAAGAACACTGGTGATCTCTGAGGAAATGATCCTACATGAGAGCAGGCACTTCTCGATCAAGGTAAGAGATGCTCTACATAGTGTGCATGTGGATTTAGGGCATTTCACACTTGAAATTGTTCTAAAAGTAGTACAGTTTTATAACTTCCTTAATGTGGGGTCAAGTGCTTTTTCCTGGAATAAATACTCATAGATAATTTAAGATTTATCTCTTTTTTCCCACCTCGACAATGTCTAGTGTAAACTGCTGGAACTTTCTTTTGTCCCTACTTGAGTGAGAGTGTCACGAACTGCTCCGAGACAAGAAGATTGAGGATCCAAATGCAGTATTTATTTAAAGTAGCCGTGTCCCGCCGGACTCTTGTACAGAGAGTCTGGCCTCGCTCCATTCACTGGTGTTAACTTCCTTGTAGGCGGGTCCTCTGTTGAAGTCTAAAACTGTTGGATCTGCCCAGAGCCACAGAACGTAACAATATGTTCAACAACCGACATAATAAAACAATGCCAGATTCATGAGAATACTGAACACTCTTTTAGTGCCACTCACTGGACATTTAACCCTTCCGTTAAGAGTCACGTCCTGGGCCTTCCCAGTCAGAAGTGACCGGAGGCCTAAAAATGAAACTTCTTCCATCCCAGTAAAACCAATGCAATTTATTTTTGTTCTATAATATTTATTCTTTTTAATTTAGTATTTTGAGACAATTTGATTACATTTATTAATATTTATGCAATAATTATGGTCTATTTTTTCAATGGAAATATATATATATATATATATATTATTTTTTTTTATTATTAATGCAGTATTTTTGTTTAATATAGAGTCTAGGCCTTCAGGAAAAAATTTTTTTTGAAGAAAATTAGCACCATCTGGTTACAGTGTAGAGAAAAAGCGTAGAATCATGGTGTAACCACTAGATGGCATGTACAGCTCTCTATGGAGAGGCATGTGAATTCCCCAGATGTTAATGAACACATTTTTTTTTGTTGGTGGATTTGAATATATAATTGAAACAATCTCAAAAACTATTTCTTATTAAAAAATTTGTAAAAAAAAATAGATAATTTTTTTGTGTGTTTTTGTTAATTTCCCATTCATTTCCTATGGGGGTCATTTTTGACCAAAGACCAAAATCGTGACTAATTTTTTTACGACAACTTAGCATGCTCGGATCATGACCTCAATTTTTTTCTATGTTCACGTCCCTAATGCCATAAATGTCACCAAGTTTCGTAACATTCAGATGAAGCTGTGATTTTTAAAAATTCAAAACAGATTTTTTGTAATCTGAATTTATTGGTGTGTATGTGTATAAAAGTGTGTTTGTATGTGTGTGTGTGTGGGTGGGTGTAAATTTTTTGCACTCTAGATGTTGTAGAGTGTCACCCCTTTACTGCGGTATACTTCTTTTAAGAATTGTGGCCGATTTGTAGATTGTACAAGTTTTTTTGTAAATTTCCCATTCATTTCCTATAGGTTGGTCATTTCTGACCGAAGACCACGAGTGTGACTATTTTTTTTACGACCACTTAGCATGCTCGGATCATGACCTCAATTTTTTTTTGTATTCACATACCAAATGCCAAAAAAGTCACCAAGAATCATAACCTTCCGATGAAGCTGTGATTTTTAATAATTCAAACAAGAAAATTATTCGGTCAGAAGTGACCGAGGACCATCAGAGGGTTAATGTTGAAACTGCCGAGAAACGTGCAAAACGCGAGGTAACGTCATTGTGAAAAGTTTTTCTAATGATCCTGGGTTGGTGCAAAGATATCCATCTTGGGATAAATGTGGACCCAATCAGACCCAACTATTTTTGGGCTAAATAAAGACGGGCTGTGACGGGCCGACCTGATTTATTTTTGCACACTGCAATCATGTTTTAATAAAGCTGCTATCCAGTTCAATAACTTTTCTTTTAAAACATCTGCATTTGATCCTTTTCTGCTGAACTCTCTCACCCTCGCTCTCTCTTTTTAGGTAACAATCTTTATTTACTCCGATCTGATGTTGGTGACCAGAGAGGATGAATCGGGACGATGTAATGTCCTGCAAAACCCACTGTACCTCAGACAGCTGCAGCTGCGGGATGGTGAGTGACAATACTTAAAGGAGTAGTTCACTTTTGAAAAAAACTTTTGCTAATAATTTACTCGCCCCCATGTCATCCAAGATGTCCACGTCTTTCTTTCCTCAGTCGAAAAGAAATTAAGGTTTTTGATGAAAACATTCCAGGATTTTCTCCATATAATGGACTTCAATGGGGACCAAACGGTCCAAGGTCCAAAAGACAGTTTCAGTGCAGCTTCAAATGTCTTTAAACGACACCAGACGATGAATAAGGGTCTTATCAAGCGAAACGATCGGTTATTTCAAAACTTATTCCAAAAATTTAACTTTTCTAAGGACAAATGCTAGCCTAGCTCTCGCTCTCGCTCACGTAATACGTAATTACGTTCAAAAGGTCACGGGCGACATAGCCGGAAGTAAGCAATAATCATCAAAATTATAACAAATAAAGGCTTGCTTTGCATGCAATGAGTCTATATAATATATAAGTTTCACCTTTTAAGTTAACTACTGAAATAAATGAACTTTTGCACAATATTGTAATTTTTGGAGTTTCACCTGTAAGTATTTTAAAAACTGCATGTAATTGTCCTAGTCTGTGCCACCACAGTAACGTTAATAAAACTTTAGCTCATCAATGAACATTATTTCTCGTCGGACTGCTGGAGGTGAACACTACAACTCCCATGATCCCATGCACCCTCACCCACAGCGTCATAAAACGACCTCTAGCCGTGAAACTTGCATACTGTGCCTTTAAAGGCTTAGAAAAAAACAAGTAGAAAGATACAGCTCATTTAACTCACGACATGCCATATTTTATTCGTATTCAATAATATGAATAAACATGCCATATTTCATCAATTCAATAATAGATCGGATTAATTGGGAAATAAACGGAAGAAATAGACAATGATTGTTTGCTCAGGTTGTTGCCGTGTCTTTGCTCAGGAGATTTAGCAGAGATATGAATGTTTGCGTAGATGTCCTGAATAATTTAGTGAGATGAACGCGTGTGACAGGATAACCATCTCAGCGTAGCTAAAGATCCTGCAGGTGTCTGTACTGTACAGGACTGTCTCCTCTGATAACTGCTCAAATAATGGCCAGAGAATATGAAATATTTCATCAGCCATCTTAGATTGGTTTCTCACCTCCTTTATATATGAATATAGCAGTTTAGCTGCAAACCTGTTATGTTGAAAAACTCACTCTTGCCTTTCTCAAAGCATTTTATGACCTTTTTCCTCAGATCACAGTGAAGATCTGCACTTCTACTTGATCCACATGACAGAGGTGAGTCACAGAGAGGTTATGAAACAAAAATACATACTGCAAAATATAATGCGATACATTACATAATACATTTCCACATGGGAAACTAGTGTTTTAAATAACAGTAAGTGTATTACTGAATAATACATTTCATACATTATGATGTATTATTAATACAATAATTATATATTACACATATTTTTACACATAATATATTAACACAATATATTATTCTGCATATTTTCAAATATACTGTTAAACCATTTAATGTATTGATCATTCATATACCGGTTTTTGGAAATATATTTTCTTTTCATAAGGGTGGTGTTCAAAATATACAGCTAATTACATTTTTTTTTTATAGGGGATAAACAAACTTTTTTTTGTCCTAGACTACATTTCTGCAAAACTACATTCAGTTTCTACATGAAATTAACACTAGTGGCAGTAACTTATTATTTTTTAGATACACAAATTATGATTACAAGGGTATACTATGGTGTGACCTGAAAATATACTTTTAGCATTGCGCATGATTCATCAACTAATGCATTTTAATGTTTGTATTGTTTGTAAGCATTGTGAAACTGTGAAAGACGAGTCACGATAAAAGAACTCAAGGACTTTGCTTGGCATGGTTACTTCAGCAAATGTGTTTTTATCGCACATTTGCTTTTGTTGACACTATTACTTGGATTTAGTGTAGAGTTTAGTGTAGAGTTTAGTGTAGGGTTAGGGTTAGGACTGCAGAGATTGGTACTATAACTAACACTAACCCTCTGATGGTCTTCATTTAGGAGTCACGTCCTGAGCCTTCCCGGTCAGAAGTGACCGGACACCTAAAAATGAAAATTCCTCCATCCCTGTAAAAACCAATGCAATTTACTTTTGTTCTATAATATTTATTCTTTTTAATTTAGTATTTTGAGACAATTTGATTGAATTTATTATATTTATGGTCTATTTTTGCCATGGAAATATATAAATATATATACTGTATATATATATATATATATATATATTTTTTTTTTTTTTATTATAATGCAGTATTTTAGTTTAATATAGAGTCTAGGCCTTCAGAATTTTTTTTTTTTTTTAAAGAAAAATTGCACCATCTGGTTACAGTATAGAGAAAAGGTGTAGAATCATATACATATACTATGGAGAGGCATGTTTATTCCCCAGCTGTTTATGAACACATTTATTTTTTTGTGAATTTGAATATATATTTGAAACAATCTCAAAAACGATTTCTTATTAAGTTTTAGATTTTTTTTTAGAAATAGTGATAAAAAGTGTTAGTTTTTGCATTATAATTACAGCTAAACATTGGATTAGAAAGAGAAGCTTGTGTTGCTAAAAGCAAATTTTATACACATTTTTTTTTCAGAATTTGTATCAAAATTCAATTCCTTCAATTATAACACTTTATATAGAATAATATAAAAAAAAATTGGTGAATTTTTGTCAATTTCCCATTCATTTCCTATGGGGGTCATTTTTGACCGAATTTTTTTAAGGCCACTTAGCATGCTCGGATCATGAACTCATTTTTTTTTTGTGTTCACATCCCTAATGCCAGAATTGTCACCAAGTTTCGTAACATTCAGATGAAGCTGTGATTTTTAAAAATCCAAAACAGATTTTTTGTAATCTGAATTTATTGGTGTGTATGTGTATAAAAGTGTGTGTGTGTGTGTGTGTGGGTGGGTGTGAATTTTTTGCACTCTTGATTTTGTAGAGTGTCACCCCTTTACTGCGGTATACTTTTTTTTTAGAATTGTGGCAAAAATTCATCGAATTTTAAATTCATAGAATTTTTGTGTTTTTGTCAATTTCCCATTCATTTCCCATGGGTCGGTCATTTCTGACCGAAGACCACGAGTGTGACTATTTTTTCACGACCACTTAGCATGCTCGGATCATGACTTCATTTTTTTTATATTCACATACCAAATGCCAGAAGAGTCACCAAGTATCATAACCTTCCGATGAAGCTGTGATTTTTAATAATTCAAAACAGAAAATTATTCGGTCAGAAGTGACCGAGGACCATCAGAGGGTTAAAAACATTGCCAGATTCACATTCATCTGTTTTTGTTTAAAATGAAAGCACCTTTTGTCCACACTAATCTTACGTTCACAGTGTCATGAAACCTGCAAGAAGCAAAAGAGGCCTAATATAGTTTGCAGAAATGTCGCCACATGCATGTTTTTCTAATGAGCCGGCTTGCAGATGTTTTGCATAACTTTTTAAAAACAAATTAACTGTGTTAGCTGTGTTAAATTGCATGCATGGCATTAATCTTACTTCTCTATTAATCTCTGCAAAACTTAAATAAATAAAAACATTTACAAATGTAAACAAATAGTATGTGCTAGAGCCACACTTTTCACACTTTGGAAATGCAAAGTTGCATTCAACATTTATGGTGTACAGTGCAAATGTTTAAACATTGTAGCTCAGAATTGATCAAATATGCTAAATTAATGCAATTGCAAACAGAATCAATGCATTGCACGTGTTTTCTATGCCTCTAATTGCACAACTTTAAAAAATAATAGCATCCATTGAGACTTAATGATTGCTAGTTATGTAATTACTAGTTTTTCTAGTAATTCCAGGGACAGGGTTGAGGAGCGCTGATCTGTTAGATCGATCAGGGAATGTGTTTCTGGAAGTCGCAAGTTTCGTCGTTACCAACACAATTCAACAGGTTTTGCATCATCAGGTACGATGCTTTTGGGAAACGGACCTGTTGTGATGTGATGGATATTTATCAGGTTCCGTCCCTGAGAAATATAATGCAGGACTTTAATTAGATTTGTCTCTCGACACTCGTAATGGGAGCTGGAGATGTCACTGACCAGAGAGAGAGAGAAACTCGCCCAACTAAGAGAAAAACAATCCCATTAGAGGAATAGCTCATGTGTCTGCATGCTTTTCACTCACTCCCGTCCTCCTTATGTCCGGGTATATGCCATCTCTCTTTCTTTGGACAGGTATGATGACATTGAGGCTGTGCAGTGAGGGGCTGACTAGCAGATTCATATGTAGGAACAGGTTTTTTTCGGTCCATGTTTAACCCTCTGATGGTCCTCGGTCACTTCTGACCGAATATTTTCTGTTTTGAATTATTAAAAATCACAGCTTCATCGGAAGGTTATGATACTTGGTGACTTTTTTGGCATTTGGTATGTGAATACAAAAAAAAATTGAGGTCATGATCCGAGCATGCTAAGTGGTCGTAAAAAAAATAGTCACACTCGTGGTCTTCGGTCAAAAATGACCGACCCATAGGAAATGAATGGGAAATTGACAAAAACACAAAAATTCACATTTTTTTTTTTTTTTTTTTTTACAATTTTTTAAAAATAAGAAATAGTTTTTGAGATTGTTTCAATTATATATTCAAATCCACCAAAAAAAAAAAATGTGTTCATAAACAGCTGGGGAATTCACGTGCCTCTCCATAGAGAGCTGTACATGCCATCTAGTGGTTACACGCTTTTTCTCTACACTGTAACCAGATGGTGCTAATTTTCTTCAAAAAATATTTTTTTTCTGAAGGCCTAGACTCTATATTAAACTAAAATACTGCATTAATAATAATAAAAAAAAAAAAAATAAATATATATATATATATATTATGAAGAGTTCAGA
>NW_024121987.1:22620888-22673388 GCF_016745375.1 Pimephales promelas
TTTTTAACCCCATTGGCAGATTATTTAGCTCGTTCTAAGCAAAAACTCAATTTCTGACCTAACCCTAACCCTAATATTGAAGTCATTTTACATGTCTGGAAAATAAATCTTGATTTAAGAATTTTTGGATATTTAGATTCTAAAAATTCTAAAAACACAAAAACTTCTGTCTCTTTTCACTAACATACATTTTTTTAACCAAATATTTCAGATTTTACAACTGCATAAATACTCAACTCAATTTATTTCAAAGCCATAAAAACAGACGTGAAACTGTGTAACATAATCCATCACATATCACGATAATCAGACCTAATCGAACGGCAAAAGCTAAGGAGAACTTGAGAATTGTGAAAATACTCACAAATAGGATCAGCTTTCACACTGAAATGTCTCCCATTTCTGAACTGTAAACCAAATCAGCCTCCACACAGTCTGCCCCGGACAGCAGTCCACATTTTCCCAGGGACAACACGTGAAAACCAACCGATGCCTCTTACCTCCCGTCTGCAGATCCTCATCGGTCAGCCTGGAGTGAGGGATCAGCGCAGCATCTGAGAGTCAGGGGGTGGAGACGACACACACACACACACACACACCACCACACGCACAAGCGTTCTCCAGGCCTTCAGAGGCAAATGAGTTTCCATTCAAACATCTGCAGTCCATGTCGGAGCATATTCTGATCTGATGATCTTTTGGATTATGTAATCCATGTTAATCCATCCCATGACGAAATCTTTCAATATCACAGCCAGGGTTTATTTTAGGGCTGAAAAGAAGGATTTTACGAATTTGAGAAAGGATTAAAAAAAACATATTGTACAAACTACGATTTTGCTGCCCTGAATATTTTTTTTAATATCATGCCGCTATTAGATGAATCACTTTTTTGCTCACCAGCCACTGCGGCGAGTGGTTTTTCAGCATTTTCACTGGCCACAATTTTAGCATTGATACCATGATGAAGACTGCCATATAGATATTTTTAGTATTATCTCATAATTTGGCATCGGGTATATTAGGCTGCTGTCACTTTAAGACCTGATGCACGGATCCATTATCCTGTTACACATGTGTCTCAACTGTTTACGTTCACTTAAAACATAACTGCGAATGAGTAAAATGATGTGCAATGAAAGCAATCCCATGCCGAAATTCAAGCCCTGAATGTTCATACACCAACAATATTCATCCAGAGCGAATTAAACGAGTTACACACAAACCCGCCTCTCCTCACTCGCTGAGAGAGTATTACTATTGCAAGCGTTTCAGATATTTCAGCATGGATATTTTTTGAAAACACTACTTTGTTATTTCAGATGCCCTTTTAAAAGACTACAATTGAAAAATGTATATATTATTAGTAGCCAATGAGCTCGCTGCTCAACCTCCAAATACTTACACCCCATTTACACGAAGGGAAGACAGATATTTGGCCACTCATTTACACGAAAACCCTGTTTTTATCACAGAAAACAATTATTTCTAAAAACTTCAGGCAAAAGTGGAGAATTCTGATAACGCCGGTTATGTTTTGCCGGGGTTTTAGGTTCTCAAACGTCACATTATGCGTCAGAATATGCATAACGTCATGTGAGCGCCCAGTGTTTGGTTACTGATCATGGATGCTGTTAAAGGAGTAGTTCACTTTTAAAAAAACTTTTGCTGATAATTTACTCACCCCCATGTCATCCAAGATATGCATGTCTTTCTTTCCTCAGTCGAAAAGAAATTTTTGAAAGGTTTTTGATGAAAACATTCATATAATAGACTTCAATGGGGTCCAAACGGTTCAAGGTCCAAAAGATACTGTCAGTGCAAACTGCAAACTGTTCAAAGGGCTTTAAACGACAGCAAACGATGAATAAGGGTCTTATCAAGTGAAACGATCGCTCGTTTAATAAATAAATAACAAACTTTAAGTTTTATAAGCACAAATGCTCGCCTTGCTCTGTTCTTTGATGCGTGTTTGTGACTCTCCTGTTCAAAACTCCTTCAAATCAAAATGAACAAATCTTTTTCCGAGTTTGGTTCATTTAACGAACGAAACGAACGAATTGACTCAGAAAAAGATTTGTTCATTTTGATGCAAATCTTTTTCCGAGTCACTTGGTTCATTTAATGAACGAAACAAACGAATTGACTCAGAAAAAGATTTGTTCATTTTGATGAACGAGTTCGAACAGGAGAGTCACGAACGCGCATCACGGAACAGAGCAAGGCGAACATTTGAGCTTATAAAACTTAAACTTTGTTTTTTTTTTTTTAAACAAGCGATCGTTTCGCTTGATAAGACCCTTATTCATCGTCTGGAATCGTTTAAAGCCCTTTGAACAGTTTGCACCGAAACTGTCATTTGGACCCCATTGAAGTCCATTATATGGAGAAAATCCTGGAATGTTTTCATCAAAAACCTTCATTTCTTTTCGACTGAAGAAAGAAAGACGTGGACATCTTGGATGACATGGGGGTGAGTAAATTATCAGCAAAAGTTTTTTTTAAAAGTGAACTACTCCTTTAACAGCAGCTTTGCAATATCAACCTGCAACATAGACAACATACTGTAGATCTGAATGTATTTTCCTCGATGTCCCCTGAGGAAAGAAATGCTATGGTTTTTAGAAATAACTGACACATCTATCTCAGTCTCTTTTCTACCAAACTGGTAATGAGTACTTTAAATAATTCTTGAAATTGCTCTGTGTTTATTTTTTCAATATTTTATTTGTGTCTTTGAATGTAGTGTTTTTGGTTAGCGTGGAGGATTTGTAAAAAAAAAAAAAAAAAATAATGAAAATTTTGAACTACAAAAAGCATCAAAGTGTTCCCTAACCAGAAGCCATGAAGGGAAAGTACAGAACGGGATGCAGCCTTTAGATCAGGCATCAGAGAGATAACGCGTACGTATAAAAGGCACATTGAAGGCCACATTGAAACTCCTCTAACGTGTGGGAAATGATAAAAGCCTTTAATGACCATTAGGATTTCCTCCCACTAATTACTAATGACCCTTTTCTCCCTGATGAACCTTTTATCTGCTCACTTTGAAGACCAAAACAGTCGAGTATCCTCAAATCCTCCTTTGCGTCTCAAAGTGAGCAAAAATCCATATATCTTCTATCATGTAAAATACACATATTTTACAGTCTTGCTGTTATTAAAGTGTCGATTTTTTTAGATATTAACAGATATGTAAAGATTGTACGTCAATGAAAACAACTAGCACTCGCTATGTTTATTATTGTGGGAAACAAATTAATTTTGTTTAATTTCTGAGCCAAGTTTTGTTCTGTCCAATTTCAATGAAGTAACTTAGGTTTATCATATACTGAGGCCGAGAAGAGTGAATGCAGCATCAGACAAAAGCAAACATTTTCAGATAAGGCCCTTTCACACTGAGCCCAATAAAGTGATGCGATGATGTCCTTGAATCAAAACCATAGATCCTTATAAAGCTATCCACACTGATCGCAATCAATCAGGGCCATTTTCCCCCATCATGCTGAGATCAAATGGACCGACCAATTACATTTGAGCTTTAGATCATGTGCTCAAAGTCATGTGAGTTCAAGCAAAGTCGGTTAATGAGCAGAGTTTGGAAATCCACTTTCATACCAACCAAAAAAAGAGTGTCCTTAACCCTCTGATGGTCTTCCTTTATGAGTCACGTCTTGAGCCTAGGCCTAAAAATGAAACTTCTTCCATCCCAGTAAAACCAATGCAATTTATTTTTGTTCTATAATATTTATTCTTTTTAATTTAGTATTTTGAGACAATTTAATTGAATTTATTAATATTTATGCAATATTTATGGTCTATTTGTTCAATGGAAATATCTCTCTCTCTCTCTATATATATATATGAAGAGTTCAGATGCAAAAGCCTCTAAGTGCCATTTGAAATTTTGTTCTAGAATGATGATTTTTATCAAGCTTGTATATTTAGGTTCAGTGATTTCACTTAAATTGCAATGATAATTACCTATTAATTGTCATTTAAGTGAAATTACTGAACTTAAATATACAAGCTTGATAAAAAATCATCATTTAAGAAGAAATTTTCAAATGGCATTTAGAGGCTTTTGCATCTGAACTCTTCATATATATATATATATATATATTTATTTATTTTTTTTTTTTTATTAATGCAGTATTTTAGTTTAATATAGAGTCTAGGCCTTCAGAAAAAAAATATTTTTTTAAGAAAATTAGCACCATCTGGTTACAGTGTAGAGAAAAAGCGTGTAACCACTAGATGGCATGTACAGCTCTCTATGGAGAGGCACGTGAATTCCCCAGCTGTTTATGAACACATTTTTTTTTTTGGTGGATTTGAATATATAATTGAAACAATCTCAAAAACTATTTCTTATTTTTTAAAAATTGTAAAAAAAAAAAAAAAAAAATTGTGAATTTTTGTGTTTTTGTCAATTTCCCATTCATTTCCTATGGGTCGGTCATTTTTGACCGAAGACCACGAGTGTGACTATTTTTTTTACGACCACTTAGCATGCTCGGATCATGACCTCAATTTTTTTTTGTATTCACATACCAAATGCCAAAAAAGTCACCAAGTATCATAACCTTCCGATGAAGCTGTGATTTTTAATAATTCAAAACAGAAAATTATTCGGTCAGAAGTGACCGAGGACCATCAGAGGGTTAAACATGGACCGAAAAAAACCTGTTCCTACATATGAATCTGCTAGTCAGCCCCTCACTGCACAGCCTCAATGTCATCATACCTGTCCAAAGAAAGAGAGATGGCATATACCCGGACATAAGGAGGACGGGAGTGAGTGAAAAGCATGCAGACACATGAGCTATTCCTCTAATGGGATTGTTTTTCTCTTAGTTGGGCGAGTTTCTCTCTCTCTCTGGTCAGTGACATCTCCAGCTCCCATTACGAGTGTCGAGAGACAAATCTAATTAAAGTCCTGCATTATATTTCTCGGGGACGGAACCTGATAAATATCCATCACATCACAACAGGTCCGTTTCCCAAAAGCATCGTACCTGATGATGCAAAACCTGTTGAATTGTGTTGGTAACGACGAAACTTGCGACTTCCAGAAACACATTCCCTGATCGATCTAACAGATCAGCGCTCCTCAACCCTGTCCCTGGAATTACTAGAAAAACTAGTAATTACATAACTAGCAATCATTAAGTCTCAAGGGATGCTATTATTTTTTAAAGTTGTGCAATTAGAGGCATAGAAAACACGTGCAATGCATTGATTCTGTTTGCAATTGCATTAATTTAGCATATTTGATCAATTCTGAGCTAAAATGTTTAAACATTTGCACTGTACACCATAAATGTTGAATGCAACTTTGCATTTCCAAAGTGTGAAAAGTGTGGCTCTAGCACATACTATTTGTTTACATTTGTAAATGTTTTTATTTATTTAAGTTTTGCAGAGATTAATAGAGAAGTAAGATTAATGCCATGCATGCAATTTAACACAGCTAACATATTAATTTGTTTTTAAAAAGTTATGCAAAACATCTGCAAGCCGGCTCATTAGAAAAACATGCATGTGGCGACATTTCTGCAAACTATATTAGGCCTCTTTTGCTTCTTGCAGGTTTCATGACACTGTGAACGTAAGATTAGTGTGGACAAAAGGTGCTTTCATTTTAAACAAAAACAGATGAATGTGAATCTGGCAATGTTTTTAACCCTCTGATGGTCCTCGGTCACTTCTGACCGAATAATTTTCTGTTTTGAATTATTAAAAATCACAGCTTCATCGGAAGGTTATGATACTTGGTGACTCTTCTGGCATTTGGTATGTGAATATAAAAAAAATGAGGTCATGATCCGAGCATGCTAAGTGGTCGTGAAAAAATAGTCACACTCGTGGTCTTCGGTCAGAAATGACCGACCCATGGGAAATGAATGGGAAATTGACAAAAACACAAAAATTCTATGAATTTAAAATTCTATGAATTTTTGCCACAATTCTAAAAAAAGTATACCGCAGTAAAGGGGTGACACTCTACAAAATCAAGAGTGCAAAAAATTCACACCCACCCACACACACACACACACACACACACACTTTTATACACATACACACCAATAAATTCAGATTACAAAAAATCTGTTTTGGATTTTTAAAAATCACAGCTTCATCTGAATGTTACGAAACTTGGTGACAATTCTGGCATTAGGGACGTGAACACAAAAAAAAAATGAGTTCATGATCCGAGCATGCTAAGTGGCCTTAAAAAAATTCGGTCAAAAATGACCCCCATAGGAAATGAATGGGAAATTGACAAAAATTCACCAATTTTTTTTTATATTATTCTATATAAAGTGTTATAATTGAAGGAATTGCATTTTGATACAAATTCTGAAAAAAAAATGTGTATAAAATTTGCTTTTAGCAACACAAGCTTCTCTTTCTAATCCAATGTTTAGCTGTAATTATAATGCAAAAACTAACACTTTTTATCACTATTTCTAAAAAAAATCTAAAACTTAATAAGAAATCGTTTTTGAGATTGTTTCAAATATATATTCAAATTCACAAAAAAATAAATGTGTTCATAAACAGCTGGGGAATAAACATGCCTCTCCATAGTATATGTATATGATTCTACACCTTTTCTCTATACTGTAACCAGATGGTGCAATTTTTCTTTAAAAAAAAAAAAAAAATTCTGAAGGCCTAGACTCTATATTAAACTAAAATACTGCATTATAATAAAAAAAAAAAATATATATATATATATATATATATACAGTATATATATTTATATATTTCCATGGCAAAAATAGACCATAAATATAATAAATTCAATCAAATTGTCTCAAAATACTAAATTAAAAAGAATAAATATTATAGAACAAAAGTAAATTGCATTGGTTTTTACAGGGATGGAGGAATTTTCATTTTTAGGTGTCCGGTCACTTCTGACCGGGAAGGCTCAGGACGTGACTCCTAAATGAAGACCATCAGAGGGTTAGTGTTAGTTATAGTACCAATCTCTGCAGTCCTAACCCTAACCCTACACTAAACTCTACACTAAACTCTACACTAAATCCAAGTAATAGTGTCAACAAAAGCAAATGTGCGATAAAAACACATTTGCTGAAGTAACCATGCCAAGCAAAGTCCTTGAGTTCTTTTATCGTGACTCGTCTTTCACAGTTTCACAATGCTTACAAACAATACAAACATTAAAATGCATTAGTTTATGAATCATGCGCAATGCTCAAAGTATATTTTCAGGTCACACCATAGTATACCCTTGTAATCATAATTTGTGTATCTAAAAAATAATAAGTTACTGCCACTAGTGTTAATTTCATGTAGAAACTGAATGTAGTTTTGCAGAAATGTAGTCTGGGACAAAAAAAAGTTTGTTTATCCCCTATGAAAAAAAAAAATGTAATTAGCTGTATATTTTGAACACCACCCTTATGAAAAGAAAATATATTTCCAAAAACCGGTATATGAATGATCAATACATTAAATGGTTTAACAGTATATTTGAAAATATGCAGAATAATATATTGTGTTAATATATTATGTGTAAAAATATGTGTAATATATAATTATTGTATTAATAATACATCATAATGTATGAAATGTATTATTCAGTAATACACTTACTGTTATTTAAAACACTAGTTTCCCATGTGGAAATGTATTATGTAATATATCGCATTATATTTTGCAGTATGTATTTTTGTTTCATAACCTCTCTGTGACTCACCTCTGTCATGTGGATCAAGTAGAAGTGCAGATCTTCACTGTGATCTGAGGAAAAAGGTCATAAAATGCTTTGAGAAAGGCAAGAGTGAGTTTTTCAACATAACAGGTTTGCAGCTAAACTGCTATATTCATATATAAAGGAGGTGAGAAACCAATCTAAGATGGCTGATGAAATATTTCATATTCTCTGGCCATTATTTGAGCAGTTATCAGAGGAGACAGTCCTGTACAGTACAGACACCTGCAGGATCTTTAGCTACGCTGAGATGGTTATCCTGTCACACGCGTTCATCTCACTAAATTATTCAGGACATCTACGCAAACATTCATATCTCTGCTAAATCTCCTGAGCAAAGACACGGCAACAACCTGAGCAAACAATCATTGTCTATTTCTTCCGTTTATTTCCCAATTAATCCGATCAATTATTGAATTGATGAAATATGGCATGTTTATTCATATTATTGAATACGAATAAAATATGGCATGTCGTGAGTTAAATGAGCTGTATCTTTCTACTTGTTTTTTTCTAAGCCTTTAAAGGCACAGTATGCAAGTTTCACGGCTAGAGGTCGTTTTATGACGCTGTGGGTGAGGGTGCATGGGATCATGGGAGTTGTAGTGTTCACCTCCAGCAGTCCGACGAGAAATAATGTTCATTGATGAGCTAAAGTTTTATTAACGTTACTGTGGTGGCACAGACTAGGACAATTACATGCAGTTTTTAAAATACTTACAGGTGAAACTCCAAAAATTAGAATATTGTGCAAAAGTTCATTTATTTCAGTAGTTAACTTAAAAGGTGAAACTTATATATTATATAGACTCATTGCATGCAAAGCAAGCCTTTATTTGTTATAATTTTGATGATTATTGCTTACTTCCGGCTATGTTGCCCGTGACCTTTTGAACGTAATTACGTATTACGTGACGTTACAAACGCACCTCACAGAATAGAGCTAGGCTAGCATTTGTCCTTAGAAAAGTTACATTTTTGGAATAAGTTTTGAAATAACCGATCGTTTCGCTAGATAAGACCCTTATTCATCGTCTGGTGTCGTTTAAAGACATTTGAAGCTGCACTGAAACTGTCTTTTGGACCTTGGACCGTTTGGTCCCCATTGAAGTCCATTATATGGAGAAAATCCTGGAATGTTTTCATCAAAAACCTTAATTTCTTTTCGACTGAGGAAAGAAAGACGTGGACATCTTGGATGACATGGGGGCGAGTAAATTATTAGCAAAAGTTTTTTCAAAAGTGAACTACTCCTTTAAGTATTGTCACTCACCATCCCGCAGCTGCAGCTGTCTGAGGTACAGTGGGTTTTGCAGGACATTACATCGTCCCGATTCATCCTCTCTGGTCACCAACATCAGATCGGAGTAAATAAAGATTGTTACCTAAAAAGAGAGAGCGAGGGTGAGAGAGTTCAGCAGAAAAGGATCAAATGCAGATGTTTTAAAAGAAAAGTTATTGAACTGGATAGCAGCTTTATTAAAACATGATTGCAGTGTGCAAAAATAAATCAGGTCGGCCCGTCACAGCCCGTCTTTATTTAGCCCAAAAATAGTTGGGTCTGATTGGGTCCACATTTATCCCAAGATGGATATCTTTGCACCAACCCAGGATCATTAGAAAAACTTTTCACAATGACGTTACCTCGCGTTTTGCACGTTTCTCGGCAGTTTCAACATTAACCCTCTGATGGTCCTCGGTCACTTCTGACCGAATAATTTTCTTGTTTGAATTATTAAAAATCACAGCTTCATCGGAAGGTTATGATTCTTGGTGACTTTTTTGGCATTTGGTATGTGAATACAAAAAAAAATTGAGGTCATGATCCGAGCATGCTAAGTGGTCGTAAAAAAAAATAGTCACACTCTTCGGTCAGAAATGACCAACCTATAGGAAATGAATGGGAAATTTACAAAAAAACTTGTACAATCTACAAATCGGCCACAATTCTTAAAAGAAGTATACCGCAGTAAAGGGGTGACACTCTACAACATCTAGAGTGCAAAAAATTTACACCCACCCACACACACACACATACAAACACACTTTTATACACATACACACCAATAAATTCAGATTACAAAAAATCTGTTTTGAATTTTTAAAAATCACAGCTTCATCTGAATGTTACGAAACTTGGTGACATTTATGGCATTAGGGACGTGAACATAGAAAAAAATTGAGGTCATGATCCGAGCATGCTAATTTGTCGTAAAAAAATTAGTCACGATTTTGGTCTTTGGTCAAAAATGACCCCCATAGGAAATGAATGGGAAATTAACAAAAACACACAAAAAAATTATCTATTTTTTTTTTACAAATTTTTTAATAAGAAATAGTTTTTGAGATTGTTTCAATTATATATTCAAATCCACCAACAAAAAAAAATGTGTTCATTAACATCTGGGGAATTCACATGCCTCTCCATAGAGAGCTGTACATGCCATCTAGTGGTTACACCATGATTCTACGCTTTTTCTCTACACTGTAACCAGATGGTGCTAATTTTCTTCAAAAAAATTTTTTTCCTGAAGGCCTAGACTCTATATTAAACAAAAATACTGCATTAATAATAAAAAAAAATAATATATATATATATATATATATTTCCATTGAAAAAATAGACCATAATTATTGCATAAATATTAATAAATGTAATCAAATTGTCTCAAAATACTAAATTAAAAAGAATAAATATTATAGAACAAAAATAAATTGCATTGGTTTTACTGGGATGGAAGAAGTTTCATTTTTAGGCCTCCGGTCACTTCTGACTGGGAAGGCCCAGGACGTGACTCTTAACGGAAGGGTTAAATGTCCAGTGAGTGGCACTAAAAGAGTGTTCAGTATTCTCATGAATCTGGCATTGTTTTATTATGTCGGTTGTTGAACATATTGTTACGTTCCGTGGCTCTGGGCAGATCCAACAGTTTTAGACTTCAACAGAGGACCCGCCTACAAGGAAGTTAACACCAGTGAATGGAGCGAGGCCAGACTCTCTGTACAAGAGTCCGGCGGGACACGGCTACTTTAAATAAATACTGCATTTGGATCCTCAATCTTCTTGTCTCGGAGCAGTTCGTGACACTCTCACTCAAGTAGGGACAAAAGAAAGTTCCAGCAGTTTACACTAGACATTGTCGAGGTGGGAAAAAAGAGATAAATCTTAAATTATCTATGAGTATTTATTCCAGGAAAAAGCACTTGACCCCACATTAAGGAAGTTATAAAACTGTACTACTTTTAGAACAATTTCAAGTGTGAAATGCCCTAAATCCACATGCACACTATGTAGAGCATCTCTTACCTTGATCGAGAAGTGCCTGCTCTCATGTAGGATCATTTCCTCAGAGATCACCAGTGTTCTTGTTGGGCTACACAGATCTACAGGCTTCGGAAAAGAGAGAAACAGACTCTGACTCCAACTTAATGAGCTTAATAACTCATATAATATTCACTGGTTTGATTAAAGCAAGTGCTGAACTAGAAGTACTGCGTTTTATAGAGTACTCAATCCCCTTACCACACAATTCTCTATACTAGTACACTGTAACATTCAACAATTGTGTTTGTATTTAAGTATGCAAAAGACAACCTCGGACAGGTTGTGTGACATGCTATCTATCTACAAAAACCATGAAAATATTACAATAAATAAGAATAAATATGGTTTGTGTTTTGATTGGCTGTTCAGGGTATGACACATTTTGAGATTACACTCACTCTATTCATATGCATATTTCTTCATATCGTTGGCCAGATGCAGCTCATACTAATTTTAATGAATTTTAGGTTTGATTTTAAGGACTTTTTTTTATTTGTGTACTAGATGATAAACCATTTCAGTGCTGTGTCGGGCTGCCACTTCATGTCTAATGAAAAATCTGGGCTATCCCAGCTAAAAAATTATATTATTTTCTAAGAACGTTTTGCTAATGTTCCCGTTAAAGGTACAATATGCAGATTGTTTCGCCACCAGAGGTCGCTAACCTCTTACAATTACAATAATTAAGCGTGTTGGCGGTATGAGACTAAGCTAGATTAACATTAGAGAATAACATACAGATCATATTCTAACTTTTCATCATGTTGAACTGTATAACATTGATAAGTTTTATATACATATACATATATACATATATATATATATTTGATGGTCGCCCATTGTGACCATTTTTTACCATGCCTACTCTCAAATAAATGAGGCCCACGATTAATCAGATGCAAACAGAAATGTAAAACCAGTCCTAATTGAAAGAGAACAAGTTGACAAACAGATTGAATCCAAGATTGGGTGAAAATATGGTATAATGAGTGATTTATAAGCTATTTTTTATAGGCCGGTCATTTTTGACCGGGAACACCACAAGTGTGACTATGTTCCATATTTTTTACAAAACAAAAGTTTCAAAACAAAATTCCTGGTAAATCATTAGAGTAGACAAGAGTGATGAACAGTAGCCATTTTTTTCAACAAAAAAAAATTTCATATTTCCAAATTTATTCATAAATTATTTATTTTTTACTCAAAAAATTAGATGCCTACTCTCGGATAAATGAGGCCCACGATTAATCAGATGCAAACAGAAATATAAAACCAGTCCTAATTGAAAGAGAACAAGTTGACAAAAAGATTGAATCCAAGATAGGGTGAAAATATGGTATAACGAGTGATTTATAAGCTATTTTTATAGACCGGTCATTTTTGACCAGGAACACCACAAGTGTAACAAGGTAACAGAACTCCCACAAAAAAATACGAAAATGTTAAAAAAACAAATGAGATATAGTTATACCGCTTGGGAACAAAGTCACTAAGTTTCAATCCAAAGCGATAACATTAACTAGTATTTTCAGGAAAAAGAAAATCTTCCCCGGGTCAAATTGACCCGAACACCACATGAGGGTTAAAGAAATACTTCAGTCACATTCTCAAAATGTTAAAAGGACAGTCAGTCAACTACACTGTAACAACGTAACGTAACTATTACTAGCTAATCCCGCTTCACTCTCGGCTTATTTAACAGCAAAACTGGACATGATAGTCAATGGGGACTGTGTAGAGCGCCCTCTTGTGGACAAACTATACAACTCCAACACTCATGACACGGTTGAAGCGCGTTTTGTCCGTTTTTATTTTATTCCTGAAATATTCATTTATCGGCCATTATAACTGCCGATACCGATAGTTTGGAAAATGCCTAATATCGGTCTGGCTCTAATCACTACTAAAGCTCAGTAGATCTGTGTGCTTATTTTGAAGATATGGAAGATTTACCTGCACAAAGATGGGGAAGATGAGGATTTTAGGCGTCACTTTAACGTAGGTGCCATAGTTGGCATGAGGCGTGTGTGATCTCACAATGGTGCAGTTCTGGTAGTTGGCAAAGTTTGAGGTGTGTGTTGGCTGTTGGTAATGTCCACTTTGCTGTGTTGTGGATTTGCTGTTGCCAGAGCGTCTCAGAAAGCACGTTCTGCTGGCCAGTCCAGGTGCTGACTGGGAACCAGTGGCCGGAGGAGGAGGAACAGGCGTCTGAGGTGTGGGGAACATCTGGCCAGCTGGTAGAGAGTAAAGATCGTATAGGTGAGATTCAATCAGATATCAGATGGATAAATGACAAGACATGGTTCAGGCTGGCCCCGCATGTGCACAGATACCCATATTAGAGCTAAACCGATAAAGGATTTTGAAGGCTGATACCGATAGAAATATTTGTTGGTTTTAAAATCCGATATATTTTTTTTTTTTTCTGAAACATGCAACAAAAAATGAACAGATTTCCCTAACATTAGTTAGTTTTAACTAAAATAATATGATAATGCATTTTATAAAGAAACTTGTTTCTTTTATTCTCACCAGAACAGGCTGATGACTGAGCGCCCTCTGGTGGACAAACTATACAACTCCAACACTCATGACATGGTTCAAGCGTGTTTCGTCCGTTTTTATTTTATTTTTGAAATATTCATTTATCGGCCATTATAACTGCCGATACCGATAGTTTGGAAAATGCCTAATATCGGCCGATAATATCGGCCTGCCGATATATCGGTCTGGCTCTAACCCATATTAATCATAAAATCATATCTCTGTTATTGTTTGGAGGATTTTGTGGAGAGGAGAGTGGGGGACAAAGGACATATATTTCAGATTTCTTTACCTTTTGTTTTGCTTTTTTCGTCTATTCTTATATTGTTGTTTTGTAAAATGTCTATGTATTCCTGCATAGAAGTATAGAAGAGCCGATATATGACAACCGTAGACCCTTGATGAAAATCCCATGTTTTCTGGTCAGTATTTCTGCAGTAGGTTGTGCCATACGGGAGAAAACATCATGTCATCATGTCAGTATCCACTAGTAATAAGAAGTAGAGCCATGGATAGAAATGAATGTAATGAGTTAATTGAAATGAAGCCTTAATGTGTGCATTGGATCAAACAAAACATGAAGGGCATAGCTATGAAATGGTCAAATTGACAAATTCGCGAATCTATTTTTTGCAGTCTAATGACTTGGACTTGGAGTTCTAACACAACGAAATTCTGTCTGGCGAATCTCAGTTAAACAACTAAACAAAAACACTTCAAACAAGCAACAATAAGCAGCATCAAACAGCAGCAATTACTTTTAAATGAAGTATCATTATGTAAAGTGCAATACCCTTCATTGCCATGCTTAAAGGAGTAGTTCATTTAAAAAAAAAAAACGTTTGCTAATAATTTACTCACCCCCATGTCATCCAAGATGTCCATGTCTTTCTTTCTTCAGTTGAAAAGAAATTAAGGTTTTTGATGAAAACATTCCAGGATTTTTCTCCATATAATGGACTTCAATGGGAACCAAACGGTTCAAGGTCCAAAAGACACTTTCAGTGCAAACTGCAAACTGTTCAAAGGGATTTAAACGATTCCAGACGATGAATAAGGGTCTTATCAAGTGAAACGATCGCTCATTTAATAAATAAATAACAAAGTTTAAGTTTTATAAGCACAAATGGTCGCCTTGCTCTGTTCTGTGATGTGTGTTCGTGACTCTCCTGTTCGAACTCATTTATCAAAATGAACAATTCTTTTTTCGTGTCATTGGGTTCATTCAACGAACGAAATGAATGAGTTGACTCTGGAAAAGATTTGTTCATTTTGATGAACGAGTTCGAACAGGAGAGTCACGAATGCGCATCACAGAACAGAGCAAGGCGAGCATTTGAGCAACTTTGTTATTTATTTATTAAATGAGCGATCATTTCACTTGATAAGACCCTTATTCATCGTCTGGAATCGTTTAAATCCCTTTGAACAGTTTGCAGTTTGCACTGAAAGTGTCTTTTGGACCTTGAACCGTTTGGACCCCATTGAAGTCCATTATATGGAGAAAATCCTGGAATGTTTTAATCAAAAACCTTAATTTCTTTTCGACTGAAGAAAGAAAGACATGGACATCTTGGATGACATGGGGGTGAGTAAATTATCAGCAAAAGTTGTTTTTAAAGTGAACTACTCCTTTAAGACTCTTACTCAAGGACACAATGTAGGGCTCAAGATAGTAACTTTCCAAACGCTGAGCCTTAACCACTGCACCACATCACGAAGAGAAAATGCACTAGGAAAGAGGAACTTACTTGTCCTGTGGTTGTCTCCATAGACAGAGCCCAATGCCTGGAAATATTGAAGAGACAATGACAATCAATACATGTTAAGATATTAGTGGAGTTTTCTCACTACTTTAATGAATCAATGATTACAATATTAGGCCTTTTTTCACACAATACACATAAGCAACACCTAAGTTCTGCTTTTACACTGGAAGCATTTTCATTCGTACATAAAATACAGTGATAAATATAGTGTCGGATTTTAGAATAATTACAACCAGATTATTGTGAACTGCATTTTACATACACTCACCTAGAGGATTATTAGGAACACCTGTTCAATTATCTAATCAACCAATCACATGGCAGTTGCTTCAATGCATTTAGGGGTCAAGACAATCTCCTGAACTCCAAACTGAATGTCAGAATGGGAAAGAAAGGGGATTTAAGCAGTTTTGAGCGTGGCATGGTTGTTGGTGTCTGAGTATTTCACAATCTGCTCAGTTACTGGGATTTTCACACACAACCATTTCTAGGGTTTACAAAGAATGGTGTGAAAAGGGAAAAACATCCAGTGAAAATTGGCGGAAATGCCTTGTTGATGCGAGAGGTCAGAGGAGAATGGGCCGACTGATTCAAGCTGATAGAAGAGACACTTTGACTGAAATAACCACTCGTTACAACCGAGGTATGCAGACAACACACACAACCTTGAGGCGGATGGGCTACAACAGCAGAAGACCCCACCGGGTACCACTCATCTCCACTACAAATAGGAAAAAGAGGCCACAATTTGCAAGAGCTCACCAAAACTGGAGAAAATGTTTCCTGGTCTGATGAGTCTCGATTTCTGTTTTTGAAGAGTCAGAATTTGGCGTAAACAGAATGAGAACATGGATCATCATGCCTTGTTCCCACTGTGCAGGCTGGTGGTGGTGGTGTAATGGTGTGGGGATGTTTTCTTGGGACACTTTAGTGCCAATTGGGCATCGTTTAAACGCCACGGCCTACCTGAGCATTGTTTCTGACCATGTCCATCCCTTTATAGCCACCATGTCCCCATCCTCTGATGGCTACTTCCAGCAGGATAATGCACCATGAATCATTTCAAAGTGGTTTCTTGAACATGTCAATGAGTTGACTGTACTAAAATGGCCGCCACAGTCACCAGATCTCAACCCAATAGAGCATCTTTGGGATGTGGTGGAACGGGAGCTTCGATCCCACAAATCTCCATCAACTGCAAGATGCGATCCTATCAATATGGGCCAACATTTCTAAAGAACGCTTTCAGCACCTTGTTGAATCAATGCCATGGAGAACACAGTATTAGTATGGTGCTCCTAATAATCCTTTAGGTGAGGGAACATCCAAATGATTTAGCCATAAACTGACTATTTTGAAGTGAAATCACAGTGAAATCGCACTGAAACTCTCATTTGGACCTTGAACCGTTTGGACCCCATTGAAGTCCATTATATGGAGAAAAATCCTGGAATGTTTTCATCAAAAACCTTAATTTCTTTTCGACTGAAGAAAGAAAGACGTGGACATCTTGGATGACATGGGGGTGAGTAAATTTTTTTTAAAGTAAGTGAACTACTCCTTTAAGCTGATGATGGACAATGCTTGGCTCTACCTGATTAACCGGAGACAGTATGATGTAATCGTCCCCGTTTGATGCTTTCACACGCGTCCCTCTGAGCGTCTGAGTGCCGGGCTTGCCGTCCACAACACTCCTGCGTTCTCCCCACAGGATTCCCGACCCTCTCGCTCCACCGGCCAGCCCGTCGGACCCGTTCACCAAACCCCTGCGCTGGTGGGGGGCAGAGGCGGGAGCGGCGGCGGCGGCTGGTCCCCCCTCTTGCTTCTAGCCGGGGAAACTGGAGTGTCATAGTAAGAGGACTTGTAAGTAGGATGATGGATCAGTCGCTCGAAGTTGGACTTCACAGAGGGTCCCGTCCGCCAAACTACCACTGTGATTTCACTGAGACTATTTCTGGAGAGAGTGAGAGAGAACAGTACAAACGTTGTAGTTGATTTATTTATTAATTATTGAGCGTGTTTATGAGCAAACGTAAGATTGTGTCAACACCTCTAACAGGTTTCACCTTGATAAAAAGACACGAGCTGAATGTAATTAAATGTTGTACACTTCAAATCTTAAAAGTATGTTTTGGAAAAATGTTACTTGCAGATAATATAAGGCTCAAAAAGAGTACACTGTCATGACTTTGCTTCTTTCACTTTTGTAATCATGTCAAATTAAAAGTTTAATGAACATTTTAAATAATTGTGTTTTACATAATCTTCGGAGGTGTTTTAAATGTTCTAATATCTAATATATATAATATATATATATATATATCATATCTAATATATATTATATACAACATATATAAATATATTTTAAATGTTCTAAATTATAACTGCATCATTACAAATGTGGATTTGCTAATATATTTAAATTAGGGCTGTGCAAAGATTAATTGCGATTGATCATATCCAAAATAAAAGTTTGTGTTTACATAATATATATGTGTGTGTTGTGTGTAATTATTTTTGTATATATATATAAAAAAAAAACACACATGAAAAAAAAATGTGTTATTCATATATAAAATATTAATATATAGATTATGTATTTATATGAAGAGTTCAGATGCAAAAGCCTCTAAGTGCCATTTGACATTCTCTTCTAGAATAATAATTTTTATCAAGCTTGTATATTTAAATTCAGTAATTTCACTTAAATGGCAATTCAAAGGTAATCTTCATTGTCATTTAAGTGAAATTACTTAAATATACAAGCTTGATAAAAATTATCATTCTTGAAAAAATTTCAAATGGCACTTAGAGGCTTTTGCATCTGAACTTTTCATATACAGTATTTACCAGCAAATAATTCTTAGATATATACATGCATGCATAGAAAATACACGGCACACACACATATGTAAACACAAACTTTTATTTTGGAAGCGATTAATCGGACAGCCCATAATTTAAATACATGATATAGATTGCAAAAGAAATGACTTAAAGTATCTTATAGTTTACCACAAATGCTTGTCAGCACACTTTAACATAAGTAGCTAATTATGCAAATACATATGAACATGTACTTAAGTCCTACTTTAAAAAGTTGCATTTCATTGGAGAAAATAACATTTATTATTAAAGGAAAGGGTAAGACTTTTGAGGATGTTTGCAATCCCTTTAGATCATTCATAGAGAAAGAGGATAGTGACCTGTTTAAAGAGACAATTGAAGATATGTGAGATCATAGGATGTATTTGTATTAGGAGGCCTTAATAGTTAGTATGTGTTTTTTATTAATTAATTTTTTTTTTTTATTATTAACTTAATTATTTATTCATTTTATTTTTTTATTTTATTTTTTTTATGTTCATTAATCTTGAAAATGTGAGTCCTGTACAAATTGAGATATGCTAAGTTGTAATGATGCGAAAGACATCAATATGTGTCTATACTGTATTTTGTATTTTTGTTCTGGGTGTGTGTGTGTTTTATATGTTGGTAAAAAAAAGTTAATAAATATATTGGAGAAAAAAAAGAAAAAAAGTTGCATTTCATTTAAATGTACACTACATTTTTTTAATGGCAATTAGGTGTTTTCAAAAAAAAATAACATTCAATTTGCACTAAAGTTTATTATTTTAAATTGTAGTATTTCTGAAAGTGGTTTTTACAGTAAAGGTCATAACAGCGTTTCTTTTTGCACAATAGCTTATGCGTACAGTGTGCCCGAGTGAATTATTATGAATAATAATTTGATCTTCACAACTTTAGTGTTATATGTACCTGATAGCATGTGCAAGATCTACACACTTCCAATGTTTGACCGGTTGACCGTTTAACTGCAAAACAGTGTCCGACTGCTGCAAACCAGCCTGATGCGCCGGCCCACCTGAGGGAACAAACACACACACATATTTAGTTTCCAAGTTTTATGGAGACTTAATAATTATAATGGTTTTATACAGTACAAACTCTATATTCTATCCTCAAACTCATTACAACATTTTTTTTACATTTTTACATTTTCAAAAAATCTGAAATATCCACAATATGCCATCTTTGAGGACACACACACACACACACACACACAACAATACTGAAGACAACAGTCAGTGTTACTCAGCAGTGACTAATGTAGCCTAAAACTCACAGACACACTGACCCATGTTTGACTGCTTAACACATGACGCAGAAAAACCACACATTCTCAGCCTTCAGTTCAACAGCCTCCTCTGGCGCACACACACACACACACACACACAACAATACTGAAGACAACAGTCAGTGTTACTCAGCAGTGACTCATGTAGCCTAAAACTCACAGACACACTGACCCATGTTTGACTGCTTAACACATGACGCAGAAAAACCACACATTCTCAGCCTTCAGTTCAACAGCCTCCTCTGGCGCACACACACACACACACACACACACCGGAGCAGTTCTTGCCTGGATCGACTGCTTGTATACGAACAGGCGAGTCAGAGCAGATGGTGAAGCCGAAGCCGTCCTTTCCTCGTAGAATGGTCACCTAAAGCACACACACACACATATGAGTGCAACACACTGCCACCTGCTGGAACAGTACGAAACTGCAGCTGCCCTTAATTTTTTTTGCTTCAGTCTTACAGAGATTTACTTAAGCAGCAAAGTACAGAAGGTTGTGCAATATTGTAAATATAACTATAAGGTTCGACTCACAGAGGAGTGACTATATTCTATTGCATTGCAAGTTGCAACTAATATGAAAATGCGTTTAATAAAAGGTTAAAAGAAAAAAAACGTACTTTACATTATTTTATAAAGAAAATTCATTAAGTGGGTGTGCTGTGCTCTAATATAAGCAGTATATATATAATTTTTTTTCCAATATAGCTGCACTGTGAAATTGCTGAATACCATAGCTGTCTAAATATAGAAATAATTGGGGAAAAAGTTTAGAAAAATTCCTATCGCACATATTATTATTATTATTATTTATTTATTTTTAAATCTTATCCCATATACAGTAGTCACCCACTCAAATTGCATATTTCAGCAGTATATGTAGGCCTACTTATATTCGGATTTGTTAATAACAGAATACAGTCTAATATTATTACAGGATGTAATGGACACAGTTGATGTAAAAAGTATACAAACCCCTCGGCTTTGTAATGAAAAAAATAAATAAAGATGAATGGCATCAGAACTTTTGCACATTTAACCCTCTGGGGTTGTTCGGCCCAAATGGACCCGAAGAATTAAAATACATTTTTCTTTAAAAATCACAGCTTCCTCAGAATGGTCCGAAATTTGGTGACTTTGTTGGTATTTGAACACCCAAACAAATTGGGGACAGGATGTGAATAGTCTAAGTGGTTGTAAAAAAATAGTCACACTTGGAGTGTTCGGGACTAAATGGACCCGCATGGAAAATGAATGGGAAATTGGCAAAAATGTGAAAATACTGAGTTTTTTTTGTGCGTACAATCTACAAATCAGCCACGATCTTGAAAAAAAGCACACAACAGTGAAGGGGTGAATCTATAAAACATCAAGAGTGCAAAACAGACACACCCAGACACACACACACACACACAAACACACTTTTATACACAAACACACCAAAAAATTCTGATTATACATGTGTTTTGCATTTTTAAAATGCTCAGTTTGTCCACCAGATGGCATCCATCTCATTTCAAAAATTGCTTTTATGAGGCCTAGGCTTGACTCTAAAATGAAATACAGCTTTAAAAAAAATTTTAAAAATACTTTTTTTTTTTTAATTTTTAATTTTTTCTATTATGTCAATGGGGGAAATTTTGTCATAATTATTGCATTAATACTAATTATAATTTTTTTTTTCTTTTAAATTTTTTCAAAACACCAAAAAAGAAAAGAAAAAATATTATAAAAAATGAAAGTAAGGTCAATCTGTTCTTCATATAAAGTGATCGAGTTTGCACTAAACCTCTCAATTCACATGGATTAGTCTTCTAATCTATGTGAATAAGTTGCTGTTTTCCTTATAGTTTTCCTGTTTCGTTGATTCATTCCCGTATTCCCTCATGAATGAACTCGTCTGCCCTTATAAGCCCTCAGAATTGTTTGTAAGGAGGTTGTAATACCCGTTCCCTGTGTTTACCTGTGCCATTTGGATTGGATTGTTTGCTCGATGTGCACTGGTCACTACCCTACCCGTGGCAATATTATTCTCTATTTTCATTTTCATATTTGCTTTATTATAGCATCAATCTCACTAAATTGTGATACACAATTAAAATGGTCAAAGTTTTCTTACTAAGTAAATATATATTTAGATTTATATCTTTGGTAAGGGTCACCGTGATTTTCACATATTTTGTTGATCCTGGAACAACATTCCTGTCGAAAAATGTAGTCCTCCCCCTAAACCTAACCCTACATATAAGTTACGTGTAATATCAGAGGGAAATTATAGTTTATAGATAGATAAAGTCAAGTCAAGTCACATTTATTTATATAGCGCTTTTCACAATACAGATTGTATCAAAGATAAGCCTAAACTGGAAACTCATCCCTTAAAGCTGATTGGTTGACTGAAATGAAGTGGTTGGTGAAATTAAGTTCATCACTGAAGGATTACAATTTGGTGGATGGGGGTTATAAGGTGTAACCGTATGGGGTCCCTTTTAAAAATCTGCTTAGGGCCCCTAAAATGTGAGGGCCGGCACTGGCTGAGAGCAGATCCACTACATCTGCAGAGGGTGTTTAAGCCTCCGTGTGTGTGTGATGGCTGATCCTTACATGACATGAAGGGATTACAGCGGAAATCTGGATTAAACCGAGAGAGAGAAAGGGAGGTGAAGAGGACATGAGAGGAGTAAAGAGGAGAAAATTACAGGATATGAGAGAATAAAAGTTGACAGCACTCTAAAAAAATGCTGGGTTGTTTTAACCCAAATTTGGGTCAAATGTGGACAGACCTATAGCCGTTGGGTTATTTTTAACCCAACATTTGGGTTTGTTCATGTTTGACCCAAAATTGGGTTAAAACAACCCAGCATTTTTTTTAGAGTGAAGAACACTTGCTTTGCATTTGCTTTCTCTTCATCCGATCATGCATTAAGTCAAGAATTTCATTAAAGGTGCATTATGCAACATTTCATGTTAAAAATAGCCGTTTTTCTAACCCATATGCTTTAACGATTGCCTGAATGAGCTCTTCTCTGATCACTGCGATTGCCTCTATAATCCTGTACAGTGAAATAAATAAGAGGGATTCGGGACAGATTTGAGACTGGGCGTGACGTCATGCGCGTTCACGCTCGCCTGGCGGGTGTGTGTATTCTCCGCCATTCTCCGTATCAGTGAAGATAACTCGAGCGACACAACTTTAGTCAACTTTCCACAAAAGTAGAAGATAGATTCAAAGAGACCGGCTTGTAGTTCACTCCAAACCCCGACGCAAACTCCACGTAAGACAAAGAAAATAAAACTTCTGTCTAGCGCCAGGCGTCGGAATAAGACGAGAGTCGACATCGGGAAGCTTTTTTAACAAACGGAGAGATCTCCGGCCGGCTCTAACGGGTCCTGTACAAAGTAATAACTTATATTGTTCATGAACGTGTTTCCATAATAATACAATCATAAGTGGATACAGTAAACACATAAAACAGTTCAATATGGAGAGAGATGGAAAATAAAAAAAACCTCACACACACATAAGTGTGTAATTTACTCAAATGCCTTTCCTTTCATATATTTAAAATGCTTTATTACCTCATTATGACTGTAACAAAAGATGTGTGCAGCTGATGCTCCATTGGTTATGAACAGCTTGTGCAAAGGTGCGTGTGATCTATGAGCGCACACACCTCTGGTTGCAGTTTCGCTTGTCGCCAGAGGGGGCGTAGTTCTGCAAAAACTCAGAGACTTGCGCAATGCACCTTTAAATAATACATTCAATTTCGTTTGCTTTTTACTAAACCCTATCGCATACGGCATGTGTCGTCGCTATTCACTGCCATTATATGAACAACTATGAGCGAGACATTTAAAAAAAAATATTTTTGTGGTCCATAAAAGATAGGAGGGAATATGGCATTAAAACAACACCAGGGTGAGTAAATGATGACTTAATTTTCATTTTAGGGTGAACTATGCCTTTAAATCTTTCCTCGCCATTGATGGAATCTCACATCCTTTATGACACACCGCTTTAGTTTCCGGCAATACATGTTTTCATGTATTAGAAGCACTGCTCACACACACATTATGGAAACAATCATCGCTCATCGTTTGAATCCGATCCAGACGAAGTCGGACTAAAAAGCAATTTACTCAGCTTTTTGCTCAGAATAATCAAAAATTCTGCAGCTGACAGGAACCTTTATTTAAAAATAAATAAATAAATACATTTTATATATGCAGGAGGGAAAAGAATTAAAGTACAGTTAAAGGTATATTTCAAATATATAAAAATGAAAAAAACTAAATAGGAACAAGTATACTTGCAGTACAAAACCACTTATCTAGGAGTTAACAGAGTATACTTCAAAGTGTACTTTCATAAACAATAAAATGTGCTACAATATTGTAGTAAAATTGTAACAAAAAGTGAGAAAAGTAACAGAAAGTAAAAACAAACAAAAAGTGTAGTTGAAAACTGTACTCAAAGTTTACTGTTACACTTCAATTATTCTTAAAAGTGTACTTAAAAAGTGGGCCAATTTAGTCCCAAGTAAGTAGTACTGAAATACAGTTACATGTACACTACTAAAACATTGGTATTAGTATATTTAATACATAAAAATATACTTAAAGTATACACTTAAAGGGATAGTTCACTCAAAAATGAAAATTCTGTTTTCCAAACCTTTATTAATTTCTCTCTTCTGCTGAACACAAACGAAGATATTTTGAAGAATGTTTATAACCAAACAGTAATGGGTCGTATGGACAGTGAATGGGTGATATCTTTGGGTGAAATATCCCTTTCATAAAATTAACTTGAAGTTACTATTTTTGCAAGGTCATATATGCTCGAAAACAAATGTGCTCACTTTATGTTAACAACACCATTAAGTTGCATCAGGGATATTTGCCAAATTACTACTAGGATAAAACCAACATTTTTCTGCTATGCGATTCTGACATCACCCTTTTACTCTGTGCCAACCCATTCAAAGACTTCAACCAAGTGAGAGGTTGATTTAAATAAATAAAAACGGGAAGACTTGCATTGGTAACCCTGGCGACCCTGATGAGTTCATAGCCTTTGTTTTTGGGCCCATTTCTTTTAAAGCTACAGAGACCATAAAAACAACATGAACACTGATCTCAGAAGGGGATCCATCGGGCAGTGAAGTCTATTCAATCTGTCATTTCACCTCCATTGGGAATTCAGAAGCTCTTTCTTCATTTAAAACGTGGGATTAGAGGAGGAGGTTTGCCTCCTGTTAGCCATGCATGAAGAAACACTTACAACTTTGGAAACAGTCGGCAGAAAGAGTGATCCCGAACTGCCTTGCTTCTCAGGGTAAATCATAGACATAGTTACTGTTGGGAACGGCCTGATGAAAGAGGCGAGGTGATAAAAATACAAACTATTTTATGTGGCCATTAGGTTTCCCAATGTGTAATTTAGACAGTTACCAATGGAGTTACCAATGGAGTTTCGCTATATATGAAGAGTTCAGATGCAAAAGCCTCTAAATGCCGTTTGAAATTTTCTTCTTTAATGATGATTTTTATCAAACTTGTATATTTAAGTTCAGTAATTTCACTTAAATAACAATTAATAGATCATTATCATTGCAATTTAAGTGAAATCACTGAACTTAAATATACAAGCTTGATAAAAATTATCATTCTAGAAGAAAATTTCAAATGGCAGAGGCTTTTGCATCTGAACTCTTCATATTTACCAATGTGTTTAGGCATTTACCAATGGAGTTGATATGGCGGCAAAGAGGAAAAACTACGTACTGCAGCTTTAATATTTATGAAACATTTATAATATTTATATATTTATAAAACCACTTAACTGTCACCGTCCCACAGGTGGGACGCTTGCCATTATATTTTTAAAACAATAATATCTAAGAAAAGACCTTAAGTAATATTGACAAACTATATATCATTTGAAAGCTTACAATCTCTAGTTTCCATATTTGGTGACTGATTTTCAAAATAATTTACACAGGAGCCGTAATTTATCAATTTGCAACAAGAATATTTTCATACTCATAAAGCATGTTCAGACCTTTATTTTGAAATAGCAGTGAACATGAAAAATCATGAAAAAAGTTAGAAACCTCAGTTTGATTTCATGCCAAGAGTTCAAAAGATAGAATCCATTCAATTATTTCAGAAAAAAAGGTCTGAAAATGTTTTAAATATTACGAAAAAATAATAGATTCACCATTTGTGTTATGGCAATAAGCTATAACGTGCATGCGTGTTCTTCGTATGCGATTCCTAGAGGTTGAATTCATATCAAAATCTGCCAAACTTCCCATACTACTTCTGAATAGGATTTCTACTTCATAAATTGTGTGAAATTTGTGAAAATAATGGTTCAGATCACTCAAAACACATATGGAAATGGAGGCGCCCTAATATGGGCTGTAATGGAGTCTGATTGTGCCCTAGTGGAAGCGTTCGGTACTGCGCTCAAACTAAATCTCACTGAAAGCTCATTTTTTGAGATATCGACCTAAAATTTGAAACACAACTTGTTCAGATTTTTGGCTTTGATTTTTCTGCAGTTTTAGAGTAGCCCAGGTTTTGAAAATATATATTTTATATAAAATATGAATAATTATTTTTTTTACATTGTACATTTCTTCTTTAAAACGAGACCATTCTTACGTCTATATTCCAAAGCATTCGTGAATTACAACCATTTAAGTTTGAAATGAGCATTTCCATGTCTATTCAAAAAAGGGGGGTGACGAGGAAACATTTAAAGGCAAAATTATTTAATTATTTGAATGCAAATAAATATTTCTGTTTAAAGCTGTAGTTATTAAGCAGGATAATGCATAATGCAGGACTTTTATTTATAAACAAGCCCCAATACACCAGGAATCCTACTTTGAAATGTCTTTATACTTCCAGCGGATGACAGGTGAAAGAGATAAAATATGCACTCTTTAAATCATCTAAAAGATATAAAAGTAAACAGAGTCGTAAGTAATCAATAGTTGATCACAAGCAATTGCTGGGTGTCTGTTTACTTGAAAGATCCCAAATTTTATAAGCAGCAACAGCATTTTCATTGGAGTAGAGGTTGACTTTGAGAAAATGAAGCCCTCTCAGTCACTGAAGCAAATACACCTGAGGGTCTTGTCAACAAAGTCTGGCTTTGATGTGCAACTGCATATGTGAAGCAGAGCTCAACAGGACAACTGCCGACTGAAGTCACAATCAGTTATCGTCCAGCGGGACGTGAACGCTCACAAGCATTCAATGCTGTCATTCAGTGTGTGCACAAAAAACATGAAGATGCTGGCACAAAAATAAAGAGAGCCTACGGGGATTTATGTTTGAGCAGCCAGAGAATCAGAGCTGGAGAAAGACCTCTCGTTGCTGCCGTGCCGTCCAATCAAAATGGCCTTTTATCTCCATCCGAACTACATCAATGATGGATGGTGTCATGTATGGCCAATTGCTTTAGGATGTTATTCAATTTGTAGGATATTGGGTGACCAAATCTCAGAACGCAATACAAAGCCGTCATGAATTCATGTGCTTACCGTTTTTCTTTGGTTCAGCACAATTCCAAATGCTTCTATATTGACGATAAAACATTTGCTAACAAAGCTTTGTAGCTACATTACCCTTCAAATCACGCGAATTGAAAATCCGCCCAATTTCACAAAAACTCCCAATACATCATAAAAAAGTTTGGTAACGCTTCCTTTTACAGTACAGTACTTACAGTATACTTACAGTGTACTTACCTAGAAAGTACTGGCTAATATAAGGTAAGTACATGCAACAGGGGTAGGTTTAGGGGTAGTACTTAGGGCTGCACAATTAATCGAATTTGTAATCGCGATTACAATTATGGATGCCACAATTATGTAATCGTTCAAAGGCACAATTATAAAAAGTCCACTTACATTATTCTGTGTGCTTAAAATGTGTTTTTTTTACAGCTTATCTTAAGGGTTTTTTCCCCATTGTTTTATTTTTTTGTTTGTTAGTTAGTGTAACATTATAATTATAATTAGCATTAAAGCAACACTATCTAACATTTTTTACTTAAAATAATGTTTCCAAAATCTTATCAGTGGTTCATCAAGTCGTAACAGGGTGAAAGGCACTCCTGCCGTCGCCTGACTGGGTCTGTATCACTTTTACTGGCACTATGTAACTTCGGGGTTCGGGTGGGAACCCGACCACAAAAAGAACTACAAAATTCGACTGCTTTACATCAAGCGCTACAATAGTCATTATTTCGTTTTTCTTCGTTTCTGATGTCGCAATATATCATCCTTTCATGAAATCATGTAACATACTCTACCTTGACTGTGGACATCGTTCATTCTAAACCCGCTGCTGGATAAACAGCGTGCGTGCGACGGTAGGCTAAATTACTTACGACAGCGGCAATGGACAATTTCGTTTCCAACCAGTAGGGCGACCGAAGAGGAAAAGTTACTTGGTGTTACTTTAAACCATGGAAAGAATTGAAAGTTTTTCAGGAGTTTTCAGGCATTTTATTTTGATAGAACAATGGCATAAAGCTGTTCAAAACATCATTCGATATAAATTGTAATAATCGTAATTAATAATCGCAATTATAATTTCAAGGCAATCATCGACAATCATGATTTTTGTCATAATCGTGCAGCCCTAGTAGTATTAGTTATTACCCAGTAATTGTAGTTACTAAAATAAGTACATAGTATTTACATGGGTAACTGGACTGTAAAAGGAAGCGTTACCAAAACTTTTTACGCTCACATGAGGTGGTTTTTGAGGCAAATCGGAAAAGGAATTTAATATAAAATCGGAAAAGGAATATAATATATATATATAAGGAATATAACATAAAATATGACAGTTTTTTCGCATTTACAGATCATCTGGCGTACGTAAAATGCGATCATTCTTTAAAGATGACTTGGACAGAAGACGAGAGAGAGCTTTTTTATATTAAAATCCTAAAAGACAAAAGAATTACGGGAACACTGGATTATGAATATCAAAGAAATGCCACAATTTATCAAGACCTTGAAGCAGAAATGAGGGAGAAACACCCAGAAACACCTCATACGTGACGCAAGTATAAGTGGCTTTCCTCGCCATTAATGTTGGATAACACGCCTACGTCTCCCATTAAAAATAACGGCTAGTGTGTTGGCTGAGATACACACAAACCTAACAACATCCGTTGCCATGATTTTTTGAATTAAGTAAAATGAAACGCAGAAAAAAAATTACATTTTAGTCACATAACATCGGTTAATGGAAACGCCGTCATTTCACAACAATTTAAAAGAAACGCAGCTAATGTCTACCTAAACCAGCAGCCTCCATAACATATTCTGGCACAGGCCTTATCTGTGACCCAAAACAGTAACACTTTACTTGAAGGGGTGTGCATAAAACTGACGTGACGCCTTCATAACCATGACAGGACACATGTTATGAAGTAGGGTTTATGCATGTTTATGACAACTGTCATTAAGTGTCATTCACTCAATTATGACATTTTTAATGCAAATATGACATTGTTTGAGATGTCTTCGTCATGACACCTTGACATAAACCAATACTTCATAACCTGTCAGTTTGTTATGACAACTTAATATTACTAAGACAACACAACTTGTCATAAACATGACATAGCAGATTAATGATCAAACTTATGAAACCACCTAGCTTTATTGGTTAACATTACATTAAACTGTCATGTGGTTGGTTTTGACATTGGCTGTCATGAGGCCATTACAACTGTCATGAATATTTTTCGTGTCCTAAACTACAGAGGTAAAAATTGAATTAAAATTGAATTTATGACATTGTCATAAAAATGTCATAATGGCCTCATGACAGCAAGCGATTGAGGGAATTGAGCGAATGACACTTAATGACAGTTGTTATAAACATACATAAAACCTCCTTCATATTCATGTCATGTGTCCTGTCGTGATTATGAAGGTGTCATATGCACACCCCTTCAAGTAAAGTATTACCGACAAGACTATATATAGACTATTATTTATATATTTTGAAGACCAGAGACCAAGTTGCACACACAAGCCACAATACTTGGTACACAAAACACGGTAACGATCAATGGATCATTTCTGAGTCTGAATGAACTCCAGACTTCTTAAAACAGCAAGTTAAACTTAGTGAAACTGTGAAAAATGCAACCTTATGAATTATTAATAACTATATATTATTTCTACTTCGGGATTGACACTTGCCCATGGGGACTAAATAATATATGGTTATTTTCTGCAAGTTCAAACATTTTGAAAATATTAGTGCAGGCTGAAGGGTTGGTCCCAGGCACACACTTCTACGAAACACATATTCTTTTGTCAAAACATTGAGAACCGGTACTCACCCCTGGAGTATTGGATAATGTCTATCCTACCACAGATCCGCCTTATGTTGGAGGTTTGCTAGTTTTCTAGTTGTGCTGTAGCTGCAGTATGTCTCTTACGTCTCTTACGTGCAGCTCCTCCTCCTCCACTGTCATAATCTCAATAAATCCTCTTTAAGTTTACTTTGAGAGTTGTCTTAACTTAAATATATTAAACAATTAGACAGATCCTGAAGCAGCTTATCTAGCCCAACCTACCACACAGTATTGTTTTTAAACCACACAGTATTATATTCACTCACCCAAAGGATTATTAGGAACACCTGTTCAATTTCTCATTAATGCAATTATCTAATTAACCAATCATGCATTTAGGGGTCATGACAATCTCCTGAACTCCAAACTAAATGTCAGAATGGGAAAGAAAGGGGATTTAAGCAATTTTGAGCGTGATATTTCACAATCTGCTCAGTTACTGGGATTTTCACACACAACCATTTCTAGGGTTTACAAAGAATGGAGTGAAAAGGGAAAAACATCCAGTATGCGATGGCAGTCCTGTGGGAGAAAACGCCTTGTTGATGCGAGAGGTCAGAGGAGAATGGGCCGACTGATTCAAGCTGATAGAAGAGCAACTTTGACTGAAATAACCACTCGTTACAACCGAGGTATGCAGACAACACACACAACCTTGAGGCGGATGGGCTACAACAGCAGAAGACCCCACCGGGTACCACTCATCTCCACTACAAATAGGAAAAAGAGGCCACAATTTGCAAGAGCTCACCAAAACTGGAGAAAATGTCGCCTGGTCTGATGAGTCTCGATTTCTGTTTTTGAAGAGTCAGAATTTGGCGTAAACAGAATGAGAACATGGATCATCATGCCTTGTTCCCACTGTGCAGGCTGGTGGTGGTGGTGTAATGGTGTGGGGATGTTTTCTTGGGACACTTTAGTGCCAATTGGGTATTGTTTAAACGCCACGGCCTACCTGAGCATTGTTTCTGACCATGTCCATCCCTTTATGGCCACCATGTCCCCATCCTCTGATGGATACTTCCAGCAGGATAATGCACCATGAATCATTTCAAAGTAGTTTCTTGAACATGTCAATGAGTTGACTGTACTAAAATGGCCGCCACAGTCACCAGATCTCAACCCAATAGAGCATCTTTGGGATGTGCTGGAACGGGAGCTTCGATCCCACAAATCTCCATCAACTGCAAGATGCTATCCTATCAATATGGGCCAACATTTCTAAAGAACGCTTTCAGCACCTTGTTGAATCAATGCCACGGAGAATTAAGGCGAAAGGGGGTCAAACACAGTATTAGTGTGGCGTTCCTAATAATCCTTTAGGGGAGTGTATACATATACTCATTCTGTGTGCTTTACATCACTTCATCCGTCACTTATCGTTGGCTACCAAATAATCTGTTAGTAATCAGATTGAAAGGGGTAATTAATTCATTCCTTTTCTAATCCAATCAAGAGGACATACTTGATCAGATTGAAAACTGATACTGGAAAGGACTGCGCATGTGCAATGACGTATGACGCACGAACTGCAACAGTTGTTAAATTAAATGTCATAATTCTCCCACCACTCATCGTCTGAGAAGTGGAGCAGAACTACTTAGTTACACTTTATTTGGAGCGTGGGAAGGGGTGCTTTTACTGATGGATAAATATAAGCAGCACGGCACAACGGTTCATGTGCTCGTCGTCTCCTACTCAGGACCCGAAATATCCGATCACAATATCATACTTGAATTCAATAAGCCCTTCCAGCCTGTTCTCACGTAAATGAGTCGCTATAACACGTATTGTTGTGTAATTTATAAGCGAAAACGTGCATTTTCGCGTGCATTTGATACGCAGTTCATTTGCGTGTAATACACACGCACCCCACACCACTAATTCTACCCAAACGTATAATACACACCACTACTAAACCTACCCTAACCAACCCATGCGTATCCTATGCACGTAAAAACTCACTTAGCGTATAAATTACACTACAATACACATGTGTGTATTAAAGACGCAATTAGTGTAATGGTGTTGGCCCGTTTTTTTGCACAAATGCTTGTAAATGCAGTCTGCATGGCTATAGGTGCTTGATTTTATACACCTGTGGCAATGGGTCTGATTAATACACATGAATGTGATCATTGATAATATCGTGTGCCAAAACTTTTGTTCATATGGTGTGTAAATCATGCAATATTTGAATATACAGTACGGTTGTGCAAATGAGATTTGAGAGCTAATAAAGGCCAGGGTTGACAGAGAATATTAACAAAAATGTTGGCCTGTTCCTCACATTAAACCACAGTGTATGAGTCAACATATGAGTCATATGGGTTTCCTTTGTGGAGCTTGACTGCTACTGATCACTGTACTGTACGTTTCTTTGTCTGAAAAGAAAACAGTGAATAGCTTTTTGAAAATTTGTTTGGAAAAGCATGAGGGTGAGTATATGAGTGACAGGTTTTTACTCAATTGAGTCATGTGCCAATAATTAATACAATAGTTGAGACTGAGAGAACTTGACATGCATCATGATGCCTTTACTTTCTATTAAATTCTCACAGCTCCTTTTTTTTTTTGCAATGTAAAAACCGAATGTGGTTGAAGGTCCATGCATCTTTTGTTGTTTCATCTTGTTTATTTACTACATGAACAATTCTTAATTTAGCCAATAAATTCATCAAGGCAGCTGCAGATTATTTGTTCAACAAAATATTTGGGGTAAAAAAGTAAATTTTTAACAGTGCACCTTAAAGGAGTAGTTCAATTTTAAAAAAACTTTTGCTGATAATTTACTCACCCCCATGTCATCCAAGATGTGCACGTCTTTCTTTCTTCAGTCGAAATGAAATTAAGGTTTTTGATGAAAACATTCCAGGATTTTTCTCCATATAATGGACTTCAATGGGGTCCAAATGGTTCAAGATCCAAAAGACAGTTTCAGTGCAGCTTCAAAGGGCTTTAAACGATTCCAGACGATGAATAATCAAGCGAAACGATCACTCATTTAAAAAAAAAATAACAAAGTTTAAGTTTTATAAGCTCAAATGATCGCCTTGCTCTGTTCTGTGATGTGCGTTCGTGACTCTCCTGTTCGAACTCGTTCATCAAAATGAACAAATCTTTTCCCGAGTCAAGTCGTTCATTTCCTTAGTTGAATAAACCAATTGACATGAAAAAAGATTCGTTCATTTTAAAAAACGAGTTCGAACAGGAGAGTCACGAACGTGCATCACAGAACAGAGCAAGGCGAGCATTTGAGCTTATAAAACTTAAACTTTGTTATTTATTTATTAAATGAGTGATTGCTTCACATGATAAGACCCTTATTCATCGTATGGAATCATTTAAAGCCCTTTGAACAGTTTGCAGTAAAACTCACTTTTGGACCTTGAACCGTTTGGTCCCCATTGAAGTCCATTATATGGAGAAAAATCCTGGAATGTTTTAATCAAAAACCTTAATTTCTTTTCGACTGAAGAAAGAAAGACATGTACATCTTGGATGACATGGGGGCGAGTAAATTATCAGCAAAAGATTTTTTTTAAAGTGAACTACTCCTTTAATCAACATCCTAGGGTCAATCTCAGACCACAACAGAAAAAGGGAAAGTCGGCACTCACCGTTAAGCATTGCATATTCTCAGGGTTTGCTGAGTTGGAGACAGCAGCATGGTTTGCTGTAGCAGCTTCTGAGGAGATAAAAACAGGAGTCGAGGGCTGTCTCTCTTTTACACACATTTACACACACACACACTTGCTAAACAGAAAACTAACAAAGATGTGTATGGGGAAAGTTTCTCCAAGTTCCTCACGGTCAGAGACGTCCTCTGTCCCAGGCGAATCCTAAAATACTATGCGAGAGACGTAAGATAATTGAATAATTGTATATGACCGCTTGGTGAACCTGTGAACCTTAATCATATTTAAACAACTACTGCTTTGTTCACAGTCTCCATGCTACAGTAAGGCTTTCCTCTGTGTATCCTCACAAGCACAATTTTGGCTGTGTTATGTTTGTCCCCTTCAAAAATTGCTCTTAAGAAATGTTATATTTATTAAACATAAAAAACATAAAATTGTTAGTGTGTTTAGAAAAAAAAATGTCAATAAACTTTACAAAATGGCCTAGAAACAACCCTAGGTAATAGTAGTTATAGCAAATTGACAAGCTAGTAAGAGAGCACTCGACTGGTCGTTATCAGCCGATAATAGCTTTATATAGTTTGATCGATGGTCTCTATAAAGGAGGAGCGGAGACATCGCAACGACAGCAAGAAACTATAGGGCTGTGTCTCCAAATCAGCTAGATCAGAGATTATTAAAAGATCATGGGTGTTGGAACCATTGTATACGAGTGGCACAAGACCCACCCACTTTTGCCATCTCTAAATAAGCGCATTTGTCTGTTCGCTTTTCAGAGCGCCGTCAGTCAAATCCATTCCACTTGAGAGAAGCCCTAGTCAATTTAAAGGGATACTCCACTTTTTTTGGAAATAGGCTCATTTTACCACTCCCCCAGAGTTAAACAGTTGGGTTTTACCGTTTTCGAATGTATTCAGCCATATATATATATATATATATATATATATTTAGAAGAATATCAGTAACCAGACAGTTTCTGGTCTCATTGACTTCCATACAGTGTTGCCAGATTAAAAATTTCAAAGTATCGTACCAGAAGCTCAAAATTATCGTATTTGGAAGAAAATGAGCGTACACGAGTCAAACGGACAGAATCCAGCTATTTTTAAGACGTGAGGTTGACTGGATTGTTGGGGGGGGGGGGGGGTTATTGGGGGGTTAGTTGACTGGATTGTTGACGGGGGCGAGGGAGACGCACACACGCAAGGTCTCTCTACCATTCTCTCTCACCTTCATTTTCTCCTCACAATCATGATGTAGATCAACAGCTAGATCAATGAGTACAGTAGCGCTAATGACCTCCGATCACAAAAATCTGAAATTATCGTACATTACGGGATTTTTTTCATTATTGATCGTACATCGTACGATAATTATCGTACAAATACGATAATTATCGTACATCTGGCAACACTGCTTCCATAGTATATTTTTTTCCTACTATGGAAGTCGATGAGACCAGAAACAGTCTGGTTACTGATATTCTTCTAAATATCAGAAAATTGCCTGAATGGATCTGAAAACGGTAAAACCGTTATATTTGTCAACGAGCCGCAACTGATGAAAAAAGCCGCCCGTTGTCCCCTTCCAGTCAAATGTTGCATTGCGAACATCAATAATGACCAATAATAGTCAATAATAGGAAATGCCCATGTCATCAGCGGGATAATCCACGGATAGCTGTGCATTTAAAGGGATAGTTCACCCAAAAATGAAAATTCTGTCAGTATTTACTCACCCTCGTGTTGTTTCAACCCCGTAAGACCTTCGTTCATCTTCCGAACACAAATTAAGATATTTAAGATATTAAGATCGCTCCTGCATACTAGTCCATAGGCTTCTTGAGGGAATGACTCTTGCTGGCATCGAAAAGTCATTAAAGACATCGTTGAAATAGTACAAGTGACTACAGGGGCTCAATCTTAACTTTATCACACGACGAGAACACTTTTGTGCGCAAAAAAAACAACAAAAATAACAACTTTATTTCAACTATTTCAATTTCAACGATACTCATGACATCGAAACAACGTTGATTTTGCTCATCGAATTAACGTTGAACCAACGTCAGACGCGGCATTCTTCACAGCTAAATGAAAATCGAAAATTGGTTTGCTTTCATAACGTTGAAACAACGTTTATTTCAAGTTGATTTTCCGTTAGTTTTGAAAGAATGACGCGTCTGACGTTGGTTCAACGTTAATTCGATGAGCAAAACAATGTCAGATCAACGTTGTTTCGATGTCAGTTTGCTATCTGGGACACACCTTTGCGATGCTGTTTGCGAATGTTCGCTGGAACGATGGTTTCGGGAAACACGACTCGTTGAACTATGCTGATAACGACGGAACTTGCGACCATAGTTGGCTAACGATGCTTTCGGGAAACACCTCTGATTGGTTACAAGGTCGTTTGTGACGTCAGAAACACCAGCGATTTCAAAGCGTGTTTTTGAGACTGTCTTTGGTTCACTGCAGTTTTAAGGAGAAAATAAATACTCAGCAATGCTGTCGACTTATGAATTTACACATGGTTTGTCTTAAAGCATATTAAAAACACCATATAGACATATAAACAACATTAAAAACTTGATTTTCACCACAGGGGGACTTAAAATGTAAATGTATATTCAAAGTCGTTCCAATGTGTGCAAAATGCTGTATAAATAAACGTGACTTGACTTGATTTTTTATTGTCACTTGGAAAAATAATCTTTTTATGAGCTCCACCAAGTCATAATTGTTATGTAACTTCGTCGGCTCCAGGCACTGACGGACCAAACGCACAAATCTTATTGGTTGGCCAGTGTTTAAATGTTGATCTGAACAGACACTTTAACTCAAAATGGTTATCGTCACACTGCATTTTCATGAGGATGAACATTAAACTTGATGTGAACAGGCGTTTACTCTCACACAAACCATTTTTGATTGTTTAATAAGATTTAATTTCATTTTAATAAGATATCTTAAGAACGTTGGCTGCTTCTCAACTTCAGGTTTAATATCCTGACCCACACATTCACTCCCTGTGTGCAACCATTATGCAATCTACCCACACTAAAAAATGCATTAAAGAGTAGCATGGCCCACTTCTGCTTAGAAGGGTATCAACAATTTAAAAACGCTTAGGTAACTTGAGCGAAAAATCAGAGCGAGACAAACCGAGACAGATGGTTATTAAAGCATTAATGTTAATCCATCACTGACATACTGGCATACAACCCAGCCACGGAGATAATGTTTCAATTAATTCACCCAAGGGAACAATAACATCACATGAAAATAAATGTCTCGTTAATCTAGACTCCAAAGGAAAAGAAACACACATCGGAGAGACGAGGACAGATCCCTCACCTGATCACTGATGTTCAGACAGATGTTGAGCGTGTGGGAGTTATTCCCTCAAACTCAGTTTCAGCAGAAATGATGTTGCTGCTGTTTCTCTCAGCGAACGCTTCAGCATGTGTGTGTGTGTGTAAGTATGATTCTTGATGTTTGCCTTCTTCCATTCTCTCTCTCTCTCTATCGCTCTCTCTCTCTCTCCCCATGTATGTAGTCCCGCCCCTTTTCAGAGCTGCACTTGTTGTGCTCTGTCTTTCGGTTTGTATTTCCACAGCATGAATGTAAGATCTTACAGATTTATGAATGAACCGCTCGTTCATGAATTCAGACATTACAATGCACATGATAACTTACGTTAACTCTACAATAGAGCTACCGCAAAAACAGAAGTTTCAAACACAATAATCTAAAAATGGCTGAATGCTTGTTTCTCTGGCACATGTTAATCCTCCTCTCTCTCTCTCTAGTCCTTACTCCAAATAATTATATGATCGGTAGGCCAAAGTCATGGAAATTCATATTTTTACACTAACTCGTCAAAATAATTTGTCATTTCACCTTTTTTATTAGTTAAAGGAGATTCAACTCGATTTTTTTAACACGGTTTAATGAAAGTTTAAATGTATGGAAGCATATTGCATTCACTTGAGGAAACAAAATTTACTCTGTTTTTCTGAATTAACGAGTTAATTATCTCAGAATTGCGAGACAATTTTTCATGGAAAAAAGTTTTTGCTCTTTTTTTCTGAATTAACGAGTTAATTATCTCAGAATTGCGAGATAATTTTTCATGGAAAAAGTTTTTGCTCTTTTTTTCTGAATTAACGAGTTAATTATCTCAGAATTGCGAGATAATTTTTCATGGAAAAAAGTTTTTGCTCTTTTTTTCTGAATTAACGAGTTAATTATCTCAGAATTGCGAGACAATTTTTCATGGAAAAAAGTTTTTGCTCTTTTTTTCTGAATTAACGAGTTAATTATCTCAGAATTGCGAGATAATTTTTCATGGAAAAAAGTTTTTGCTCTTTTTTTCCGAATTAACGAGTTAATTATCTCAGAATTACAAGATAATTGTTCATGAAAAAACAGAGTAAAAAAAATGTTTTCAAGAAAAATATATCTCATAATTCTGAGATAATTAACTCGTCAATTCAGAAAAACAGAGTATTTTTTTTCTTTAAGGTAATGCAATACTCTTCCGTATGATCCAATGTTATTTTACTTTTATTTTAGTTTAATATTTTGAATTAGATTGTATTTTATATTTTCAGTTTTCATGCAAATTGTAGTTGTGTCATTTTACTAGTATTTAGTGTTTTTTATTATTTAGGTTTCATTTATTTTTATTTTAGCTTTTATTTATTACCATTTCCATCTTAACTTATATTTATATATTTTTTCATCATATATTTCAGTTTTATTTCAATGAACATACATGTTTAATAGTGTTAATAATCCTGGTGTTATCAGAACAGTTGGAGAGAGTTTTCTTTTTTCTTTGTTATAATGAGACTATTTTTAATGTTTTGCTTTGTTGTCGAAGGCATGATGCATGCTTCAATCTAATCTAATTATTCTGCATCTGCAAGTCAAATAACAAACAGCTAACAAATGTAAGTGACTCTTTTGATAAGCCTCCACAGAATGAGAGTGAAAGATGATTCATTTTATGCACATCAGTGGGTCAGGAAGAATGAATCATGAATCATCAGTGTGTAACGATTTAATGACAACTCGAGTTGTGTCAAATAAACAGAAGGAAAAAAAATATATAATTCAATTTTTGTTTGGACATTTCTAATTCTTATTCACTAACCCCAACTACATTTATAGCTCTAAAATATTCTACAGCAATAAACCTCCTGATCAGAACTGTTTTGTGCCAAACTGATTTGATCCCATGGACAATAATCGTCTGTAGAAGCATCTTAACAGAGCGGACAGATATATCTGCAGGCGAGGGGGAGGGAGAGAGAGGGCGAGAGAGAGAGGGGGGGGTGGACTGACAGAAAACAGAAGATAATAGAAGAGAGGAAGACGCAGGAGGTCGAATGGGTAACTGTTGGAGTCTCTCTGTGATCCCTCATATAATCTGCTAATTAGTCAATTAAGCCAATTAAATATTCATTCAGCCAGACGCAAGCTCCAACATAATCGCTCAACTCAACCCACTCATTCACAGAAGAATATAACACTGAACATTTATATAAAAACAGACCTGCCAGTTATTCATTCAACTTATGATTACTCACCAGCCCTGGATTCATAAATCTGTACGATCTTACATTCATGCTGTGAAAATACAAGTCAGAACACGACGAGAACGTTTAATCGTTTAGCAGACGCTTTTGTATAGCGACTTACAACAGAAGCGATCAAATCAACAATAGAGCAACAGTATGTAAGTTGATGATCATTCATGGCCTATAGAGGGCGCAACACGATAAGAAAGGCCACTTTTATTAGAGATGCACCGATGTGAACATTTTGGCCGATACCGATAATGATAATTCTTTATATTTGAAAGCCGATAACCGATATATCGGCCGATAAATCGAAATCCAATTTTTATATAATTGTGGAGAGCCTGATTACAAAAACAAAAGTCTATCAATTAAAAGCCATTTCCCAATCACACAATTATAATGTTCTCGTAGCCGATATGACAGCACATTTTGCACTAAACCAGGGGTGCCCAAACTTTTTCCTACGAAGGGCCAAAAAATCAAACTTGATTGTGGGCCGTGGGCCAAAAGTAAATTTTGCATCATAAATCAAACGGTATTACATTAAAGTTGCTATGGGTTTATTTGTTTTATAATATTTAAAATAAATATAAAACAATGTCAATCTGATTAACTAATGCAGTTTTATTTGTAAAGTTTTGCATTTTAAAGAAATCCCCTCTCCCCGGACAGTATGGCGGGCCAAATCAAAGGATACCACGGGCCAACTTTGGCCCGCGGGCCCTAGTTTGGGCATCTCTGCACTAAACTATATTTTCCTTTGATTCGAATCATATTTCAAGCAATTAAGATCAATCATGTTGAACAGTGCGCATCTTAAGTGTCTTTCATTATTTATCAGCTTTAAAACATCAGCCAAATTTTATTATCGGGCCGATAACGATAACATAAAAATGAACAAATATCGGCTAACTTTTATACTCCGTTTAATTTAAAATGACAAATAAATGCATTCTCAAAGAGCGCTCCACAATATTTATACAATCTGGATGCTCAAAAATTGATCGAGTGATCGATACCACTTATTGTAGTAGTAAGTAATCGTCGCTCTTAAAGGAGTAGTTCACTTTAAAAAAAACTTTTGCTGATAATTTACTCACCCCCATGTCATCCAAGATGTCCAAGTCTTTCTTTCTTCAGTCGAAAAGAAATTAAGGTTTTTGATGAAAACATTCCAGGATTTTTCTCCATATAATGGACTTCAATGGGAACCAAACGGTTCAAGATCCAAAAGACAGTTTCAGTGCAAACTACAAACTGTTCAAAGAGCTTTAAATGATTCCAGATGATGAATAAGGGTCTTATCAAGCGAAATGATCGCTCATTTAATAAATAAATAACAAAGTTTAAGTTTTATAAACACAAATGCTCGCCTTGCTCTGTTCTGTGACGCACGTTCGTGACTCTCCTGTTCGAACTCGTTCATCAAAATGAACGAATCTTTTTTCGAATCATTTGGTTCATTGAACGAACAAAACAAAGGAATTGACTCGGAAAAAGATGGCCGACTTTTTAGAAACCAGACTGGTTGTTGTCCATGAGGTCGTCCTGCTATAATTAAACCCTTCTGTTTCACGAAGCTTTGAATCATTTACTAATCTTTTCTTTCAAATGAGTCGTTCAGAGCTTGTATCAAACTCACCAACTCACATGATCTCACAGACATTCCTAGTAGATATTTCACAAAGTCATGTACATGTGGCTGTTATTTAAAACATCCATCATTTTCAGTTTCAGGATATTAGTTTCAGTGTAATATTTGGTCACAAAGCCTATAGACTGTTTTATATGGTTTGCACAACAGTTACGTTCAAAATATCCACTCTCTCTTAATTTTATCAGTTCTTTTTTTTAAGTTACAAATATTGTTTTAATTTTACATTTAAGTCACTTCAACTCAAGTATAGATTATCTGTGTTTTTTATACTCCTATATATTTATGTTATCTGTGAGACTGGCTTTTTAAAGTTTCTCATTGTTATCCAGACACATATTTGTCCATCCACAGAGATTGCCATCAGAACATCACGTCCCATCATTATTACGAATATTCTTTTAAACTCTGGCTTTAGGCAAGAACAGAAAAGTCTCTTGCGTCATTCCACAGATGTGAGTTACTTTGTATTGTATGCTGGTTTAATGGAAAAACAAGCAAGTTCAAGAATTATTCAGTTTCATGAAGTCATGAATTTAAAATCTGTTCTGCAATAATAATAACATTAAACCATATGGAAAAGTACTGGAAGTTTATTCATCTTTATAAATCTTTTTTGATGCCTCTAAAGATCAAGATGACTGGGCTCTAAAGGAAAATATTTAACATACTAATTTAGTATACTAAATTCAAGTGTGTTAAAGATTAGTTAACTTGAAGTGTGCTATTTTGAAACAAACAATTTTGTACTACGTGTATTTTAGTTGTAATTAACTTAAAGCATAACTTTTAAGTTTATTTAGAGTACTTAAATTGGAACAACTGCAATTATACTTACACTTTAAGTATATGCCAGCTTATTTAGCGATTTTAAAGTGTACTTTATTTGTGTTACATGGTGCATTTCAAATTAATTACAAGTGTCTTTGAAACATACACTGTCAGAAAAAGAGGTACAGTGGGAGTCCATTTCAAGGTACAATCTACACTAATGTACCCCATAGGGCTTATTAGTGGACCTTAATGTATATGTTCCCAAGCATTAAAAGGTAAATATATGTACCCTTTCTTTTAAAGGTTAACAATGTAAAAACTCCAGTGTTAAACGAACTCTTCTGTGTTCAAGTGTGATAAAGATAATGAGCTAATTAACCCTCTGGGGTTGTTCGTTTCAGAGTCAAACTCGGGGTGTTCAGGTCCAAATGGACCCAAAAAGCCGGATTCATTTTTTTTTTTTTTTAAATCATGATTTTTTATAATATGTTTTCTTTTCTTTTTTGGTGTTTTGAGAAAATTTCAAAAATAAAAAAAATGTATAATTAGTATTAATGCAATAATTATGACAAAATTTCCCCCCATTGAACATAATAGAAAAAAAAAATTATATATATTTTTTTTAAATTTTAAAGCTGTATTTCATTTTAGAGTCAAGCTTAGGCCTCATAAAAGCAATTTTTGAAATGAGATGGATGACATCTGTTGGAAAAACTGAGCATTTTAAAAATGCAAAACACTTATAATCTGAATTTTTTGGTGTGTTTGTGTATAAAAGTGTGTTTGTGTGTGTGTGTGTGTGTGTGTGTGTGTGTGTGTGTGTGTGTCTGAATGTGTCTGTTTTGCACTCTTGATGTTTTATAGATTCACCCCTTCACTGTTGTGTGCTTTTTTTCAAGATCGTGGCTGATTTGTAGATTGTACGCACAAAAAAACTCAGTATTTTCACATTTTTGCCAATTTCCCATTCATTTTCCAATGGACCCGAACACCCCAAGTGTGACTATTTTTTTTACAACCACTTAGACTATTCACATCCTGTCCCCAATTTTTTTGGGGTGTTCATATACCAAATACCAACAAAGTCACCAAATTTCGGACCATTCCGGGGAAGCTGTGATTTAAAAAAAAAAAAATATTTAAATTCTTCGGGTCCATTTGGGCCGAACAACCCCAAAGGGTTAAGTGATTCATTGAGTGATGATTGACCATTATTGAAGACACCTGATTTTAACAAGCAAAATCACTGAAGGAGAAAATCAAATTCTTTAAGATACCATTATGGTGATCGGTGTTTGCTTTAGTTGGGCTCTTGACTCTTAAACTGTTAACATTAGGTTTTGTTTGGCTGTTGTATCTGATATATAACTGCCAGATGAACAAAGAGAAAAGTTGATCAGATGGCGTTGGTTATGTTTTGACATAATCATAATTTGATCTGAATCCCAAATCTCTTTTAGATAGTTACGTCTACCTTGTTCATTACAGCAGACTGTGAAAGTTTTCAATATAATCCAAAATGTTTCTTAAAAGCAGTGGTGGAATGTAACGAAGTACAAATACTTCGTTACTTTACTTAAGTACATTTTTCACGTATCTTTACTTTACTTAAGTACAATAAATAGTGCCTACTTTTTACTTTTACTTCGTTACATTTTGCAGCAATTATTATACTTTCTACTCCACTACATTTCTACAACTTCTGTTACATTTTCGTTACATTTTCTGATCAGTTTTTCCCCTGCCAAAACGTAATCTGACCGTCCGTTCGTTGCACGTTTGTCTCACCAGTGACGTTTGGTTGCCATAGATACAGTATATCAACCCGGTCACACTAAATGCGTCTCACACGCAGTGTGTTTATCGTGCAACTCATACGCGAAAATTACATGCATAGGAAACACACCGTGTGTAATATATGTTTGGTTTGGTTAGGATTATGGCAAGCCAAGAGGTTCAGAATTACACCATAAATTAATCTCGTTTACTGCCAAACATAGTTATTAACGTATAGTAAGGATAAGCATGATGTGTATATTGCCTAATTGCAAGCTTGTTTCAGAAATGGTGACATTTTTTTCCATCATTGAACATCATTATAGGAGAAGGCTATTAGGTTGAATGAGTTAGAATTAAATGTTTTATTAATCATTAGAAAATAGACATTAAGATAATACATTGTTATGCAAGTACTTTTACTTTTAATACTTAAAGTACATTTAAAATAAAGTACTTTTTACTTTTTACTTAAGTATGGTTGTCATTGTGTTACTTCTACTTTTACTAAAGTAAATATTTATCTGGGTATTTGTACTTTTACTTGAGTACTGAGATTCAGTACTTCCTCCACCACTGCTTAAAAGTTGCTCCGATCAGAAGACTTTGAAATTGTATTTTATTTAGACACACTGACATCAATAATCAGCCTGTGAATCTCAACAATGGTGACATTAATAAAGCAGGTTGCAGTGCATTCTGGGTGCCACTAATCAAAACTCATTCATGGCTCCCATCATGCATTGTGGTTTGAATAAAATAAAATCTGAATTGTCTTAATATTTTCCTTTCTGTTAATCCTGTGGATTAATTTCACCTCCTTGAATTCAGTACCAAACTGGAACAATACTGCAACAACGCTGACTTGGAAAATCTTATAAGCGATTCATAGACCATTGGATATCCATTCACAGAGACAGCTTTGTGTTCTGCTATTTCAGGGTTTTATGATCATTACAGAGATGCAGTGAGGTTTGTATAAATTTGACTTGGGTATTCTTTAACACAGTGCCAAGTGCATGTCATATTATGGGTCAAATATGCCTCTTCACGAATGTTAATGGATCAGTGCACCCAGTAGAAGGAAGGTTACGTCTTGCCTTAAAAAAATGTTACTCCACTTGGTAGGGGATGGATATGTTTTAGTGTGTGTGTGATTATATTGTGTATATAATGCAATGCAATATTATTCATTCAAAAAAACTGCATGGTATTTTCCTGAATAAATATGTATTACATGAAATGCAAGAATTCAGACAAAAATGTGCCAGCTGTGGAATCAGAGCGCATAAATGTGCCGCATTTGGGGAGGTGAGGGGGAAAACCCTGCAGTGTTTTCTTGTGTAACCTCACACACACACACACACACACACACACACACACACACACACACACACACCAGAGGAATCTGATGCACACACAGTTCAGAAGAGGTGGCTGCTCTGTGAGGCATTATGATGTCAGGCTCCTGTTCATTGGCTGTGGGAGAGATAATGGTTTTCCCATTTTGGATTTACATGGCAAACAAGACCATTAAAACCATCAGGGATGAGACCTCCGTTCATCTTCAGAACACAGTTTTAGATATTTTAGATTTAGTCCGAGAGTTTTCTGTCCCTCAATTGTAAATGTGTGTATACACTCTCAAAAAAAGGTACAAAAGCTGTCACTCGGGCTGTACCTTTTCAAAAGGTACACTTTTGTACCCAAAGGCTGCAAATTGGTACCTTAGTGGTACATATAGCACCCTGAAATGTACATATTAGCACCTAAAATGTCCATATTAACACCTAAAATGTACATATTAGTATCTAAATATATATTTTAGCACCTAAAATGTACATATTAACACTTAAAATGTACATATTAACACTTAAAATGTACATATTAGCACCTTAAATGTACATATTAACCCCTAAAATGTACTTATTAGCATATAAAATGTACATATTAGCACCTTAAATGTACATATTAACCCCTAAAATGTACTTATTAGCACATAAAATGTACATATTAGCAACTAAAATGGACAAAAGTTTACCTTTTGAAAAGGTACAACCCCAGTGACAGCTTTTGTACCTTTTTTTCTGAGAGTGTACGGTATACTGTCCTTGTCCAGAAAGGAAATAAAGACATCATCAAAGTAGTCCATGTGACATGAGTGGGTTAGTTACAATGTTTTTTGAAGCATCGAAAATACATTTTGGTCCAAAAATAATGAAAACTACGACTTTAATCAGCATTGTATTGTCTTCCGGTTCTGTTGTGGATCCGCGTTCAGTGACGCGGCTGACGTGCACCAGATACACGTCAGTCTCGTAACTGCGGACTTGTGCTGAATAAAGTCATAGTTTTTGTTATTTTTGGACTAAAATTTATTTTCGATGCTTCAAAACATTGTAACTAACCCACTCATGTCACATGGACTACTTTGATGATGTCTTTATTAACTTTCTGGGCAAGGACAGTATACCGTACATACATTTACTTGTGCAATGAAGCTCTCGGACTAAATCTAAAATATCCTAAACTGTGTTGTGAAGATGAACGGAGGTCTGACGGGCTCGGGACGACATGAGGGAAAGTCATTAATGACATCATTTTCATTTTTGGGTGAACAATCCCTTTAACTACAATTTACATGAAACTAACACCTGGCATTTCGATTCTTGGGTGTCTTTCTGGCTTGTAGTCAACAGTTTGTAGTGCCCTAACGTATTGTGTGGGATAATTTCAGCAGAGCTTCAGTCTGATGCATCTCTGTCATATTTAACAGGCACAGTAAATCAATATTACATTATTGATGAGAAGGTCCTTTGAAGCCTGTGAACTCTAACTGATACCAGCATTAATGATTGATTTGATTTTAAGGTTCTTAATTGCTTCCCAAATAACTGTGGGCACCTTAGTTGGGCTCCTCAATTTTTTAACAGGCTTTACAAAGAGACTTTACAAATGACCTATGATAATATATCTGAAGATAATATCCTCAGCTGTGAAAAACAGTGCAGGATTTCTCCAAAATCCCAGATTGGGCATCGAACGTAAAGTCCCCCTGAAGTGAAAATCAAGCTTTTAATGTTGTTTATATGTCTATGTGGTGTTTTTAAAATGAATTAAGTCAAACCATGTGTAAATTCATAAGTCGACAGCATTGCTGAGTATTTTCTCCTTAAAACTGCAGTGAACCAAAGACAGTCTCAAAAACACGCTTTGAAATCGCTGACGTCACAAACCAACCAATCAGATCAACGTGTGATCGTCAACCAGTGGATCTCTGAGACGAGTGAGTGAGGGGGGCGGGGCTCATTTGCATATTCATAGAACCGCGTATACTAAACGAGGCAAAGGTGTCGAGTTACACTCAATCTATTTAAGGCATGAAAAATGTAATTTTTGCGATCAAATATGAGTTAAGGGCTAAAATGATTGATTACAGAGGTATTTTAATCATTTAATCGACATGAAAGGCTGCAGTTGATGGTGCAAGATTTCCAGCTTTTGATATAATCTCTAAGATGAAATTTATGAACCAGAGACAATGAACTGGAAAAACTAAATTAATAACATGACATTGCAGGGAGAGCCGAAATTTAAAAGCTTAAAGTCAATGTTCTTGAGAACTATTTTTATTCATTAACGCATTGGTCCATGAAATTAAATCAATCAAATTTCTGCTGTATAGCTAAAAATATTTGCAGTCATTCAATATTCCCCAGCATTTAACCTCATGGTGACTTCACATGATGACTTATTAACAGTCATCTTGCAATAATCCCATAATGGCCTCTCATTAATGATCTATCAAGTCGTTGCTGAGATAGAGATCACAGGTGTGTATCAAGGAGAAATTGCTGGAGTTCTCGCAACACGAAACCCCTTGGAGCCTCAAACCACGACTCGCCATTTCATCACAGCGAGCGCCACATTTACTGTCACTGCATCTGAGGATAAAGTGGGTCACCTCTGAACTCAAGGTTTATAATGATCATTTTCAAATTTTCACAACCTTGCACATTGAAACCTGTTTCGTTTTGAACCTGCCGTTTTCAGGCCGTTGTTGTGTAAAGCCTAGTTCACACTACATGATTTTAAAGAGCCCCTATTATGGATTTTTGAAAATGACTGTTCATATGGTGTGGACTATAGCTCTAAGGGAATGAAAACATCCTGCAAAGATTTATATCTGAAAGTGCACCGTATATAAAGTTATTGTCTTTCAAATGTGAGAGTCGACTCTGAGTCTATGAAATGAATTGTTTTTGAAACGAGTCATTAGCTGGTTCGTAGTGACGTAGAGACATACTGGAAGTGTAAACTTGAAGTCTACACATTCAAACACTTCATCATAGCATCATGTCGAGAAGACGCTGTGTTCTACAATGCAAAGATAGTTCAGCAACTTTGTTTTCATTTACCAGGGACGAGCATGTGACGAATCGGTGGTCAGAGTTCATATTAGCAACGATACCACAACAGTATAGCCCGATTGTGTTCTCATCATTTTAATTAATCGTTCAAAAACATAAATGAATTCAAATGTGGATTCGCAAGCGGTTGTTCCTGAAGGAGGGCTCAGTAACTTACTTACCCAGTGTATATGGATCAGCTTCCTCCTTCGAATCACAACCTGTAAGTATTATAAGTATTGTTGCTTTTATGAGTTTTGAACGGTTTTGTAGCGTCGGGCGCGAGGAGGGAAGGCGCGATAAGTATGTGTGTGCGTGTGTGTGTGTGTAAGTTGCGCTCAGCGCAGCTTCTAGGTCTCCAATGTCAATATTTGTTTAAATATGTGAAATGTTTGTCGCTGTTATTGGAGTTGTCATAAAGAATAGATCGTCTTGTAGTACTGCAGTGCTTTATTCATATGTTTATGCGTTATGCTAACAAACAATAACTGACTGGGTCTGTCGTCAGACCAATCACCGCCGATTAGCGTCACGCAAAGGAGTGGTTTGGAAAAATGAGTCGTTGTACGAATCATTTGGGAGTCGGTGAGCAAATCAGTTAAAAATAAATGCATATTATAAGACAAATAAAGTGTTTTTATCCTTGCATGCATGTTAAACTGTTTTTGGGAACTCCTAAAACAAAAATAGGAACATTTCAAATGCTATGATAGGGGCTCTTTAAGCCCGATTTGCAAATCGTTGAGCTCGCCGACAGGTCAGGGTGTTATCGCGTGCAAACCGCGGGGGATTAGCGGGCGATGAATGTTCGCCAATCTGTTAGAATGAAAGAGCCAACAACGCATCAAAGACGCTCAAAGACACCCAGAAACACATCTAGCATGCTAGATATCCAGAGCTGTCGCACGACTCAACCTCAGTGATGTCATGAGCTACAGCCAATAAGAGCAAGGCATGGGTTTGGTGGTCACCGGGTAAATCTTATTTTTAATTTTTTTGCATTTTTTCTGAGAGCAAATCATCCCGCAAACAGTTTGCAGCACTAGTTTTCTTCATCTTCTTCGCTGGGTATTGGGGCGCGTGCTGTTTCGCGTCATTTCCGGTTCGTTTTATCGCGTGATTTTTCGTGACAAAGCGTGGTTTGTAGACAACCTCCGTGCACGTTCGTGACTCTCCTGTTCGAACTCGTTCAACAAAATGAACTAATCTTTTTCCGAATCATTTTGTTCGTTTCTTTCGCCGAATGAACTAAATGACTCGGAAAAAGATTTGTTCATTTTGATGAACGAGTTCGAACAGGAGTGCGGTACAGAACAGAGCAAGGCGAGCGTTTGAGCTTATAAAACTTAAACTTTGTTATTTATTTATAAAACGAGCGATCGTTTCGCTTGATAAGACCCTTATTCATCGTCTCGAATCGTTTAAAGCCCTTTGAACAAGTTTGCAGTTTGTACTTAAAGTTTCTTTTGGACCTTGAACCGTTTGGTTCCCATTGAAGTCCATTATATGGAGAAAAATCCTGGAATGTTTTCATCAAAAACCTTAATTTCTTTTCGACTGAAGAAAGAAAGACGTGGACATCTTGGATGACATGGGGGTGAGTAAATTATGAGCAAAAGTTTTTTCAAAAGTGAACTATTCCTTTAAATGAACAGTCAAAACGCATAAAAACTGTTGACCCGGGGTAAATTACGAGCAAGTTTACTCTGCGTTTATAAAGACCAATAATCATAGCACAAGGACAAATCAATAAAGGATTCATACTTTCAACTTAGGTACAATAATGTACATTATCAATGACGGATGGCAACCCATACTGAACATGTGCGATTATCCACATTGAAAGACTTCCCCTCATTTCTTTTAAGTACAGTTAAGGCTTAAGCTGTTTTAATGAAGCAAGCGTATGATTTGGACATATGGTCAAATCTCTGTCCACCGATAGGAAGAAAGAGAAAAGGGATCTGGAGGCTATCCACCAAAACATGCTCATTTTCCTGTACGTATATAGTAGTAGATGATGATTTCACTGTTAACATATTTTGCATGTTTATTTTGCATTTACAATATCCCTTTTGCATCTTATGAGAACAGACTTGTAACAGACCATATATTTTATTTGTTACAAAACTATTTTAAATGTAAGCTTGCCTGTCATTTGTGTTTACTATGCTTAATTACATTTATCATGCTCAACCATCTTCAGTGCATATTTTGTGTGTTGTTTTCAGCAGATTGATGTGTTTGTGCTGGTATACTGACCTGCCACTGACCTGAATTACAGTAGAAGAGAGAGAGAGACTTTAATCCTGATTACACACACACTCCGTCATTCAATCCTCCCAACAAGCTGGAAAACACCAAACCATCAACAATAATCTCAGATCTCATCTGACGGACACATAGCCTACTTTTATAACAGCTTTGACACACAGTTACATTATCCTGAGCTGAAAAAATTAAAATGATTTGGCACTAGCCTACACATAAAAACCTATATTTTCTGATAATATTAGCATCACATTTATATTTTTCTTTTAGCAATTCACAGTAAACTTCAAATGAGGCTTTGAGGCGTTGCAGTTTGCAGTAGCGTGATTATGAAAGTCTACTGAGTCTCAAACACAAAGTGAAACAGATAGGCTAGACATGTATCTGATGTCTCAGAGTAAGTTTACACGACAACGATGTTGCCTAGCCTTGTAGTTTTCTGTTCTTAGATGAAAACTACAAAAACGCAAATGCGAGTGTTTTACGTGTTCAGTCGCCTAGTGTTTTTTATAGCAGGACATCGCCCTCTACTGGCCTGGTAGCAGAACACAGCCAGATTTTTAGTCGTTTTCGTGGATCCATGTGATCAGTAGGCTTATTGTTTTGACTACGTTGTCATCTGTATGTGAATTTATGTTGGAAAAGGACAATTTTTCCATTTTTAGTACATCGTTGTCGTGTAAACGTGCCCTAATCAATGAACATCTGAATTTTTCTAAGTTCTGGGATTCATGAGATTGATTTATGATTAACAAACACATGCATAGTGAAAAGCAAGACTTTGGGGGATTATCGTGACACATGTTTCGCAGAATCAACCTGAATTCATGCCATTCACAAGCATTAATTGTATAATATTTCTGGGCGAAATTTGCGAAATATGTGTTCAGATGCATACAGTGCTGGTCAGAATTATTTCCACCCTTGGTATATATATATATACTGTATATATATATATATATATATATATATATATAGGGGAGAGCGGGGCACAACCTAACGCATTCTGGTTTTGGCTCAATTAATTAAAAAATAATTAGGTTAGATTATTATTATTATTATTATTATTTTACACAAGCAACATACACATCTCTGCTACAAATGAACACTTAAAGGGATAGTTCACTTTGAAATTAATTTTTGATATGTTTTAGCTTACCTCAAGGGCATCCAAGATGTAACTTAGGTGTCTTTGTTTCCACAGCATTTTCAAATTTGACATTTTTTGGTCAAACCGTTGTTGTCTGTCAGTCATACACTGGAGGTTGGGGGTCCTCCCTCGGTTCACCTCAAAGAGCACAGAGAACTAAGAGAAGTCAAAATTAAACATGATTTAATGACTCGTGAATGGCCTGAGACACGTAACGAGCGGTTTGTGTGAGAAAACGAACAGTATTTATATCGTTTTTACCTCTTGTTAACAGCCGTCGAACTGATGAATCAGATGTCCAACTGAACCGAACTGAAATGAACCGTCTCTAGACGTTACGCCGGAAGTGATCTCTCGCGCCTTTACGTCAAGCATTGTTTACACGGAGATTTCGGAAGTTTTACCTCTCACTAAACATATTTAGATATATCGAAATCGTCATTGCGATTTCCCGTATATCTAAATATGTTTAGTCCACTTTAGTCATGTCAACAAACTGTTATTAGAGTATTAGTAAAGTCTGCTGAATATCTGCTAACACTTTTTTATGCTCCTCAACAGACATTACAAGTCAACTTATTCTACTAACCCGAACCCAAACACCTAACGTTAACCTTACTCTTAAAAAAAGGGGTTGAATCATTGGGTTCTTTACTCACCTCCAAAGAACCTATTATAATAAAAAAGAAAAAGCCTTTTGGCACAAGGGTTCTTTATAGGCTATTATTCATTCATATATTACATTATATTACATTATCCTGCAACATTTTGTTGTTGTAATTAAATGATTGTTTATTAAACTGTTGTAGTAACTTAATATCACATTTTAATCATGCTGATTTTTGGAGGAGAGCTGAAATGGAACTCTTGATATTGATAAACTACGTAAAATGATATAAATATATACATTTTCTAACCCCCATATCCTGAATTTTGTGATCATTCACATGCATTCATAAATACATTTTAGGGTCTTGATGTTTGTCAATAATATGAAATATTTAATCCGGAAAGGACAAAACAAATGATAATGAATGAACCCAATAGGTTCCATGTAGAACCTTTTTCCTGGTTACAAAGAACACTAAAGGGTTCTTATTATTGAACCCTTAAAAAGGGTTATATAGAACCTTTTAAGGGTTCCAAATATGTAGCGCTGATAGAACCTTTGAAGGTTCTATAGAACAGTCTACTGGCAGTAAAACACTCTACTAATACTCTAATAAGTTGACATGTAGTTGAAAAATTACTTATAGTTAGTAGAATATCTAGTGGACTAT
>NW_024121987.1:22675888-22886268 GCF_016745375.1 Pimephales promelas
TTCTTAAATATATGCAAGCATGTGTGTGTATTTATATATATATATATAGAATAATTATACACAGTGCACCCACATATATTAAGTAAACAAAAACTTTTATTTTGGATGCGATTAATCAAGATTAATCATTTGACAGCCCTAATATATATGCATGTGTGTGTGTATGCATTTTTGTGCATGCATGCATATATGTGTGTGACTGAGCCTAACATGACCAAACATTAATTTCCCAGTGAACTATCCCTTTAAGCCGCCCGAGACGGAAGAAATCTTCTCCAAACCTCATAGTTGTCTTTGATCCAGAGCTGCTGCTTCAGGAAAGTCTCTATCAGGCCGCTGTCCAGACTGTCAAACTGAGCCTGCGACATCTTCATGTTCTTGCGGATGATGTACAGTCTCTCCTCGTGCCCGTACTCCTCCCCACGGATGGAGAAGCGGTAGAACCAGGAGCAGTGCCACGCCACGAAGGTGCACAGATGGTATGGGAACAGAATGATCTTGCACAGCAGGATGTCGGAGACGTTGGGCTTCTGATAGCCACCTTTGATGTCGATCTTGTTCTTGATGATGTCGCGGATAATCTGCTCCTCTTCCTCGCGGATCTCCTCTTTGGATCGCCGGTTCTTCCCCTTCTCTTTGGTTCGGTTCAGGAGCCCTTGCTGCTTGGCCAGTTCGGCGGCTTGGATGCGATATTTGGGAACGGTCATCAGGTAGTTGATGGCTTCTGTGTAGCTACTCCACCAGCTGTAATACTGCAAACAAATGAAAACATCTGTTCTGACAGCTGACTGTATGATCCACATACTAAATATGAATCTACGGCAGGGCTCTTAATCCTCATCCTTTCCTCACCCTAAAATTTTATCTAAAAAAAAAAAATCAGAAAGCTTAATTTATTTCATTTTGATAGGGGTTTTTATGCAATTTTTGGGAGATTTTCTAGATTTGATCAATAAATAAATAGTAATGTCAGCACATTCCTCACATTCTTTCAACTTCAATTCAAAATAACTCAATTTCATTCATAACCCTTTGAATTCAACTCAAAATATCGTACATTGGGGGTCTTTGCCGACCTCTTGTGGAGAAACAATAATATAACATGTTATTTCATAACTGGAGCAAATGAGCGGCTCTGCTGGACACTAAATTCATTTTCTCTTCAGTATGCATTCAGTTACACATGTTGACATTATAAAGTATTTTTTTGGTCAAGTTTTAGCATTTTTAGGTTTTTCTATGTGTAGCATTCCTTGCATTCCTAAAGGGGTCAAATTGACCCACAAGGGAAGGATTTGTTACTTTTTTATTATTATTTTAACCACAAAATTCCTCAAATTCATTTAACATTCAAATGGTCTTGGTTTCCTGTTTACACTTCTGGGTCTATACGACCCCAACAATTGATTGAGTAATTGTACAAAAAATATACATTTTTAATCATATAAATAATATATCAATTTTTTTTTTTGTTTGTTTACTACTCATCTATTCATTACTGCTGTGTTTTTGGAGATATGGATACAAAAGTTCTTTATATAACACATAATTCCTCAACTACACCATCAGCTTGCATATGAAATATTATTTTTTTTTATGATACATTGCATTTATGTTCTAGTACTAGGCCTTCATTTCTGAGTAAAAATGTTCAGATTTATGTCGGATTAATTTTCTTTTCTTTTTTTGACACATGAAGAAAATATATTTTGTTTTTTGTTTTTCACATTTCCCATTCTTTTCAATGTGGGGTCATATTGACCTCGAAAAAAAAAATCATACCTTCAGAACAACCGAATCAAGCCCAGTTTTTTGTGTGTGTGTGTGTATAGATAGATAATATATGAAAAGTCACAAAATCTTATTCCACTGAGATGAAGGGAACCTTTTTTAGTAAGTAAAAGTCGATTGGGGTCGTATAGACACCATGACCCGATTGAGGGTAAAAAAAAATAATCCGTGGTTCAATATGCGACTTGAACCACACAAAAAAAAAAAAAAAAGAAAGAAAAATATTTTCATTTTTTTGAGGGAAGGATGAGGGTTTAACACCAGTCCTGGAGGTTGTTACCTCTAACATTAGTCAAACAGAAAGTTTAGGTTTGTTTGATTAGAGATAAACCCTGGAAGACAGATGTCCTTCAGAATCAGGACTGAAATATAGCTCTTAGTAAATGATTAAACGTGACTCTTCCTCCACTAACACACTAGTAAATGGCATGAGAGTAAGTACAAGGATGACTATTTACATTTCTGGGTGAACTATCCCTTTACAAAAGTTCAAAAGGACAAAACATTTTTTGCCGTAACATTAAACTTCTCCTGCCACACTCACATAGTAATTGCTATTAATGGGACTAGAGAGAATCTTTCTGTAGTGGTTTTGTTGCATCAGATAAGGTCTTTGACTTTGACTAAGACACCAGCTCGGTAACAATTTAACAGGCCAAAATGAAATCAACCATCGGACAAACACAGAGGCGTATTCAACGAAATGAAATCAGACGTCCATTTTGTTGTTGTTGCATTGAATATATCACAATCCTGATTCAAACACCCATTTAATCGTATTCCTACATGACAGGGATTTGGCTGTGTCTATTAAACTTTTGGTTCGAAACATTCAGAGAGAGCAGATGTCATGTTTGGGTATGAAACAGCCTTTACAACCACACAGCATCATCATTTCTGTGATACATTAATACACAGAAGAACTGGGATAAAAGTTTATAGTTCAGATATGAACACTGTTGTCTATGGTAGTGATCAATATAGAGCGAATCACCTTATAAAAGTAAGGTGAAGCTTCAAAAGATGTTTAAAGTACACTGTTACACCAGTAGGTGGCGACAAGCGACTGTTACAAAACGTATTCGCAGTTCAATCATTTATTCAAGTCTTTATGAGTGTCATTGACTCATTCATTCAGGATATGTTCAAAAACGCCAATTCATCCAGTGATAAAACAAGCGAAGCCGTCGAATCATTCATTCACCGCGATTTTAAACCCGTAAAAAAATGACGGTCTTAGCTCACGATGTAATTACAGAAGATGCAAGTTTCAAATAGGAAAAATATCGAGTCTTTTTTTTTGAGAGAGATGCTAACGATCTAATCAGATTCAATGGTCTATGCTAAGCTATGCTAAAAGTGCTACCGCCTGAATGGATTCAAAAACGGTCAAACTCAAATGTTTAACTCTAGGGGAGTCTGATTTCCAAAAAAAAAAAAAAAGTGGAGTTTTCCTTTAACATTTTGTCAGAATCTCTAGAGTATGACATGTTATTTTGTTCAGTTGTCTATTCACAATCATGATTTCTATTTTGAACCAATAAAAAATGTAATAACACATCAATCCCACGAGGTCTCTAAAAGTTTGGGATCCACAACAATTTTAGTAAAGAGTACCAGTATGTGTGTGTACTGCACTTGTTGCTGTGCAACCAATTGGTGAAATTTACAAATTATAAAAAAATTATTACAATTATTATTATTACAAACCCAAATTATTTTGGTTTTCGTCATGAGAGTCTGTAAACGATACACGTAAAATTGGAGTCACTGAGATTTACAGAATCTAAACTTATTCAGAGCAGCAAAATTAGGAAGATGATGAAGAAACTCGTCAGCATGTTGGCTTTTTCAAGGAAGTGTGTAAGTGAACAGCTTACCTGAAACAGTGAGATTGCACAAATAGTTACGAGAATCACTATCCTAACGTCTACTTTGGGAGCAAGTCTTCTCCTGTAGTAGGTGTAGTAGTGGCTGTAATATTCCTCCGGGTGGTCCAGCATGTAGTCATAGTCCCTACGTAACTCTTCATCCTGAAAATCACAATATTAGAGATCTTACAGTCTATTTAGCTCAGCTGTTATGACTATAGACTGTGTCTTAAATCTTAAAAGATCAACCACAAATTTCACATCGGGTTGAAGTTGGTCGTATGATTTGCTTCTGAAATTTCACTAACGTGACCACAACTTTACGAAGTTGCAGACTTCTGTTTTAAAGGGATAGTTCACCCAAAAAATTTAATGTCGTCATTAATTACTCGACCTCATGTCGTTCCAAAACCGTAAGACCTTTATTCATTTTTCGAAACACAAATGAAGATCTTTTTGACGAAATCTGAGAGCTTTTTTTGTGCCTCATTGACAGCTACGCAACTACCACACTTGAAGCTTCAAAAAACTTCATAGAGATCGCAAAACAAATTTAACGGTTTTAGTCAAAATTTTCTGAAGAGAAACGATCGGTTTAAATGATGAACAGATTTCAGCCGTGGTAAACTGAAGCTCAAGCATGTTCGCTTCAAGACCAAATTGCTTCTTGAGGAAGAGGCTCATAATGAGAAAAAACTTCATTGGTTCTCACGCTTAAGCTTGCGTTTAGCTAGTATGCTTTAATATGAATAAAAGTCTGTTCATCAAACAAAGTGACCACGTCGTTTTGGAAAATTTGGACTCAATTCATATGGAATATTTACGTTCTCTTTATTAACTTTTTGTAAGCGTCAATGTGGTAGTTACGTAGCTGTCAATGGAGGGGCAGAAATCTCTCAGATTTCATTAAAATAATATCTTAATTTGTGTTCCGAAGATATAAAGTCTTATGGGTTTGTAATGAGAACAAGCTGAATGACAATGACAGAATTTTTATTTTTGAGTGAACTATCCCTTTAACTGAATTGTACGCGCAATCGGAATGAAGATGTTAGATTTCTCACGCGCAAATTCAAGACGACTAACAGTTACATGCAAACAGTCGCTTTTATTCGGGGTTCACGCTACCTTGAGTGTCTCGTAAGCGGTAGCGACGAGCAGAAACTTTTGCTGCGCGGTCTCGCGGGTGTCTCCGGTCTCTCCGGGCTGGTACCGGTCCGGGTGGTATTTTCGGGCCAGCTGGCGGTACGCGCGACCGATCTCCGCTTTACTGGACTCACGCGAAACCCCAAGCACGTCATAGCAACTCTGAGTCCCGCAATACAGTCCCTCGATGAGCGCGGTGACCGAAGAAAACCCCAAAATAAACACAAAACAGATCCATAAAGTGAGTCTCAGCTCCACGGACGCGGCCATGTCAGCATTCTGATGCTGCGTCGCACTCTGATGACGCAACCTACACGTGTTTACTTTCTATGGTTGAACACAGAGGTTGACAGAGGTTTTCTGTCCATGGTTGAACACTGTGCAAAAAATCTTTTCCAATATCGTGTCAAATTACTAGTCAAGTCTGTCTTCGTGGTCCTAATTCTCCCTTTCCAATGTTGACTACTCTAATCTAGTTTTTCAAATAATATTAGATCAATTCTTAATTAAACGCAGATATCTTTGACTGATAAAGTTAGTGAGCAAGAATGGAAAGACTTCTGTTTTTTTTTTTTTTTTCAAATAAAAAAAAAATCTTCTGGGAGGGTTTCTTTCTTTTTAATAACTGCCTGGAACTTTACTATGAACTTTTGGTTTAATGACAGTATTTCCCCCCAGTTGCTTCCTTTTATCATCTATGAAGAAACAATTACTCACTTATTTTGAAATAGTGTAGTGTTTATTGCACAAAATTCATCCCTAAACTTCTGTATTTGGGTAATGCTTTAGATTACAGCCCAGAAAGCAGGCTACTGCGTAATTAAAGCGATTTTACAGCGTAACCTTCGGTAATTATAGTATATTAAGCTTATAATAACTTTATTACTTGCATAATTGTACATTGTTAATTAAATTCAATAGATTAAAAAGTCTATTCTATAAGACTATTCAATGCTATTATAGATAGCCTATAATACGCTTAGACACTACTGAATTCAAGGCATATTTACCAAATGCCTATATGTATTGCTTAAATAAATCCAAATTAGAGCACCTTAATAATTCTAAAAAGCCTGTGCTTTTCTTTTTTTAATGCTCTAATAGTGATTCCCCTTTTCTTAATTGTGAAAGTGACGTTTTTTAATGAGCATTCCTTAACTGTAAAAAAATAATGTTGGTTTAACTTAAAAAAGTAAGTAACCTGGTTGCCTTAAAATTTTAAGTTGATTGAACTGGAAAAAGTGAGTTAATACAATGAAGGAGATTAATTTAACCATCAGAAACTCAAAATTATATGTTATCTGAACTAAATAAATTATTTAAGTTGATTTGACAAATGAAAAAAAATGTTAAAATATTGTTGGTTTAACTTAAAAAAGTAAGTAACCTGGTTGCCTTAAAATTTTAAGTTGATTGAACTGGAAAAAGTGAGTTAATACAATGAAGGGGATTAATTTAACCATCAGAAACTCAAAATAATAAGTTATCTCAACTAAATAAATTATTATAAAGTTGATTTGACAAAAGAAAATATGTTATGATAACAAATCTTGAAAATATTTTTTACAGTGAGATTTCCCTGCCAGTGAAATAAATATATATAAAAAGTGAATAAGCAGCAAGCTGATGTTATGAAGGCATTGAGAATATAGATGCTAACAGAGGGTCTATCAATAGTTACTATTTCTTTAAAACAAGCTCGGGCAAGACCTTCACCTCTATTTGATTGCATAACTTTGTCTTTACATGTTTCCATGTGCTGCCAGTCAGTAGCTCCTCCTCCTCCACATGCTGATCCTGCTTGCTGTGCGCAGAAGTTTGTTCTCCGCTGTCATGAGTCCCAGAAGAAGCAGCAGTCTTTTCCTTTTGCTTGTTCTGCTGAACCTGAACCTGCAGTGTGTGTCAGGAGGGAAGATCCTTGTCTGGCCTGCCGAATTCAGCCACTGGCTCAATGTAAAAGTCATCATAGACACATTAATCGAAAGAGGACATAATATCACAGTAGTCACCCACACGGCCACACCGTCTGTCAAAACCACTCCATCCGAGGGCTACAATGTGGAGATTTTACAGGTTCCTCACACAAAGCAGGAGATCCTGGAGAACATGGAAAGGATGCTGAAATACTGGACTCATGAGCTCCCGAATGACAACATCATCAAGGCTTCACTGAAGATCAAGGAGATGGTTGACATCGGCACAGAGCAGAATCAGGCCGTGTGCTCTCAACTCTTTGCCAGAGAAGATCTCCTCGAGAAGTGGAGAGAAGAGAAGTTTGACGCATTACTGGCCGACCCAATGTTCATGTGTGGGGAGCTGCTGGCAGAGAAGTTGAACTTACCTTTTATTCTCAGTCTCAGGTTTTCCTTTGGTAACACATTGGAGAGACTTTGCGCACAACTGCCGGCTCCGCCATCCTACGTCCCTTCCATCGGCTCGGAGAAAACAGATGACATGAACTTCTTGCAGAGACTGAAAAATGTTCTCTCCTATGGTGGACAGGATTTTGTGTTTTATCTAGTCACTAAATCAAAGTGGGATCACTTTTATACTGAAATCCTGGGTAAGTAAGAACGCTTGCATTTCATTTCTGTATTGCCTTTGCATTGATACAATAAGTTGCCTCTTCATAAATGTTTTATTAGATAATAGGCCTCAGTGTAAGATTCATGTATTTGCATTGCATTACAGTTTTTACATATAACCGAATGTGACCAATAATTGAGAATAGTTCAGAAGCAAATTTAGGAACCAATTGCTTTCAAAAATAAAACCTAATCAGATACCAAAACAATTATTATAGCTAAAAGACTTAAGTCTGTGCTTCCTTTTTAATGCTCTGATAGTGATTCCTCTTTTCTTATATAATTGTGTTAGTAAAGTTGTTTTTTTTAACGAGCATTATTTAATTTTTGTTAGATTTTGCTAGTAAAATAAATCAATCAATCAAGAAACGGGTGAGATACATCTGTAATTGTATTAGTAAACAAAAGTGTTTTAAATGCTCAATTATATATTTATCAATAAATTGAACTTGTTTCTATCTCATTCATTTTAACTGTTTGTCAGCTAGCCATATTTTAACCATCTTCATTCTAAATTTAATTTTTTTCCACAATGCTGAATCTAAACATTTTTTTTAATAAAATAAAATAGATGCAAATAGTTAGTAATAAACTGACAAACATGTGGTTGAAAGATTTAAATACACAAATGGTTGAACGATTTAAATACATTTCAAGTACATAACTCTTAAATTTGTGCCACAATATTGTTTAGTGTAGGTTTATTTTCAATTAGACGCAGGTAAAATTGATTTTGGTGACCGCTTGCCCCTGTTGAGAGGCAGTGATGATGTCATGAAGGAAAACACACTTGTGATCCTTGCACAACAAGCTCCTCCCTCTCTACAAACTCATGAAAAATGATTGACAGGCAGAAAGTGTTTTCTGATTGGTTGGAAAAAAAGCTCAGGCCACTCTTTTATTGCTGTTTACAAGCCCTATAGGTTCAATGTATGTAGAGGGTAATATAGGGCAACTATATATTCCATGAAATGTCTACCTTTGTTGTTATATACCAAGATATGTTAAAATCAACATTGGACCACCTGTCACAAACAAACAACTACGATCTAATCAATTCCAGATGGAAAAAAATCAAGTCCCGTGTTACGTCTTATTAAAGAAAAAAAGATTCACTCTGACATATTTGACAATATGGATGAAAGACTTCCCTTATTATAGCTGAGTTGTGGTGTAATCATGGCAATGTGGAGATTGGGCCAGTTGACAAAAGCATAGGAATCCACGATATATTTACATAATCATTAAGGATATAAAACCGGGATTAAACACAGGAAATTAAAATGAGCTCAAAGAACCAAAACTTCACTATGTGACACAATTCGTCATTTCAGATCAAAACTTTAACCAAGGTTATTTATTTAAAAAAAAAAAAATATATATATATATATATATATATATGAAGAGTTCAGATGCAAAAGCCTCTAAGTGCCATTTGAAATTTTCTTCTAAAATTATCATTTTTATCAAGCTTGTATATTTAAGTTCAGTAATTTCACTTAAATGGCAATGAAGATTACCTATTAATTGTCATTTAAGTGAAATTACTGAACTTAAATACACACGCTTGATAAAAATGGTCATTCTAGAACAAAATTTCAAATGGCACTTAGAGGCTTTTGCATCTGAACTCTTCATATATATATATATATATATATATATTACAGTCTACATGTAATATATATTACAGTCCTCCACATAAAAAATTGTGAAACACAGGATTTTCCTTTCTTGAGCCACACCCTCTTAATTCCTGTGTTCTGAATCAGTGTCATGTAACACTTGAGCATACAACCAGGATATGTTTACAAATGGTCTTAAACATGAACAAACATGAAAAATGTAACAAATTCTGGGTAACCAATTCAACCTTTGCCCTCTGGCAACTTTCAAAAGTGTTTTATTATATTCTATAGACTAGTCAAAGTCCTATCTGACCAATAAGCAACTGAACCACATGAGTTAGAAGGTTGTATAGAGCCCCAAATCCCTTTGAATAGCTTACCTTATCCTTATAAAAAACTTCATTGTCATTCTGAATAGCCTCAACCTTTACACACACTACAAGAAACATAAAACCACTGATAATGTGCATGTCATGTAATTTCAACCTCAAGTGCACTGGAGTAGTGCAACTACAATACATTATCAGAAGATTATATGGGCAGTTCCTACCATTTGGTGCCTTATGCACTTTGAAATCTTTCTTTTTCAAAGCTATCAAGAGCATTAATTTACTCCATGTGTCCACCTATTACCTCTGCACTACATTTCCCTTCATCTTTTCTGACTCTCAACTGCACACATTACATAATCCATTACCCGTATGCCTGCCAGTAATCACCCTCATGCACGCAGCACCAGGTAGGACCTAGGAATTGGATGGAGCATAGAGTAATTATAAAAGTAGGAATAAATAAGTAGATAGCAAAAGTAGGTGCCAATATGCACACAGGATGCATGGCTACATATTAGAGCAATATATTCTCTCTGCTCTCCTACTCAGCAGGACCACTCCCGAAAGACTCCGTCCGCTCCAGTCCCGGCTAAATCAGAATCCACTCCAATCCCAACCAATCTAAATTCAAACCAATTCAGAATGCACTCAAGAGTTTGCTCAGATCCATGAGTCTGTCCAGGAGTTCACTCCAGTCCTAGAATCAGTTCGAGAATTTCACCAGACCAAGAGTCCCCTCCAGTGAGTGAGATCACTGAGTCCATTGCAAGGAGAGAGATTACCAAGTCCGTTCCAGTGAGAAAGATCACAGATTCTGTTCCAGTGAGAGAGATTCCAGAGTCCGTTTCAGTGAGAGAGATTCCCGAGTCCGTTCCAGTGAGTGAGATTCCCGAGATTTCTGAGTCCATTCCAGTGAGAGAGATTCCCGAGTCCATTCCAGTGAGAGAGATTCCCGAGTCCATTCCAGTGAGAGAGATTCCCGAGTGCGTTCCAGTGAGTGAGATTCCCGAGATTCCTGAGTCCATTCCAGTGAGAGAGATTCCCGAGTCCATTCCAGTGAGAGAGATTCCCGAGTCCATTCCAGTGAGAGAGATTCCCGAGTGCGTTCCAGTGAGTGAGATTCCCGAGATTCCTGAGTCCATTCCAGTGAGAGAGATTCCAGAGTCCGTTCCAGTGAGTGAGATTCCCGAGATTCCTGAGTCCATTCCAGTGAGAGAGATTCCCGAGTGCGTTCCAGTGAGAGAGATCACAGAGTCCGTTCCAGTGAGTGAGATTCCCGAGTCCGTTCCAGTGAGAGAGATTCCCGAGTGCGTTCCAGTGAGAGAGATCACAGAGTCCGTTCCAGTGAGTGAGATTCCCGAGTCCGTTCCAGTGAGAGAGATCACAGAGTCCGTTCCAGTGAGTGAGATTCCCGAGTCCGTTCCAGTGAGAGAGATTCCCGAGTCCGTTCCAGTGAGTGAGATTCCCGAGTCCGTTCCAGTGAGAGAGATCACAGAGTCCGTTCCAGTGAGTGAGATTCCCGAGTCCGTTCCAGTGAGAGAGATTCCCGAGTGCGTTCCAGTGAGAGAGATCACAGAGTCCGTTCCAGTGAGAGAGATCACAGAGTCCGTTCCAGTGAGTGAGATTCCCGAGTCCGTTCCAGTGAGAGAGATTCCCGAGTCCGTTCCAGTGAGAGAGATTCCCGAGTCCGTTCCAGTGAGAGAGATTCCCGAGTGCGTTCCAGTGAGAGGGATTCCCGAGTGCGTTCCAGTGAGAGAGATCACAGAGTCCGTTCCAGTGAGAGAGATCACAGAGTCTGTTCCAGTGAGAGAGATTCCCGACTCGAGTCCGTTTCAGTGAGAGAGATTCCTGAGTCCGTTCCAGTGAGAGAGATTCCTGAGTCCGTTCCAGTGAGAGAGATTCCTGAGTCCGTTCCAGTGAGAGAGATTCGCGAGTCCGTTCCAGTGAGAGAGATCACAGAGTGCGTTCCAGTGAGTGAGATTCCCGAGTTCGTTCCAGTGAGAGAGATCACAGAGTCCGTTCCAGTGAGAGAGATCACAGAGTCCGTTCCAGTGAGTGAGATTCCCGAGTTCGTTCCAGTGAGAGAGATTCCTGAGTCCGTTCCAGTGAGAGAGATTCCTGAGTCCATTCCAGTGAGAGAGATTCCCGAGTCCGTTCCAGTGAGAGAGATTCCCGAGTCCGTTCCAGTGAGAGAGATTCGCGAGTCCGTTCCAGTGAGAGAGATCACAGAGTCCGTTCCAGTGAGAGAGATCACAGAGTCCATTCCAGCGAGAGAGACTCCTGTGTGTTAAATCCCCAAATCTGTTCCGGAAAGGATTATCCCTGAGTCTGTTTCAGGAAATAACTTACCTTTACTGTTACGATTCACCTGTCACCTCAGCACTACAGTTCCCATCATCCTCCCTGTCTCTGTAAGAAAAACTTCTCATCAGTTCAGTACTCAGTGCAATACTGGTATGTGTGTGTGGTGCACAGTACCCGTGTTCAACTGCTTCATCTTCATCATCGTCTTCCTGGCTGTTGTTTACCAGCAATATATTTACCATTCACCTGTGTAGAATAAAACTTCCTTATTGTTACTCACTACCCCTGAAAGTATTTCCTGACGGATACACAATTTATGAGATGTACAATAATTTTGTTTTATTAAATGTGATATTAGATCTACTAGTAAAGCCTTTTAGAAAGACAAGTTTATTACATATATTTATTGCATAATGCAATGTTTAAAATTCCATGAGTTGGGATGGGATCTCCGTATGAGTTCATGTCATTGAGGAGAACGGGGCAAAAGTGTGGGATAAAATAGACCCTAACTGTCAAAAGATTTACATTACATATTCACATTGACAAAGCAATAATGTTCCGAACTTGTATCTAATGATGTACAGTATGTGGTATGTTTGTGCAAATGTACTTGTGCCAGTCAGGAACATACTGTATTTATATTGGTCCCTTTTAAATGACAAGCAAACCTCTTATATATTTTTTTTATAAATTTATATTTACAGCAACTTTTTTTTTCTCCCAGATACCAGATTATCCTAATTAACCCTTTGTAGTGAAGGGACATTTAATTTTTTTCTGTTCAAAAAATGCTTGATACATTTTCCTGGCTTTATGGCCAAAGGAGTCCAAAAACATGAGACCAGTTTCATGACATTTTGGCACAAAGTATTCAAACGTTTTAGGCAAAAAACAAAACAAAAAAAAAAGCTTTTTTTTAATGACTTGTAGGTGGCACTATCCTCAAACTGCTCAGGTCCCTCCAGATTATGCACTTATTTTCATGCTAATTTTGTTTATTAATGTAATTATCTTTATGAAAAAGTACACAGTTGCATACTTTTAAAATGAGTAATTATAATGGAAATGCATGTTAATTGCAAACTGACTGTAATGATTTTTGACAGTTCTGCATGTTACTTGCAATTAAATGTATTATAGTTTAAATTTTTATTAAATGCACTTAGCTGAACTTAAGAGTGCTTTTTAATACATTTAAGTTGGACTTAAGTATATCATTACATAATTTCATCGGCTTGTTGCTTCTTTTGTCTTTGTAATATTTGTGGTTAGCTGAAATATAGGCTACTTTAAAGTCATTTCTATTGAAACTTGTATGTCACATATTAGAATTTATTTGTATTTACATATTTCTATTGTAATGATGAGTTGCAATTCAGTACATTTAAAATATATTAACTTTAAATGTAATACAAGATAGTTAAAATTATAATCAAATACTTTACATTATGTTACTTTATGTTAGTTGACATCAAAATACGTGTAGGCTATTAAAGCAAAGATTATTAAAACATGATTTAAAATGTACTTTAAAGTAAAAACGTTTTGACATTAAAAGTGCACTTAAAAAAAATCAACGAAGCCTACATTCTCTCGTTATGTAGCCTATAGCCTACTTAACCTTTTATTTTATTGACATAGTTGGCAAGTGCAGTTACGTAAAACGTTTTTCTGCGAGCTCTTTCCTGACTCCTGCGTGACGTCACTTTCCTCCAAAGTCCCGCTGTTCCGCCCTTCACTCTAAAACCTCTTGCCCTGGAAAAGGTGGTTATCTGCTGCGTCTTCACGAGTGTTTCTGCCATGCACAGTTTGGGAAAGTCATGCACCCTTTTCATAATCTTCCTATTGACTGACGTGAGCTTTACGCACGGTGGCAATGTGCTCGTGCTGCCGGGAGAATACAGCCACTGGTACAACATGCGCAACATCGTGGACGAGCTTCTGAACCGCAATCACAGTGTGACCGTTCTGGTGAACTCAGCCTCGCCGTCCGTAAACTTCACAGCGCAGGAGAGGTTTCAGTTCCTGGTGTTTGACGTGCCTCTGAATGCGCACGAGGTGCACAGTGTGAGCGAACAGCTGATCAACATCTGGATGCAGTACCCCACACCAAGCAGGGTCACAATTGGTCTCCAGATCGTGGAGTTTACGGGGAAAATGATCGAATTTCAGCGCATCTTGTGCGACTCCATGCTGCGTAATGACGCGCTGATCGCGCGCTTGAGGGATCTAAAGTTTGACGTGCTCTTCTATGATCCCATGTTCCTGTGCAGTGACTTGCTGGCGGAGATTCTGGACCTGCCACTCGTCCTTTCTCTGCGGTTTTCACTGGGGTTTTCCATGGAGAGGATGTGTGGACAGATGCCCTCACCGCCCTCTTATGTACCGGTTCCTCCGACGGTGATGACAGATCACATGTGCTTCATGGAAAGAGTGAAAAATATGATTATGTATGTTGTTTATTCCGTCGGGTTTCGGATGGCCTCGATGAGATTGGATAATTACTACAGTGAAATATTAGGTAAGGGTTCACGGGTGTGTATTTTTTTTCTCTCATCAATTTCTTTATAGACTATTGTGTAAAATGTAGTTTATCTCCTCACACGTCAGGCTTTTAGTGAGATGGAAACTTGCAATTGTGTGAGAAAATCAAAATGTCCACTGGAGCATGCTGTCTGCGTTTTGACATTTATACATATTCCCATTTCCCAGTATTATTGATATCAATAATTACATTTTCACTTTTTGAAATACTAATTCTTGATATAAGAAAGTAGATTTTTCACTATAGGCTGCCATTCAAATTCAGTTGTTGATATGAAGAGTTCAGATGCAAAAGCCTCTAAATGCCATTTGAAATTTTCTTCTTTAATGATGATTTTTATCAAACTTGTATATTTAAGTTCAGTAATTTCACTTAAATAACAATTAATAGGTAATTATCATTGCCATTTAAGTGAAATTACTGAACTTAAATATACAAGTTTGATAAAAATCATCATTAAAGAAGAAAATTTCAAATGGCATTTAGAGGCTTTTGCATCTGAACTCTTCATATCAAGAATGCTACTTGAAACACATCAGCTATGCATTACTTAGTAGAAATATAATTTTTGAAAAAATAAAATGTGTGGTAATACGTGGTAGTAAGTTACTAATTATATTGGAAATTATGATTTTATTTTTTATATAAGAATTTGGAATTTCAACTATAAGAAATCAATTCTATCAACAATTGAATTTGAATCACAGCCTGAGGTGATATATAACTAGTGGAAATAAATTACAGATAGCACGAATTATAGTTTCTACTAACGTTAGTTGAAATTAAATTCTTGATAGGCCTAATATTTTTGCAAGTGACGCTGTCATTGTTGCATAGCCTATATAGGCTTCTGTGAATAAAAGTCCACATGGCTATTCCAATGAAACCCATCCCTCTGAAGGGAATTATTGATAGCCTAGTGACATCCAGATTTTGTCCAAAACAATTAAGCTGCCGGCCGAACTGATGCATGACATTCTCTCTTTAATGTGGAATATTTCACAGACTGCGAAAACATGGATCAAAAATGTATATTTACACACAAACTGAAGACCAGCTGCAACTTTCAGACGCCATCTTTGTTTTTTAGCTCAACTATCACATAATGGAAAGCACAGGATTGTGGGATATCAAAGGCAACAAACAAACGTTCACTCAATGATGGTTAACTTTAGCAGTTAAAGCAACACTAAGTAAGATTTTTTACCTTAAAATAATGTTTACGAAATCATTTCAGTGGTTCATTAAGTCGTAACAGGGTGAAAGGCACTTCTGGATTCGCTCCTATATCTGCTGTAACCACGCTATGTAAGATTGCCAGATCGGGTTGCGTTTCTATACGAAAACTACAAATTTTAAAAACTACAAATTTGACTTGCTTTACGTCAAGCGTTACAATAGTCATTATTTTGTTTTTCTTAGTTTCTGATGTCGCAATACATCATACTCTCATGAAATCATGCAACGTACATTACCTTGTCTGTAGATATCGTTCATTCCAAAGCTGGTGCCAGATAAACAACGAGTGTGTGCGTGACAGTAGGATGCGCTAGGCTGAACTATTTAGCATACCACAGCGACTATTCCACTTCCAACCTGTAGGGCGACCGCAGAGGAAAAGTTAATCCTCGAATCACATGCGTGCCGAACCGTCATGTGTACGCACAAAAAAAGGCCCTGAAAGAGTTCCTCAATTCAAGCCTCAAAATTGCGTAGCCTACGTGTCCTTAAAAAAATTAGGAAAATGTCTTGCTTTTATTAGTGAAATGTTTTCAATATTTTCTATACAACACTGAACCACTGCATTTTCGCTCAAATTGGCCGTTGTTTTTGCAAATTGCTTTCTGTTTGTTTGTGAGTCGAGTTTTCCTTTGCAAAGCAAGATGGAGTTTGTTTGCAAAATGCTTTTGTTTGTTTAATATTGGCACATAATTTGCTCCATAGAAACCACTTTAAATATTCATCATAAATCATAAATACAGTGCATGTTCACAATAATAGTTTAAATAAATAAAATAAGGATTTAAACTATGTTTTACATCTGATATACATATTTAGATTAAATATGGCGTTCTCATTAATGGAGTTACGCACTTCAAATACATGAAAACATCACAGAGTAGGCCTAGTTACAACATTTTTATATGATGCTGCTGTTGAACACTTTTCCTGTGCCATGCTGTGTTTAAATGTTTTAAATACAGCGATAATAGCATAACTATTATGGTCTGAGAAAATATTTCAATGCAAATTATGGTCAATAATGCACAATAAGGCCTGTCTGTTTCCATTAAAAAATAAAGCAATTAAAAATATTTGGCCAGTGGAAAAGATTGAGACAAACTTTCTCTGAAATTTGATTTATTTATTCTGTCCAAAATACTATAAGGTATTTAGAAAGTATACTTTCAATGCATCGATACCATGATCATTTCCAGCACACTGATATACCTAAAATACATTTTTAATAAAGTGCAAATAAAAACACTTTAATATATATATATATATATATATATATATTAGAAAATGTACTAAAGAACAATTATTTTAAAGTGTGTTAAAAGTTGTATTGTGAAAATAGGTAAAAGCCTGATGCTAATATACTTTCAATATATTTAAAGATAGCAAAATGTGGTACACTGTAAAAATAAATATGCTTTATCTAATCAATAGAATTGTGGCAACAGATTACAAGCAGCATTATTAATTAAATTTAACAAATTAGAATTGAGTAATAATTAATCAAATTATTCCTTTGATTAAACTGAAAAGAATAAAAGTTAACCATTTAAACTGAGTAAAGTTTACACCCAAAAATATCTCACTAACAGACAGTACTCTTTATTTTATATTGCCAACATTGAAGACACCTTTAAAAACACATTTTAAAACAAACACTGATCACCATAATGGTGACTTCAATTTATGTTTTTTTGGTTGTTGTTTTGTTGTAAGTTTTACTCATTTTAAATTGTTAACTTTTAAGGAATTAATTTGATTAATTATTACTCAATTCTAATTTGTTAAATGTAATTAATAATATTGCTTGTAATCTGTTGCCACATTTTTTTGATTAGATAAAGCATATTCATTTTTACACTGTAGTATTTGCAATGTACTATTGAAAAAGGGATATATTTCAAATACAATAGAGTATAATTTTTTTACTAGGGGTTGTCATGTTAGAAATGAACTAGAAAAGGTTATAATAAACCCAACATTTACATATTCCTTTCAGTATTGGAAAATAAGTGGGAATTGAGTGAAAGTGCAATTAAAGCTATTATCCTTTGGCAAAATGACAAAGTGCACCTATACCCTCCATAATGCAACACGACCTTTGCCCAAGTCCCGTTGTGCAAATCTTGCATTTGGGTCACTGCTCCATAGATCAACACTGCACTTTTCTAAAGGCACAGACACATGACCATGCTTTCTGGGACTTTGCTTGTGTTCGTACTGTTGTGTGGAGTCGAGGCGGGCAGGGTTTTGGTGTTGCCAGGCGAGTACAGCCACTGGCACAACATGCATTCAATCGTAGACGCGTTAGTCGATAAGAACCACAGCGTGACGGTTCTGATCGGTTCTTCATCTCCTACTGTGCAGTACACACGGAAGGAGCGGTTCACCTTCAACGTGTTTAAAGTCAACATGAAGAAAGAAGAGGCCAATGGCGTATGGATGGACTTTATTAATCTCTGGATGACCGACGCAGCCACCACATTATACGAGAAAGTCTCCATGTTCAGGCGAGTGATGTCAAACTTCTTGGTGCTTTCTACCGATACATGCAAGGGAATGTTCCACAATGAGGATCTTTTACACACGCTTCGGGAATCTCATTATGATGTGCTTTTATCGGATCCGATGATGCCATGCGCTGACTTGATGGCAGAGACGCTGCAAATCCCGTACGTCCTTTCACTTCGCTCGACGTTCGCATATAGTTTCGAGCAGTTTTGCGGTCAGATCCCCACACCACCATCATATGTTCCTGCGGTCGCTGTGCAGGATCATCTCACTGACCATATGAGCTTCACAGAGAGAGTTGAAAACATGCTCCTCTACATCATGCATGCAATCATATTTCAATTGAACACGAGGTTTACTTTTGACCGGCTTTACACTGAATTACGGGGTAACTGTTTTTTTTTTTTTGGATCTAGGCTGACTTTTATGCTTTAAAGGTGCATTGCGCAACATTTCATGTTAAAAATAGCCGTTTTTTTAACCCATACATGCTTGAACAATTGCCTTGCTGAATGAGCCCTTCTTTGATCACTGCGATCGCCTCTATAATCCTGTACAGTAAAAAAATATTGATGGTTTAACTTAAAAAAGTAAGTAACCTGGTTGCCTTAAAATTTTAAGTTCATTGAACTGGAAAAAGTGAGTTCATACAATGAAGGAGAATGATTTAATCATCTGAAACTCAAAATTATATGTTATCTGAACTAAATAAATTATTTAAGTTGATTTGACAAAAGAAAAAATGTTGTGATTTACTACACTGTAAAAAAAAAATATTGTTGGTTTAACTTAAAAAAGTAAGTAACCTGCACTGTAAAAATGAATATGCTTTATCTAATCAATAAAATTGTGGCAACAGATTACAAGCAATATTATTTATTAAATTGAACAAATAAGAATTGAGTAATAGTTAATCAAATTCATATTCTAATTAATTCTAATTTGTACAATTTAATTAATAATATTGCTTGTAATATGTTGCCACAATTTTATTGATTAGATAAAGCATATTATTATTTTTTTTCAGTGTAGGTTGCCTTAAAATTTCATGTTGATTGAACTGGAAAAAGTGAGTTCATACAAAGAAGGAGATTAATTTAATCATCAGAAACTCAAAATAATAAGTTATCTCAACTAAATAAATTATTATAAAGTTGATTTGACAAAAGAAAATATGTCGTGATAACAAATCTTGAAAATATTTTTTTACAGTGTGTACAGTAAAATAAATAAGATGGATTTGAGACTGGACGTGACGTTATGCGCGTTCACGCTCGCCTGGCGATGTCTGGCAGGTTTGTGTATTCGCCGCCATTCTCCGTATCAGCGAAGACAACTTTAGTCAACTTTCCACAAAAGTAGAAGATGGATTCAAAGAGACCGGCTTAACTCCAAACCCCGACGCAAACTCCACGTAAGACAAAGAAAAAAAAACGTTTGTCTAGCGTCAGGCGTCGGAATAAGACGAGAGTCGACATCGGGAAGCTTTCAACAAACGGAGAGATCTCCGGTCGGCTCTAGGGCTCAAACGGGTCCTATACAAAGTAATAACTTTAAATATTGTTAAATATTGTAATATTGTTCATGAACGTGTTTCATAATAATACAATCATAAGTGGAAACAGTAAACACATAAAACAGTTCAACATGGAGAGAGATGGAAACAAAGACCAAAGTTTTCCCCTCACACACACATAAGTGTGTAATTTACTCAAATGCCTTTCCTTTCATATATTTAAAATGACTTGCAGATTTATAACTTTATTACCTCTGAAGATATTATGACTGAAACAAAAGATGTGTGCTGCTGATGCTCCTTTGGTTATGAACAGCTTGTGCAAGCGTGTGTGTGTGGTCCCTTTGCGTGCACACTTCTGGTTGCAGTTTCGCTTGTCGCCAGAGGGGGCGTAGTTCTGCAAAAACTCAGAGACTTGCGCAATGCACCTTTAATAGTGCAGACTTAAACCTGCTGTACATCAACTGAGTAGAAATATTTCTTATGTCACAGGCAAACCTACAACAATGTGCGAGACCATGGGGAAAGCGGACATCTGGTTGATTAGAACTTACTGGGATTTTGAGTATCCACGCCCACTCCTGCCTAATTTTAAATTTGTTGGGGGACTGCACTGCAAACCCGCCAAACCTCTGCCAAAGGTAACGACTTTGCTTTGCCATGTATTATTTTGAAACACTTCTGAAATGTTTTTGATGTCTTTACATTTTATTTTTATTTGTATTAAAACAAGCGTTATTTGTAAATTAAGGAATTCTCGCTTGAATAGATCAAGTAACATTGTAACTTTGGGGAGGGGTTTGGCTCTTTGGATCTTAAAAGAAACTGTAATGTCATCCCATTTTGTAAACTGCATAAATATCTTCCGTTTAGGTCGGTTATTGAAAGCTGTGTAAAGGGAGAATTTGCATATCAGGGCAGAAAATGTACAGAATTTTTATATTAGTTTTGTACGGAGGCGTATTGCATTCACTTGAAGAAAAAAAAATGTTTTTGCTCTGTTTTTCTGAATTAATGAGTTAATTTTTCATGAGAAAAAAGTTTTTGCTCTGTTTTTCTGAATTAATGAGTTAATTTTTCATGAGAAAAGTTTTTGCTCTGTTTTTCTGAATTAATGCGTTAATTTTTCATGAGAATTTATTTTTGCTGTTTTTCTAAATTAACTCATTAATTCAGAAAAACAGAGCAAAAAAAAAATTCCATTAAAAATTAACTCATTAATTCAGAAAAACAGAGCAAAAAAAATTCTCATGAAAAATTAACTCGTTAATTCAGAAAAACAGAGCAAAAAAAATTCTCATGAAAAATTAACTCGTTAATTCAGAAAAACAGAGCAAAATTTTTTTTCTCATGAAAAATTAACTCATTAATTCAGAAAAACAGAGCAAAATTTTTTTTCTCATGAAAAATTAACTTATTAATTCAGAAAAACAGAGCAAAAAAAAATTTCTCATGAAAAATTAACTCGTTAATTCAGAAAAACAGAGCAAAATTTTTTCTCATGAAAAATTAACTCGTTAATTCAGAAAAACAGAGTAGATTTTTTTTCTTCAAGTGAATGCAATATGCTTCCGTAGTTTTGTAACTCAGCACAAGAATATTTTTTGAGCCAAACACCTGATCTGTTGATACTGTTATTTATAATTTCACCAAACTGAATTTGCATGGTTCAGTGCATGAAATAACAGTAATGACATATTGCACAATACAATATTGATGCATGCAGTAATACACATCAACTTTAGTACGACAGTCGTTTAGGGGGAAATGCTTTTTGGACCCAGTTAGTGCAATTATGTCATCTACAATCAGGGACAAACTTGAACTTTGGCAGAAATATCAAGTTTTCAGGGTGCGTTAGAGTGCATTATGTCAAGTCATCCTCATTTATATAGCTTTTATAGCTTCTTGAATAATTATTTTCCAACTATAGTTAGTTTTGGTTGATTCACTTCCCTCGAAATGCTCATTTGTTATTAAATTAGGGGCTGCTAAGATGACTCCGTTCACTCTAAAACGACTTTAATCTCGAAACCTGTGATAAATGCTGATGGCGTTCACATGCGCACTAAGAATTGATTCAGAGAGAGTGATACATTTCTATTTCCTATGTAAATATGTTTACTGTTAAGTAGTTTACATGGTTCAAGTCTTGTTTTCTTGTTTTCTGTCTTTTAGGAACTGGAGAAGTTTGTTCAGAGCTCAGGAGATCATGGCATTGTTGTTTTCTCATTGGGTTCCATGATCAACAACCTGACATTGGAAAGATCAAACACTATAGCTTCTGCTCTCGGTCAGATCCCACAAAAGGTGTGTAACTTTTTTTATGTCTTTATAGCAATAATAAAGTTAATCCTACCACGTCGCAGAAGCTGCGCTCACTCAGACGAACTGCTCTCATTGAGCTACCCCTAATCCCCGGCCTAGCCTAAGATAACGCTGGATCCTGCGCTTCGGGATCCTTCAGGAAGGAAGAGTCCCCTAGGTTAGAAATTATTTTTAGGTTGGAAAGCCATTCCCGGAGTGTCAAGATAGTAGAGCCAGACCGATATATCGGCAGACCGATATTATCGGCCGATATTAGGCATTTTCCAAACTATCGGTATCGACAGTTATAATGGCCGATAAATGAATATTTAAAAAATAAAATAAAAACGGACGAAACACGCTTGAACCATGTCATGAGTGTTGGAGTTGTTTGTCCACCAGAGGGCGCTCTAAACCGTCCCTGTTGGCAACACTCGTTGAATTGGTCACGAGACATACATTGGTTGAATAACAATTAAAAGAACATCCCCATCAGTTCTCTTAACTCAAATAAGCATGACAAAATTTGTGACTATCATGTCCAGTTTAAAAAAAATAAAATAAATAAAATATCGGCCGATATATCGGATTTTAAACCCCAAAAATATTTCTATTGGTATAGGCCTTCAAAATCCTTTATCGGTCGGGCTCTACAAGATAGGCATTGCACACAGTAAAACAAGGTTATTCGCTACAATTTGCTTGCAGGCCTCTCCACTTCTGGGGTGTCGTCACTTGTCATCACCTCGGTATAGGGAGCAACGTGGCTCATGTCCTTCGCACCGAAGTGATGAATTTACTAGCGGAACGAGCTGTAGAAATAAGACGCTGAGAGTGAGCAGGAGTCTTAATTACTCTGCCCTGCTCGGGCCTTGAGAGTATATATGTGATGCGATCTGGGAAAACCCGTCGGATGTCGTTCTGGTACGTTTTCAGTAAAGTCAAAATATAGATTGAATGTCAGTTTTTTGTCAATTTGGTTTTTATTAAATTATTATTGTATAACATCTTGTTTATCATCTCTGAATATAACTTGGGAAAATTCACTAGTTTAGTGCACAAAAATAGCGATTTATAATGGCCAGCTGAAAAGACTGCGTTTCTCTTTAACAACACGCACGCAGGCGGAGCGGAGGGGGAAACCTTCCTTCTCTTAACACTACAAAGACAGTTCACCTATCAAAATAAACCACATAACAGAATAAAGTCCAGTCCTGGGTGAACTACAACGGCATAAATAAAGTTTTTATTTATTTATTTATTTTTATCCAGCGTTATCGTGTGGTGTGATGCGGAGCACAAGAGAACAAACAGAGTTTGAAGCTGCTCGTTTAAAAGACCTTGCTCGCCTCTCAATCGTCCAATTTTGACGGTTGTTGAATTTTGAGTTCGTAGGCTTTCGAATGATACCTAATCTATGATGGTTACTAAAATATGTGATATGAAAAAAAGGCAATAAAAAAGGGAGCGCCAGTCGTCCCGCTAGCAGGACGTGACCGTTAATTAAACCTGTTTTTCTCAAAATTCTGTTTCTGAAAATCATAGCGATCAGCCAACTTCAGATAGGCCTAACTATAACTTTTGTTACAGACAAACGATAAAATAAATAAAAACAAATTTAATATGGTCTCAAAACCTGTAATATGTCAAATTTCACCATGTGGTGGGTTTTCCCAGATCGCATCACTTATGTTCCCTGGGTAAACACCAGGGGTCCTCTTCCACCACAGTGTCATTCACTCATACTACATTTCCTATCATCCTGTTCTGTCAATCATTGATCATTGTTAGACTTGTAGTCAAGACCGCCTAAACCGAGACCAAGACACTACCAAGACCAGAGGTTATCGAGACTAAGACAAGACCAAGACAGGCCAAGTCCAGACCGAGACCAAGACCAAGACAGACCAAGTCGAGACCAGTACTGAGACCAATTCGAGACCAAGACCAAGACAGACCAAGTCGAGACCAGTTCGAGACCAAGACCAAGACCAAGACAGACCAAGTCGAGACCATTTCGAGACCAAGACCAAGACCGAGACAGACCAAGTCGAGAAAAGTACCGAGACCAATTTGAGACCAACACCAAGACAGACCAAGACCAAGTCGAGACCAAGACCGAGACCAAATCGAGACCAATTTGAGACCAAGACCTAGACCAAGACAGACCAAGTCGAGACCAGTACCGAGACCAGGACAGACCAAGATCGAGGGCAAGTCGAGACCAAGGCCGAGAACAAATCGAGACCAAGACCGAGACCAAGTCGAGACCATGACCGAGACAAAGTCGAAACCAAGACCCAGACCAATTCGAGCCCAAGACCGAGACTAAGTCGAGACCAGTACCGAGACCATTTCGAGACCAACACCAAGACAGACCAAGACCGAGACCAAGTCGAGACCAGTACCGAGACCAATTCGAGACCAAGACCGAGACAGACCAAGACCGAGACCAAGTCGAGACCAGTACCGAGACCAATTCGAGACCAACACCAAGACAGACCAAGACCGAGACCAAGACAAAGTCGAAACCAAGACCCAGACCAATTCGAGCCCAAGACCGAGACCAAGTCGAGACCAGTACCGAGACCAATTCGAGACCAACACCAAGACAGACCAAGACCGAGACCAGTACCGAGACCAATTCGAGACCAACACCAAGACAGACCAAGACCGAGACCAGTACCGAGACCAATTCGAGACCAACACCAAGACCGAGACCAAGACCGAGACCAAGTCGAGACCGGATAGAAAAAACAGCCTAGTGTTGTTCAAGCTATAAGATTTTGTTTTGCATTGCTGCCTATCTCTGCCGATAACAAAGTCTCTAAATGAATCCATTCTGCAACTTTTAAATACATAATTATATTTTTAAAAACAAAATTATAAGCTTAAGTGCAGGATCCGAAAGTTGGTCGCTAATCACTAATTATTGCACATATCTATTTCCCGTCACCTTGTTAATATGTGTGTGTGTATATACAGTAAACCCTGTTTGGTCAGAGTTTGTCATGGAGTCCTTGTTACATGTCATGTTCTTGTTCTTGGATTGACTATTTGGAGTTTGACCCTTGCCTGGACTGGTTTTCGTGAGTACGGATTACCCTAATATAATACTGCAATTGGATCTTACCTTTTTCCGTGTGTGTATCATGACAATATATCAACCGAATGAACCTGATTCCCTATGACGATTGCCCGCTTATATAGAGGGATCTCTCTGCATTATTCTATAATCTTCAGTAATCGGAGGAAAAGTAGTTTTCCACATTGCATCTAGCGATACAGTAATCGTTCCGGTTATCTCAGTGGACAGAGGTTATGTTAGTAACAGAGTACTTTCTCCATATGTGTATTTGCACAGGTTATTTGGCGTTACAAGGGAAAAACACCAGAAACTCTCGCCCCCAATACAAAACTCTACGACTGGATCCCACAGAATGATTTGCTTGGTAAGGAAAGTGTTGTCTCTAGGGCTGGGTATTGAGACAAATTTCACAATTCGATTCGATTTCGATTCACAAGCTTGCAATTCGATTCGATTACGATTCGATATTGATTATTTTGGAAATCAGTTACAATAAATGGCCATTTTTCTCAAGGGAATCAAATCTCTTAACTAATGCTGTAAACTATGGGAGTCTAGTTGTAGCCTATAGGCTTCATTAGCCTAATATGAAGGTAATAATGAACTGTTTTGTAGCTACACAAACACTAAAATTACACTTTTATTTATTTTTATAATAAGAAGATTATATTAAATATAAATATTTAAATGGTGGCTGTCATAAAACCTTGCCAGATTTATTCAAATATGCATTAAATATTGAAGAACATTAAGATTATAATGCATATGTATAAGGGTGTATATATTTAGCAAAATGCTCCTCTCTAGAGTTATTTTTAGCTGACTAACGAGTTTATGTGGGTTTTCTGAGGTAAATATGACGACACATGACATTGATTACAAGCTGTTTAACTGACGTCTTTCCACAGTTGAAACGCTGATTGAGCGAATCAATGTGACATGATTTCGATAACACACTTTCAGATGCTCATTCATGTTTATTTCGCGCCAAAACGCTATTTATGTTTTTGAATTTCTAAAGAAAATGGATGTAATTTGAAAATTGAGACTTTGTTTCATATCAATAGTAACAAAGGACAAAGATTATTGCGATTTCTTTGGATGCGCGCAGCCGCGATACAATGTCCCATTCATTCAAATGAAACAGGATGACTAATCGATTCTTGAGATTTAAGAATCGATATCGGTTCGTAAAAATGAGAATCGATTAATGTCGAGAAATCGATATTTATTACCCAGCCCTAGTTGTCACGTCTGCTCATTAAACACAAAGAACAATAACTGGCGTCAGATTGATACTGACTTCATTTTATCTGATAGGACATCCAAAAACGAAGGCCTTCATTACCCATGGCGGGACAAATGGACTGTATGAGGCTATTTATCATGGCGTCCCAATGGTGGGTCTACCACTGTTTGCTGACCAGCCTGACAACATGATGCACATGAAAACCAAAGGAGCTGCTGTTGTCCTTGATATCAACACAATGAAGTCCAAAGACCTGGCAGAAGCTCTCAAGACTGTATTAAATAACCCCTCGTGAGTTAATAAATTTTCAATAATCCATTACCAAAGGGCTCTACCATTTTTTTTCTCAGTAGTTTAGAAACAACCCTAAAATGGCCGGCTGCACCTTTCACTTTAAAACCGATGTCATAGAAAAACACTCTATTTCAAAGCATAGCTTGTCTATATAGAGAGCCTAAGTCCCTCCCCTTCCGGTCGACCACCATGGGACCTTATTTAGGAAAAATATTGTATGGTAGTCAATGGCGAGTGACAACAAATATTTTGATCTGGTTTGAATTGTGTCCTGAATTACACATATGATGTTCGTCAATTTAAAAGATACATTTTAAAGTAAAGAAAGTGGCCGTTTGATGTGAAACCGTTGAGGTATAAGACTATGAAAATACGTAATTACAAAGACTACAAACCCCAAAGGCGCGCATTTTCTTTCAATGAATGAAGCTCTTTACTGAGGCTAACTTTACTGAAGCTAACTTTACTGAAGCTAACTGTACTGAGGCTAACTTTACTGAAGCTAACTTTACTGAGGCTAACTTTACTGAAGCTAACTTTACTGAAGCTAACTTTACTGAAGCTAACTTTACTGAGGCTAACTTTACTGAAGCTAACTTTACTGAGGCTAACTTTACTGAAGCTAACTTTACTGAGGCTAACTTTACTGAAGCTAACTTTACTGAAGCTAACTGTACTGAAGCTAACTTTACTGAAGCTAACTTTACTGAGGCTAACTTTACTGAAGCTAACTTTACTGAAGCTAACTTTACTGAGGCTAACTTTACTGAAGCTAACTTTACTGGATCTCGTTCTTTTCGCTTCCTGGGAGATGTAGTTAATTGAGCGATTTTCACATAAAAACTAAAAGTTACTCTTCTGTTTTATGACAAACTGCGACGTTTTTGACTTTCAGAATTATCTTTTAAAATGACAAACATCATATGCGTAATTTAGGGCACAGTTCAGACGGAGTAAAATATAAGTTGTCTCTCGCCATTGACTACCACACATATTTTTTCAGAATAAGGTCCCATGAGCCGGAAGCGGAGGGGCGGGACTTAGGCTCTCTATATAGAAACTTTATACTTTTGTAGAGCTTGTCTTGTGTTAAGCAGTGCTTCTTTTTCCTCTCTAATCAGATACAAAGAAAGCATCATGAGACTGTCCAGAATCCACCATGATCAGCCGATAAAACCTCTGGACCAGGCAGTTTACTGGATCGAATTTGTGATGCGGAATAAAGGAGCTAAACATCTACGAGTTCAGGCACATGAACTGAACTGGTTTCAATACCACTGCCTGGACGTACTGGCCTTTTTAATCTCAATTGTTGCACTGATCACATTCCTCTTTATTAAAACGTGCAGTTTCTTTTTCCGTAAATGTTTCAGAAAGACTCGTCCTGATGGCAAAGCACAAAAGAAGAATAAAAAAGAGTGAATGCATGTAGCCTTGCCCTCAATATTTCTCTACAGAGTCCTTACATGTGTGTGTGACGGCCTTTTGTATATATTGCAAATCTACTTAAAGGTACAGACTGCAGTATGAAATATTGAAAGCTAGCGGTTGAATTGCGTGCTGCAGTCTAAAGTCAAATTATTGTTGTTTTTTGTGGGTTTTTTTTGGGTTGTTTACGCCCCTTCCTCTGTCACACGGGTTGCCAGATTTATGACAGAACTGTAATCAATCACCCAGGTCATTTCTGATCCAACGCGCTGTATTCCACCAACTGGCAACCTGGTGTGCCGAAATACTATTGGCTAAATTGGCAGTAGGCGGGATCACAGACCAAAACAAAAACAGACATTCTGACCGGGAAAGCACATTTCAAAACTGGCAGCATTGTTTTTCTGAGAACCTGTTGAATTAAGCATGTTTCTTAAATATATGTAAACATATGACATTTTTAAGGCTTTCTACAGTTAACAAAATTACATATAGCACCTTTAATGAAACAAATACATGTGAATGTTCATGTAAAATAAACATATTACTTGATTTGCCATGCCGTTTTTCCTATGTAAGAAGAGTAACCGGCAGTTCTGGGAGGTAATTGATTATAAGTAATCTAGATTAGATTTAGAAAATAAAATATTTGTTATTACAATAAATGACATTTTAAAATGCTCATGATCAGAGTAGTTCTTTCTTTATAAATTGTATGATTACATATTATTCACACAATGGCAGTAAATTGTCCATAATTTACTCACCAAATCGAATTATTCTTTCTTATTTATTTTTTTAATTTCCTGTCTAAAAAAATCCTTATGTGTCATGACATTTATAGCTTTGATTTTTTTTTTTCACAATATAGAATGGCAAATAAATAAGCAATCCATGCTTCTGGATTTGTTGACCAAACCACCTCTAAATCAATTAGACCATCGATGAGACGAATAATCATGCAAGTTGATAAAAGATGATGTGTTACTAAACAAATTATGTCTTAATCATACCTTTTATTGATTATAGACAAAGATATTTCAAACAAGTGTTCTGGAAGTATTATTATTGCTGTTTCCATGTTTATTCATGTTTTTTCATGCAATGCAGGGATTACTAAATGTTTTATCACTCGAACCGCTATAAAATATTTACTTGAAGTACCCCTGAGATTTTAAATCAACAACACTTTTGCATAATTGCACAATTCTCTGATGTTGGTTAATGTGTACGGCTCAAACAGCTTTCTTAGGCCTTTGAGTAGAAACAACAAAGCATGCCAGTGATGGCCGACATCCCAGCAGGGAATGCAGCGAATAGGGCATGATTTCAGCTCATGGTTTTATAATGTTCTTGACTGGCTTTACTACAAAACTGACACCAGAAAATCCTCTCAAAAATTCTGGTTGGGGGGAAAAGGGCAGTACGTTTGACGTGAGCAACTAAGCTTTTTAAGCTAGTTTTCACATCAGTGCTGTAAGTTTGGTTGCCGGCCTACACCAACTAACCATCTAACCCTAAATTAGTTAGGTCATCAAACTAACCATAACCCTTAGGGGGAAATTCTGTTAAAACCGGGAACATTTTTACTATTAGCAATTCAACTGTTGATGTCAAGAATTCACATCCTGTGGAATTAATAAATGCAATACTGCTTGCCATATTTGTTATGTGCCAGATCACATAGCAGAAGGCGTGATAACCTGAATATTTGGCAACCCTCATTCACACACTGCGATGCGGAGGGAGGAAGAGAAACGCCATTTTAAAGCAGACAAACACGCTCAAAGCACAAAACATTTAATGGTGTGCCACATTTTCAAAAATATCGACGAATTAACATATTAACAAAGAACAAATCTAGAAAGAGAGAAGGGGGCCCTTTAAAGCGTGTTTAATCCACGGGGGGCTGAAAATGTCTGTCGACAGGAGAGATGAGAAAGGTAACGTTAAAGATTTTTTTTTTTACCTGTAACGTTAGCCTAGCCACAGATTTGTTGAACAAAAACCGTAATACGTGTTTTTTTATTTACAATTTATAAACTACTAGCTGTTGGATATTAAGTTTTAGTTTTTAAATTAGCTCCCATTCTTTCTAGACGTTGATCTGTTGAGGAATCATAACCTCTATTATTAGCATAGCATGATGCTAACGTGTATCATGGAGGATTTTGTTTCAGACAGAAACATGTATTTTATTGATTTAAGGTATAGGACATCTGTGTGATTTAGTTATGCATCAAAATAGATCTGTTTTGCTTAATAAATTTTGTAAAACACGTTATGTAACTTCAATATTTGATGTCTCACAATGAATTAATTACAGTGTTTGCACATTTTACACTAACATGTTCAACGGAACAGTTTAATATTAAACGTGACTGGCTTTTTTGCTGAATTAATTTGAATTTATATTATTATTGTTTTTATCTGTTAATCTATTGTGACGTATCTGTTGTATTGAATGCTATATTGTAGGGATCATGCAAATTATCGATTAATTCATTAATCATTAATTGATTGACCTTATCGAGCGATTAACGATTAACTGATAAGCGGCAATTTTCCTGAGAATGTACATTTCTCGATGTATCAATAGTGTCTTTAACATAAAAAGCAAAATATTGCTTATATACTGAATAAAACTGCTATATACTGATGCATAAAAAAATATTCGTGCACTGGCTGACCTGTGGCAAAACATGTTAATAAAAATCCATATGGGTAGGCTTAGCCTTAATATATTAAGTCTATATATAATAATCTGTCTGGTAAACCACTTGTATGAAAAACTTGAAACATTAACAGCAGCACTTATAGATAATTAAATTAATTATTTAATAATCAAATATAACGACTCATACAACTTGTCACCAACGCCGCCTCAAATGCGTGCTTGTCAGAATGTGTTGTGGACGCGCACTGAAAACAGCAACCAAACCCAATGAATTTAATAAAATGGTGTTCTCATGTTGTCTAATATGACAGTCACAAATTAACCATCGTTATTATTAGTAGTGCATTGCTGCTCGAGTGAATGAATAACCGCTGAGCACTTTCGTTATTTAAATCAAAGAAACACAACCGATATGAGATTAGCCGGATAAATGAACATAATATTACAAATTATATCTTCACAAAATGACGTGAATGCACAAGTGAACTTGAACCAAGTTACGCGCGATTCAGAATGACTGAATGTTGTGCACGCGCTCTTTCTGGAACAACGCGACAGGGCAACTAAACCCAAATAATTCACCACGTTTAAATACAATATTGTTCTCTTTATAATGTTATGTAATATGACACTCCCAATAGTCATTATTAGTCGTGCATTGCCGTTTGAGCTGCACGCGCTAAAGATCACGCTTCAATTCTCAACAAAATGCATCCAATTTGAAAGGAGTACACATAATAAACTATTACAACTTACCATTTGCATAAAACGAGAGGCTGCGAACACACACGCAAACGTAGTCATGATAAAGTCTCAAACATAACTCCGGCGGCTCGCTTACATGTTTCGCGGTTGAGTTGCAGCCAGGCACGCGCATAGACCAGGTTAGTCGATGCTCGATAAGTTTGATCGATTAAAGTATTATCGACAGTTAATCGATTAATCGTTGACATCCCCATAGATATCTATATGAAGGCTAGATATCTCGTCCACGCTGCTGGCCAATGGAGGTCAACGTCTGCACCTGGCGGCCATCTTGTCACAGGCAGCTCGCTCACTCGTTACATTGTGTTAATGGTACATGTACTATTAAAATAACCATAACTTGCTCAATTTTCTACCGATTTTCAAACGGTTTGGTTTGTTATAAACGTCAGAGATGTAGTTATGACACAGCATACTTATGAATAATAAGTGTATAAATAAATAATCATCCAGATAATTATAGACACGTTAATAACGTTTGTAAGAAACCAAACCGTTTGTAAATCCGTCAAGATTTCAACGAGACAAGAGTTTCAACGAGACCTTACATCAGCTTACCTCTGACAAGATGGCCGCCGGTGATGACGATAGAAACTCCGCCTTAAGACATCCAGCCTTTATATAGATATTTGTGGACATCCCTACGTAATGTTTCATGTTGAGTGACCAATGACATACCAATATACTTAAAACTAAAATGCAACATTTTTGTGCTTTTATTTCCAGATGGGGAACTGAATGTGCTGGAAGACATTTTGACTGATGCTCCTGACCAGGATGATGAGCTCTACAACCCTGAGAGTGAACATGATGTTAATGAGAAAAAAGGTACAGTTTGAAAGCATTGACCGGTTCAGATGCATCCAATTTTGACCAACTATTCATACTTGTAAGCTAAGTCATTTTACAAGTGTTCAGATTTGTTTGTTTGGGTACTGTAGTATCAATCCAAAATATTCACACTGAGTCACTAAGTCACCTTGAAATCAAAATCCTGTTTTTTATGTAATATTGCAGTGTTTATTATAAATTATGTATCTGTGCACATATTTTTTTTTTTTTTTTCTAGAATATGCTTCTTTGAGATCTTTAATTAAAATAGCTTCCCGTTTGCAACATCATCTCTGATGTTAACCGGGGCGAGGGCGGGGCAACCTGTCATTCACATGAGATCGACCAATAGCAAACCACCTCTCTTTGGCTCTGTCACCACATTAACTTCTCATTTACCTTATGCCTCAGGGTCTAAAAGGAAGCATGAACGAGGAGACAGCCAGGATGCAAAGCGGCTTAGAGCCTCAGGACACACTACCAGACAGCAACTAAAGAGAGCTGCAACATCTTCTGGCTCAAACAGCAAAAAGACGAGCAATCCCAGAGGAAGACACGCACCGGAAGACATCTATGATGACAGAAAGAACCATGCTGGAAGAGGATCCCGGGCTGATCTGCCTAAAGGCTATAGTGAAAAAGGCCCGTCCCGCAGCAGAGACTCCCAGAGACGAATCAAACCCCTGCTGCCTGAACTGACAGAGGTGAGAGAGGATGGTTTTTGCACTAATCACCCATCATTTAAGTTGCATAGTAAGCAGGGTGTGTAATACATGCACTTGTTTTCAGAAGATGCGGAGGACCAGTGAGGAGAGTACAGGCAGAACGAGTCGCTCGTCCAGAGAGGAAGAGCCTCATTCAGATGAATATGTGACTGGCAGCTCTGTGGCTTCCTCTGAAGGAAACTGCTCTGATGTCGAAGAAGGAGCCATGCAGGAGGAAGGGGAAGAGAAGGAAGTGGAGGAGGAGGAAGTGGATGAAGAAGAGGAAGAAGAAGAAGAGTATGAACTGGAGGAAGAGGACCCACAGGAGGGAAATGAACCGAATGACTACGACACTCGCAGTGAGGCCAGTGATTCCCAGTCTGAGTCTGTGTCCTTCTCGGAGGGAGAGTCCGTACATTCAGCCTCGGGCTCAGAAGCGTCAGGTATGAGCTACTCAAATGAGCCATAATCTAGGGCTGGGTATTGAGACAAATTTCACAATTCGATTTCGATTCACAAGCTTGCAATTCGATTCGATTTCGATTCAATATCGATTATTTTGGATATCAGTTACAATAAATGGCCATTTTTCTCAAGGGAATCAAATCTCTTTAACTAATGCTGTAAACTATGGGGGTCTAGTTGTAGCCTATAGACTTCATTAGCCTAATATGAAGGTAATAATAAACTGTTTTGTAGTTATACAAACACTTAAATTACACTTTTATTTATATTTATAATAAGAAGATTATATGAAATATAAACATTTAAATTGTGGCTGTCCTAAAAACTTGCCAGATTTATTCAAATATGCATTAAATATTGAAGAACATTAAGATTATAATGCATATGTAATATGGTGTATATATTTAGCAAAATTCTCCTCTCTAGAGTTATTTTTTCTAGCTGACTAACGAGTTTATGTGGGTTTCCTGAGGTAAATATGGCGATACATGACATTGATTAGTTTAACTGACGTCTTTTCACGGTTGAAACGCTGATTGAGCGAATCAATGTGACATGATCCGGATTTGGATAAGTTGTACTCTATCTTTAACACACTTTCAGATGCTCCTTCATGTTTATTTCGCGCTGTGACGGGTATTATTAAGCCGGAAGGGAGATCAGCGCCACTGCTTCTCTTGAGCTGCGCCAGAGCGATCTCACGCCACAGCGCCAAAACGCTATTTATGTTTTTGAATTTCTAAAAAAAAATGGACGTAATTAAAAAATTTAAACTTTGTTTCATATCAATAGTAACAAAGGACAAATATTATTGCGATTTTTTTTGGATGCGCGCAGCCGCGATTTGATGTCCCATTCATTCAAATGAAACAGGATGACTAATCGATTCTTGAGATTTAAGAATCGATATCGGTTCGTAAAAATGAGAATCGATTAATATCGAGAAATCGATATTTATTACCCAGCCCTACCATAATCGATTATAGTCTGTTACTGCATCGATGCAGATCATGATCCATCCTCGAAACTATTTTTTACATGGCTACATGAATTGAGTATAAATGATGCAAGAAAACCCAATTGGTCAACTGGGACTGTGGTCAATCCTGCAGTTTAAATGTTTAACATTTTCAGAGTCCAAATAAACAAGAATCTGCACACTGCCACTTCTGGTTTCGACCCAAAGGGTCTTCATCGGGCTATGTAACATTTTCAGAGAGCCATTTAATAGTAATAATCTGTTCCTTAGAGTAGTAATAAATACGTAACAGTTGTTGTTGCCTGAAATAGTGTGAATTTCTAACAACTAGATTTTGTCTCTCTAAACATATACCATAATGTAAGGCTTGTGGGAATGAATCTTAATCAGCTTAATGTTAAAGCTTGCTTCTCTTTGACTTTTAGGGTCTGAAAAGAAACATGAAAAACTGTCCTCTTCTGTCAGAGCTGTGAGGAAGGGTAAGAACATCACACTCACATTCAGATAATGTTTGCGCATTTAATTGTGTTGTCACGTCTGTAATCTAGCGGTAATATTTTTTCAAGCAGTGAATCCTCCGTGGTTTTTTTTGTTTGTGAACCCTTTAAAAGTACCTAGATTGTTAGATTGATTACTTATAAAATGTGGTCTGATGTTCATCCAACTCTCATGTTGAAGACATTAATTATTGGCACCGCTGGCTGGTAAAATTAAGTGAATCAAAAACCGTAATATTAAGAGTTTTGTGATCCGTTGAACCACTTGCGTTTGCCAGTATGATGGCAAACCTTTGAGGGTGCTTAGCATGATGTGACATTGTAATTTGTGTTTTAATTTAACAAAAAATAATTTGTGATGAAACATTAATTGGAGGACCCCTTGCCGACTCCCTGTTTGAAGAACCTTGGTTTAGCAGATATGGAGTAACATGTGCCCCTATATCTTGAACGTGCAATGTCAACTATGACATTAAACTATGTGTTTACGTGTGCCTCTAGTTGAACATTATCAACAGCATCTGTTCTTTCAAATTTAGCATTTTGTTAACATGAAACGCTCATGACCGATCTAAAATTTGCTTCTTTCAAATTTATTAATCTTTATTTGTGACACAAACCGTTTTTTGTTGTTGTGGCTTTACTACTGAAATGTGATGCCTCCTGACGCGTGTTCTCTGTGCAAAGAGTTGACTAACTACTGTTAAAATTCATGGTCAATTATTTTAATTTTTGGTGTTGCCTGCAGCCATTTTGTGACCAGTTTAATAATGTTTTTCTCCCCTTTTGTCTTTTTTTAAAAGATCAAACCAGCAAGCTGAAGTATATCCTGAGAGAGGCCAGGTTTTTTCTTATTAAGAGCAACAACCATGAGAATGTTTCCCTGGCTAAAGCAAAGGTTTGCCCCTCGCAGCCCTGTTTACGGTTTGATTTAAGAGATTTAATGGAAGCTTAACCCAGTTAACATGACATGCTTTCTCTCTTCACAGGGTGTGTGGTCCACTCTGCCCGTCAACGAGAAAAAACTCAACGCTGCTTTTCGCGCTGCTCGAAGTGTTGTGCTAATCTTCTCAGTTAGGGAGAGTGGAAAGTTTCAAGGTGGGTCTTAAAAAGAAAAACTGCCGTAAGGAATACCAAACATAAATGGACGATAAACCCATAAGCAAGAATTTGAGCACGTGATTTGCCATGATTTAAGAGTGACTTGTATCCTCAGAGTGCCAATAACACTTGTTTGTTTTTAGAGCCAGACCGATATTAGGCATTTTCCAAACTATCGGTTTCGGCAGTTATAATGGCCGATAAATGGCCGTTAAAACGGACAAAACGCGCTTGAACCATGTCATGAGTGTTGGAGTTGTTTGTCCACCAGAGGGTGCTCTACACCGTCCCTGTTGGCAACACTCGTTGAGTTGGTCACGATACATACATTGCTTGAATAACAATTAAAAGAACATCCCCATCAGTTCCCTTAACTCAAATAAGCATGACAAAATTTGTGACTATCATGTCCAGTTTAAAAAAATAAATAAATAAAATATCGGCCGATATATATCGGATTTTAAACCCAAAAATATTTGTATCGGTATCGGCCTTCAAAATCCTTTATCGGTCGGGCTCTATTTGTTTTAGCAATTAAAAAAAATGACTGCACATTTCTATGGACTGCCTTATGTTTTGATTAAGAACAACAGCATTGATGCTTGACTAGGGCTGGGCGATAAAACGATAATCATCATGATATAATTTTACTCGATAAAACGATATCAAGAGTTCGATAATGTTTATGCTCCAAAAGCGGAACGAAACTCCGCCACACGGAGCATTTATCCGCTCGGTTAAAGTCCAAATGGCAGCGCGACCTCACTACTCTGATCATCTCGCTCACGAGATCCAGTGAGAAGCGCTTGAGTTCAGCAAAGAACACAAATGTCAAGTTTAAACCAGTGTGACGTGGATGTGTATGATTTGGCAATAGGGGACAGTCTACACACTGGTGAAAATCGGGCCATCTTCCCCAATTTTTTATACGTGTTTAAACATTTTTGAGAGGTGCTCGTAACGTGCTTGGCTCGTAATTCCTCTGACATGCTGCGAAGTGCGAGCATCACAGATTTCCACTCTTTCTCCCGAGTGAAAAATCATCTGCAAGCTCATAAAACGGCAAGAATCGTGTGTAAGCTGAACCGCAAATCAGAGTGATCTGTCTCTCACCCACGCCAACGCATGCTGATTCAACATGCTCAATCGTTTAAATTTAGAGATGCACCGATATGAAAATTTTGGCCGGTACCGATAATTCTTTATATTTGAAAGCCGATAACCGATATATCGGCCGATAAATTTAAATCCAAATTTTTACCTAATTTTGAGAGCCTGATTACAAAAACAAAAGTCTCACAATTAAATCCATGCGCACAATTATAATGATGTTCTCATTATAGTGTTGTATAGCCGATATGACAGATGTTGTACCGACCCGTATTTTCATTTTTTGAAGATATTTCAATCATATTTCAAGAAATTCAAAAACATAAACAGAGCTCAACAAGTGTCTCAGCTGAAGGGAATAATACATTATTTATCAGGCTTTAATATATCGGCCTCATTTTCTTACCAGGCCGATAACGATAACATTAAAAATGAACATATATCGGCCGATACCGAAATGCTGACCATCCCTATTTAAAATACACCAGACGGTGTCCAACCAGTTCGGAAACACTGCGAAAACTGAGCCAACCGTCGGCTTGGTGTGCTATGGCCTTAATAATATCATTGTCTTGTAAAATGGCATAATTTTAGTCTGTTGTCCATAATTTCTGGTTACATGCTCAAGGGACAACCATATTCATTAAATCCACATCACTTTTCCTTAGTGAATGGAAACTCATATGGAGTGGCTTAATGCAGGTTCACTTGTGTGTGTGTTTCAGGTTTTGCTCGACTCTCGTCCGAGTCTCATCATGGAGGTTCCCCCATTCACTGGGTCCTGCCCGCAGGCATGAATGCCAAGATGCTTGGAGGAGTCTTCAAAATTGACTGGATTTGCCGGTATTAAACCATGAGAAAACAATCCCGTCTGGCTATTTGTTGATAGTTTACAATTGAGCTATTGAGGTGTGTTTTCTTTGTTTAAAGGCGGGAATTACCTTTCACAAAAACTGCTCACCTCTCCAACCCGTGGAATGAGCACAAGCCTGTGAAGATTGGACGTGATGGACAGGTTAGCCGTATTATCGTGATTTCTTTATTAACTCCTTTTACTTGGGGTTTTATTCAATGATTTAATCGTAAGGAGAGGATGTTATACCAGAAGGGATCCATTTTTCCCAGCATTTTTCTTTTTAAATATTAAAGTAAGTTAAGTTTCCAGAAAAAAGATACGTGCATATTAGATTTTTATAGCTGGAAATTTCACATCTATAACCGAACCCTGACAGCTTTTCATTCACACAGTTTTGCTGGAATTAATGACATTTGTTGATGACAGCTATAGGTCGAAAACAGGGGGGAAATGTTAATTTTTTGTTTTAATTTTACAAGCACTACAGACTCTAAACAAACATAGAGGGAAATCAAAGGTGTAATTAACGCTATATATGTGTCATCCTTATTGATGAGACCAAACACTAACAACGCAATTTTGATTTCCTGTTAATTTCTCACTAGTAGGGGTGTAACGATACCCTGTTGATTAAAATGCTAAATTTGGTATTGCAAATTTGGACTTGGTGCTGGAAACCCAAAGCACAGAACTATAGAGACACCAGAATAACAATATTCATGATTCTGAAGCTGAAAATACAGAATTATTTTAGACGAAAAAGCTTGCGATCTTTTACTGACTTGATTTTGTACTGCTAACAAGACATTTGCCATTGTGAGGACCCTCACATATTCCCCCATTGCATTATTATGCATTAAATTCAACTTTAGTAGTTTAAAAACTCCTAAATTTGATTTTTTCCTCACACTTTGGCTGAACAATACACAATATTTAGTCACTATCCACGATGCATATTGTTGCATTTTTGTATTGTGACACAATATATTGTTACGCCGCCAGTGTTGGGTAAGTTACTCTAAAAAAGCAATTAATTACTAGTTACTAATGACCTCTTCAACAGTGTAATTGGATTACTGTACTAAATACTCTCTCTAAAAAGTATTTAATTACTTTTAATTACTTTCAAAATCCCATATCAACCTCAACCAGCTGAATAATACAAGGATATACAGCTTTTTTAATTTTTTCAAATAAATACTATAAAATTGCATGAATTATCCTTAAACTGACCAAGGTGGAGAAGGTTACATTATAAAAAACATACTTTTATAATAATTACATTTTGACAATACAGACAATACATTTTGATGTTAAACCCACTATTTTTTTGTGTCTGATCTCATGACATTTCACACTTTTTTTCATACATATTTTACAATAATTCATACGAATTTGTACGAGTGCGGGCGACACCTCAAAATGCATACGAATCGCTGTGAGATCGGATTGATCTATACACAGTATCTACCTCAATTACATCAGAAGTAACTGTAATTAAATTACAGATAAATTAAGAGTAATCCCTTACATTTTCAAGGGAAAAGTAATTAAATTACAGTAACTAATTACTGCCATTTTTTACTGCTAACAAGACATTTGGCATTGTGAGGACCCTCACATATTCCCCCATTGCATTATTATGCATTTATTTCAACTTTAGTAGTTTAAAAACTCCTAAATTTGATTTTTTTCTCACACTTTGGCTGAACAATATTTAGTCACTAATCACTTAGTAATTAGTTACACCCAACACTGTACGCCACGTAGACACCAAGGAACATGCCCAAAACTGATTAGCTTATTCACGAAAACAAACGCTAACGTTCTTTCTTTTCACTGTCCCGCATGATCCCTTGGACACGTCCGCGAACGGCCGACCGCAGGAGATCGAACCAGACTGCGGGACACAGCTGTGCATGCTCTTCCCACCGGATGAGAGCATTGACTTGTATCAGGTCATTCACAAAATGCGCCACAAGAGGAGGATGCACTCAGAGCCTCGATCTCGGGGCCGACTACCCCACAGAGAGCCCGTCCCTCGGGACGTGGGAAGGTTAGAAATGTTCTTTGGACTGATAGTGCGCACTTGTGTCCCTGTCACCTGATGCGAAGGGAACAAGTGCGTTTTTGTTATCTTTCCACCTTCGTCTTCATCGTCACTTGAGAGCGAGGGTCAGAGAAGAGCAACGAACCAAGCTGACCAGAGCAGACCGGACCGGCTGCGGCTTTTGTGGGAAAGTCACGGCCTAAATCCTGCGTGCTGTTGTTAATTTTGACGGTTAACGGGAGCAGAAATGGTGTAACGATTGACCTGATATGCCTGTTAACTGTTAACAACTTAAGAATGGTCTAGTTGTAGCACTCTGAGGTCTGTTTTGTTTCTGTAGATGAGACTGTGTTTAAATTTGTTCCCAAAGCCTTTTCTTGCAGGAGTGTCCATGGGGGAGATAGAGCCAGTCAAATTTGGGACTCTTTTAAAAGGAGCCTTAATAATTAAAGAGAAGACGATGGCACGTCGATTTGAGGGGCAGAAAGCAGTCGTTGTTTAAAAAAAAGCTTTCAAGAGGACTTCTTTGAAAAAGCAGAAAAAGCTCCAGTGTGTGCTTTAAGGATATAGATAGTTGAAGTGTGCGGAGGTGTAGCGTCAAACGGTGAACAGGGAGAGACAGGGAGGGAGGGCATGTTCTTCTGCAAAGCTGCTGGAGCGAGTAGTCGTCCCGTTTGCAGTGCATATGGACTCGAATGGCACCAGGGACTGTCCCTATAGAGCACTGCTTTACATGAACTCAAAGAAAGGCCCCAAAAAGGACTTAAACGAGGCAAACGTTATGAGGAAGTTTGTCAATTTACACGTTGTCTGGCCAAAGCCCCAACTGATGGACTCCAGTTTGGATGTGTACACGTCCCTCCCCTTTCCCCACCCTCTTTGTTACAAAAAGCCCCTTCCTCTCGATCTCAATGGGATGTTCCAGATGGTGGTAGGTAGGCGGTTTGGACTAAAGATGGTGTAAAATGATGATGCCTCCACCCTCCCCTTCTTCTGTGTTTCTCTGAGCCCTCCATGGACTGAGTATCCCAAGAGAAGGGTTATTTCCAGATGTCTGGATCTTCTCTTGGTCTTTTTTTGGTTTGCTTTGCAATGGACTGCACCACTCCTTATCACTCCCCCCTTCTTCTGCTTTACCAGGCCCTCCCATTTAAAATGTGTTAAAGCATAAGATGGACTTTTATATGAACTTTTACTCTTACTCTAAAAGTATTTGCCAACGTTAGCAGTCACAAAACTACAAGAATGCGGTATGTCACACTCTCAACCAGATTTTATTGTTCTCCACTGTTTTTGACATTGGGTTTCTCACCATTTGTTAGAATGACATTCTCACTAAGGGAACGGTCTTTCTAGAAAGACTCATCAAAAGTGTTTTAACAATCCCTCATGGCACAGTTCAAGGGGATTTTCTGGCTTCAGGACACACAGCGAAAGCTTTATACAATTCTGAGCAGGGCTCTACTGTTACACTGGGACTATAACATTAATGCTAATACATGTTTACTTGGACGGTTTTATACGTTTATAAGCAACTATCTTGATGTCTTTGTCAGTGTGAAATAGTAGCAGATTTGACCGATCAACAACTGGTATCCAAACATATATATTGGTAACGTAACTTAAATTAGTCATAGGGCTGTCAAACGATTAATCGCGATTAATTGCATCCAAAATAAAAGTTTGCTTACATAATATATGTGGGTGCACCGTTTAATTATTTTATATATATATAAATACACACACATGCTTGTATACATTTAAGAAATATTTTCATGTATATACTGTATATAGATTTATATATAATTTATATTATAAATATTTTATTTCTTAAATATACATGCGTGTGTGTGTGTGTGTATATATATATATATACAATTATACACAGTGCACCCACATAAATTATGTAAACACAAACTTTTATTTTGGATGCGATTAATTAATCGTTTGACAGCCCTAATTAGTCATTAACATGCATTTAATGTATTAATCACACTTACTATTTGGATGTCAGTGGCTGCTTTTTGTAGTTTTTACTTCCAAGTCAACAGAGAAATGCGCTTTGTGTTTTGATAATTGAAATTAAGCTGACATAAATTATAGATATTATACTTATTTAAGTTCGTTATGTCAGCAGTTCTTATTTCCGTGTAAAGTTGAAGTTACTAACTGGAGATAAAATCAAAACTAAAGCTGGAAAAAAAGCCTAAATGGTGAAAACTAATACAAATGACTGAAGTACATAACGAAATGACTAAAATGAAAAGCTTATTCAAATTACTAAAATAGATGGTAAAATGACACTGCACACTGAATGTTTTTGCATGGTAGATGGAGCACAACAGGGTTTGGTGAACTTGACAGGCCAAATTTAATGCGAAACTCATCCTACCAGGGGTGCGTTTCCCGAAAGCATCGTTAGCCAACTATGGTCGCAACTTCCGTCGTTACCAATAGAGTTCAATGGAAATTGCGACCATAGTTGGCTAACGATGCTTTCGAGAAACGCACCCCAGACCCTGACCAAAACAAAGTCTGGTCACACACACACACACGTATCCAGAATGCAAGCACAACGCATCCTGTTGACTTGAATCGAAGACAACGAAAGACAGCCAAATGCTCCATAAAACAATTTTCCAATTGGGTGAGATGCATTGGGAGGTTTATTCTGATGGTGTTATTGGAGTGATTTCACTTGCATGGGTGTGCAAAAAGTTTTTACACTTGAAGGTAGTGAAATACTCACAACGTAGAGCTCTGCTGAGGATTGAGCAGTGAAAAAAAAAAAAAAAAACACCAATGTGGCCTTAGGATTAAAGGACTGTTCTGGGTTCAGCTCTAGCAACAGCATTTGTGGCATTGTGTTGATTACCTGATTTGGTATCCTTGCAAAAGTTACCTGCTTTACATGCTGAAAATTTAATCTGGTTCACTAAGCGCTTTTTTAATTTTACTCTCGAAACTGCAGTGCATTTTAATGCTTATTGTTGTTTATCTAAACATCTTACTGTAGCCATGACTTTTTAAAATGAGCTCTAACCCCAGTCAGGCATCATTTTTTGACATGTTTGTAAAAAGTATAACTTTAAGATCAGTTTAAGGTCTTGATGGTTTTAAACTTGATGCAATTTCCTAATAAAAGTTCAGTTGCAACAAATATCAAAAATTAAACCATTTAAATAAATAAAAAATCTAGCCAACTAGTTGATAAATTGTGATCCAGGCCTAATCAAGATTTTGTCCACAAATGCTGAGAGTAGATTGTATTGAACCCAGACTATTGTTTTATGCAGGATGCTAATATGCAAAAAAATACGTGTCATGCAGTTTAGGGATTAATTTAGTTGCTCACCTAGACTTTTATCATTAACTAAAATGAGATTGTACAGTGAGAAAGAAATCTGCTAAGATATGTAATCCTGCACACACACACACACACACTGATAACTGAAAGAAAAGTGTTGACTGTTTGCTTCATGTCTGTCTGTTTTCTTAAATCAGTGCCATCTTTCACATTAATGTACCTGATTTACGTAGGCGTCGCCCTGAAGAATATGACATGCACAACCGGAAGCGGCCCAGGATTGATTACACTCCAGAATTCCCCCAGAGACCAGGTCAATATCTGCCATGTGTAGCGCTCATGTTTCCTCTGGTGTCTGAAAGAAAGAGACGTTACGGCTCTTTATCGAGTCACTTGTGTTGTACCGTAGGTGAAAGTATGGCATCTGAACTGCACCCTGAACATTTGTTTTTTTGTTGTTGTTTTTTGGGCCAATATTGTTGTAGCTTTTGTGTTTTTAAAATGAAATTGTAAATTTTTGATTTTATTGTTTGTGCTTTTTATCTGTCGTTGGTGAAATCTGTCTCACTTTCGCTGTCCGTTTAGGTTTTATGCAAGACCCTCGCAATCAGCCTGTGGACAGGTTGGTCTCGTCTTTCCCCTCAATATCCTGCATTTCTGAATGCTCTGTGTATTATAACTTCACGTAATATCTCTTCACAGGCGCTTCACTGGTGTCAGGAGAGATGTGTTTCTCAACGGAGTAAGTTTTTCTTGACTTAAGTCAACATTAAAGGCCATTCGCAACCCATTTTATTGATTAAAATCTCCTGTAGAGCTAAAAAAAAAGACTATTTTATCAAATGGAATATCATTGAATTGGAAAAAATCAATGATATGAGATGAAAAATAAGAGCCTTAGTGATTAGTAAATTAGTTTCAAAGGTGGAGATATTATATATTTGTTAGATTATGAAGACTAAATAGTTTTATTATTTGGCTGGAGGGGTGATTACATGCACAGTGACGCCAGGAAAACTCATTAAAAAGCCATCTTAGTTCCATGCTAATTAACGTTTGGTCATGATTCATACAAATCAAGTCATGAATGGACATATAAACATTTTAACACTTATTTTCTTATTTCTAGTCCTATAATGACTACATGAGAGAATTCCACCACAACATCGGGCCTCCACCACCATGGCAGGGAATGGTAAGATTGACTATTCCCTGGGTTTTGGGTTTTCTGAATCTCTTGTTCTGGTCATACATTTTTTTTCTCTCTCTTTCCTGAAGGCCCCGTACCCTGGTATGGAGCACCCTCCCCAGCACCCATACTACCAGCATCATCATCATCCTCCTCCACCGCAGGCCCACCCTCCGTACTCCGGACACCATCCCATGCCCCATGATGCCCGCTTCAGGGAAAAGAGGGTTGTTCGCTCTTTCGCCTCCAGTTTGGTAAAGTTTAGCCACTTAAAGCGGCTCGAAAACTACCTAGGGCTGGGCGATACATCGAATATTAGCGATATAATTTATTTTTTTGCTTAAAATATAGAATTTAGGGTATATTGTGTATCACAATAATGTGTTTCTTAACCTTGCATCTGAAGGACCCACAACACTGCACATTTTCTTTAGCCGTTTCTCAATATGCGTTCTTTTTATATCCGATACTTTTTATTTTATTTTTTATTTTTATTAGTATTATTATTATGTTTTGCTGCTTGTATATATCTGTATAGGTGTATGGATATATAGAACAACATGATGATAATAATATAAAATTGTAAATGTAAGACTGTAAGAATTTAAGGGGTAGAAGTATATAAGTTTTACTTCTTCCTACTCCATTTCGCACATATAATAGAAGTATGTCAACAGCAAAGAACTATACATATATATTTTTTGCGGCTCATTTGTTTTGATTTTTCCTAAGTTTTTTTTTTAAACATTGCTTTATTTACTTTCTTTTTATGTACGAAATAAAGATTTCAAATTCATTTGCAGAATAATCGGACTCGTGTCCTCTCGTCCTCGGGAGTTTGTTCTCCTGAGTCGAACTTGGCAAGTCCGAACCACCCAGGACGCAAGTCCGAAGTTTTCGTACTCTGTATTGAGAAACGACTTGTGTCTCCTTCATAAAACACACCTGATTCAACTCATTAGAGGAATCTCCAGGACCTGTAATGGGTGTGTAAGAGGAGATGTGCATTTGTTGGGGGTCCTCCAGGACAGAGTTGAGAAACACTGATTTATATGTATAACATTTTTTTGAATGGCAGCTGCTTTCAATGAAAAGCATCAAGGCGTTGAGCATTGGAGCCAATCACAGACATTTCTGTTGAGTGCTGAATGCAATGACCAATCAGAGGCGTTTAAATTGGTCAGTGGCGCGTAATGCCAAATCGATACTATCACAATATTTGGGTGTGATTCTCCAACTTTTGTATAAAAAAATTTAAAAAAAAAGAAAAAATTGGCTTTTTTTTAAGCATTAGACCATGGGAAAAGTTTCAATTGTACACTTACACGGACTGTATATATTTACAAAAACAGTCATATCATCATATCTTTGGGTTTAGCCACCTATAATATTAAATATCACATTTTTTTAATAATATCCAGATATAAATTAACGATATCGCCCAGCCGTGTTCCAAAGTAGTGGGAACTCCTACTAGCAACCCAACACTACACGTGTAGGGTCGACTTGCTAGACTAGCTCACTAGGTTTTGGAACTGAGCCGGTGTTTGTTTTTACATGTTGCGTTTTTGCTTACTCGTACTTTCAAACTTTTGTGTGGCAGCATGACTACGATATGCGTGTGGACGATTTCCTGAGACGAACACAGGCCGTGGTGAGCGGACGCAGGAGTCGCCCGCGCGAGCGTGACCGGCAGAGAGAGCGAGACCGGCCCCGGGACGGGCGACGCGACAGAGAGCGAGAGCGCGGCAGAGAACGTGATCGCGAACGAGAGCGGATTCGAGATCGCGAGAGGGAAAAGGAGAGGGGCCGATACCGGAGATAGGGAGAAGTGCTTTTAACCCTGTTTTTGGTTTCTTTCATTTTGTAGATAGTGTGTTTAGATTTAGCTTTTGATTTCTTTTTTTAAATAGTTAATGTTCATCAGAAAGCTGAACTGAATCTTTCTGGGCATTTTTTTTTAATGTTCTCTCAATCCCATGCCATTGTTAGCATCATGCATGCAGTGCATTAAACTTTAACTGTGAAACCAAAAAGCAATTTTACCCTCACGTTTTTTTTTTTTGTTTTTTTTTTAATCATTGGTTCTGTAGCTGGCTCAACATAGTTGAGATGGAGCTGCTCTCCCCTTTGTATGTTTTTTCTTTTATTTTTTTTCCCTTGTGAGCAGACTGCCTGTTCTTTACGTGGGTATTGCAGTTTTTAGGTGTTTGCTAACAATGTGCTCGTCTTTGTGATTTCTGTTGTACATTTAAATAAGGTCATGGGTGCCAGTATTCCAAAGCACTGCTCAATATGACTGTTGTATCAAGTATGTTTCGTTAGCTTTGTCTGAAGCCAGGCCTGTTTTCTAGTGTTTTGATCGGGAAGTGAGTAAATATTCCTACATTTGCTTCCTCTGTCCAGTCAAAGGATAAATGTCATGAAGGTTTGTAAAATGACTTAAGCCATTTGTTGTTGAAGTATCTGTTGGATACTAATATGGATACCTTTTGTACAAAAAAATAAAAGAAAGTGAATTACTGTTGTTTTACGTTTATATGAAGATGACATTCACTGACAATAAAAACTACTTCCTTCACACTAAGCTTAATATAATACTTGTATAGTGAATAGTATACAATAAATGCAGCATTAAAGGGATAATTCACTTTGAAATTATGTTTGATATGTTTTAGCTTACCTCAAAGGCATCAAAGATGTAGGTGTCTGTTTCCACATTTTGAAATTTTTTGGTCAAAACGTTGTCTGTCAGGGGACCTCCCTCGGTTCACCTCAAAGAGCACGCACAGAGAAGTCAAAGTTAAACGTGTTTTAATGACTCGTGAATGTAAGTACCCATTGATGCCCTAAGACACGAAACGAGCAGTTTGTGTGAGAAAACTAACAGTATTTATATCGTTTTTACCTCATGTTAACAGCCGTCGAACTGATCTGAATCGGGTCCAACTGAACCGTCTCCAGGCATTAACTTACGCCGGAAGTGATCTCTCGCGCGTCTACGACATGCATTGTTTACACGGAGATTTCGGAAGTTTTACCTTTCGCTAAACATATTTAGATATATCGAAATCGTCTTCCCGTATATCTAAATATGTTTAGTGAAAGGTAAAGCTTCCGAAATCTCCATGTAAACAATGCGTGTCTAGACGCGCGAGAGATCACTTCCGACGTAACGTCTGAAGACGGTTCAGTTCAGTCAGAGAAAGTCTGGTTCAGTTCGGTTCAGTTGGACATCTGATTCAGATCAGTTCGACGACTGTTAACAAGAGGTTTAAAAAAAACTATATAAATACTGTTCGTTTTCTCACACAAACCGATCGTTTCGTGTCTTAGGCCATCGTACACTTACATTCACGAGTCATTAAATCATGTTTAATTTTGAGTTCTCGGTGAATCGACCCCTTAACCTCCAATCAATGTATGACTGACAGACAACAACGGCTTGACCAAAAAATGTCAAAATTGAAAATACTGTGGAAACTAAGACACCTACATCTTGGATGCCCTTGAGGTAAGATAAAACATATAAAAAATTAATTTCAAAGTGAACTATCCCTTTGAAGTAGTTTTTCACCATTTTGATCAGAGATCCTGAGATACATTTTTCTAAAAAGTTAAAGGATGAAATATGTTGCCTTTTTAATATAGCTAATGTTTGTTTTTGGAGAAGTCCAATATGACTTGTAAAAATGAAAATGTATTGACAGTGGGGAAAACGCAACTATTTAAAATAGCACATCGTGAACATATTTTTGAGGCATCAGCACTTAAAACGTGTTTTTATGCATCCAGATGGTGGCATAAATGTGTGCCTAAACCAGATGACCCTCACCTTTTCCACTGATAAAAGTGGTGACCATCAGCAGTCAGCACCCTACACCACAAACCCACAGTGTCCGAGTTTCGTCAGCTAATCTCTGGCGTGCATCAAGGTTCAGTACTGGGTCCCCTACTCTTTTCGATGTTCACACCCTCAACAGGCACAATCATAAAAGCAAATGTCTTCTCCAATCACATGACGTGTTGCTCAAACCTGATAAAGAAAGCGTTTGACTATAGATCCCCTACCAGGAGGAAATGCTCCAGGCAATAGTTCCCAGAGTTGCTGATGCACTCAAACCTCAGGGGTGTACAATATGTTTTAATTATGCAACTTTTTGCTATTCTCAAAAGGTATTTTATATACAGATGAAACTCGAAAAATTTGAAAATCGTGCAAAAGTTCATTTATTTCAGTAATTCAACTTAAAAGGTGAAACTAATATATTATATAGACTCATTACATGCAAAGTGAGATATTTCAAGCCTTTATTTGTTATAATTTTGATGACCATGGCTTACAGATATGAAAACCCTTCATTCAAAATTAGAATATTGTGAAAATGTTTTCATAAGCTGTAATCATCAAAATAACAAATAAAGGCTTGAAATATCTCACTTTGCATTTAACGGATCTATATAACATTAGTTTCACCCTTTTAAGTTGAATTACTGAAATAAATGAACTTTTGCACGATATTCTAATTTTCCACGTTCCACCTGTATTTCAGTTTTATACCAGCCACCCTTCACTTTAGCATTATCATCTATTAAAATAACATTTTTATTAATCACTTCAGGTCTAAATAGCCTAAATAGTTCACACGATGGTTTATTATTCAAGAATAAAACGATTCTTGAGGGTTTTTATGGTCCACAGACTTTCAGGGAACTCTAAAACTTGCTCTCATGTTTGTAGTAGCTTAGAGTGGTTTGTATCACTGTAGCTGCAATGTCACCCATATCAACTCCCATGATGCTTCAGTAAACCTGAATAACATCATCCCATTCCCGCACAGGCCAGACGCCGTTCTCCTGTACGTTGGACGGGGAGCTCTTCCAGTCCCAGGTTTTTACAGGAACATTCCAGTTGGGTCCATAGTTGGCCATCACATAGTCTCTAGTCTCGCAGGGAACCTGGACCTTCAGCTCCATCAGCTCGGCCCAACACAGACTGAATCGTGGGAACACGTATCTGTCGGCAAACAATGTAAATATAAGACGACGACATTTCATGAAAGTAAAAACAAAAACTGATTTTCTCTACGGCTTTCCACACTTGAACTAGTTAACCCTGGGTAATGGGTATCTTGCTTCACTTTCATACACTGTTCTTGTGTGTTTAACCCTCAAACCGTATTCACTTAGAGCCCTTAATCCTGTAATTTTGGACAAATGTGGGCACCCAGGTGTGATCCGAATTTTTATTTATTATAAATGTTATATCACTGTCTTCGATAAAGTTTTGTCTATCCATTTATGGTGTTTTTATTTTATTTTGGGGGTATTTTTTAATTTATTTACTTCAAAAAGTACCATATTTTCTGTGTAAATTATTCTTATTTTTATGGGGTTTTTTTTAAACTACATTAAAATATCATTCCAATAAGTTCTTAGAGCTAAAACCTAAAGATGAAGTGACTTTGCTGTCACCTGGTGTCTTATTTTGGCTTATTTTAGACTGCTCTAAATTACAGTTTTTCCCATTCATTTCTATGGGTGCCCATTTTTGACCCAAATACAAGATTAAGAAGTTTTTTTCACCCACTTAACATTGTAGAATTGAGTAAAAAAAAAATTGTGTGTGTTCAGGAGAAAAACTTTAAAAAAGTAGCCAAGTCTTGTACCGCTCAGATCAAGGGAAGTATTTTTTTAAAACAAATCAAAATTATTTTGCCCACATTTGTCCAGAATACGGTTTTAGGGTTAAGTGCAAACAAATCAAATAATTAATAAATAAATAAATGACAGGTAAAGTAATTTCTGACTACCTCACTTTGTTGTTTCAAAGATTGGCTAATGGCACTGTATTCACACACGGGCATTAATGGGGTCTAGCAACATCCACGACTGGAAGCATGCGACTGATATTAAAAGCAATGTTTAATTGATAATAGAAAACTCTCTAATACTCACTTGAATTTTTTGCCACTCTTTGCCTGCGTGCCTCCATTCCAGACAATGTCGCCTTCATCATAAAAAAAGAAAATGTCCAGTTTCACATCGTTCCCCTGAAAGGAGAGCTCCAAACTGTCCTCCACCTGAAATTTAAACAAATGAAGGGTGAAAATGTGTCTGATGGAGCTTTTCAGTTCTTAAACAACATTTATGTACATCAAGAGGTGTGATGTTGCTTATTTCCATCAAGAGATGCATACATATTTGGTCAAGATCTTGTATGGAGTCAAGCTCTCTGTAAAGTCTCCTCCAGCAAATCCCAAACACTTTCAATGAATGTAACATCTGGACTCTTCATGTGACATTCACCTCACAATCTGACATTATCATCCTGGAATATGGCCATGATGCGTCTTCCTACATGTTTTATTAAGAATTGAAAAGCTACACACTCCATCAATTAGGTTTAGAGGAACTGTTGCCTGTATCTTCTTTTGTGTTCAACAGAAGAAAGACACTCATAAGGTTTAGAATAACTTAAAAAGGTGAGTAAAAGATGACAGGATTTTCATTTTTGCTCATGTTCAAGTTAATCCCTAACCAGAGATGTAAGTAGAACTACTTAAGTACTAAAATGCTGTATCTGTACTCTAATAGAGTATTGTTTTTTTCTCATACTTCTACTTTTACTTCAGTAGATATTTTCGATGAATTTAATACTTTTACTTTGATATTTTTTTTTAATGTTCTGCTAGTTACTCGTTACAATTATAAAAAATTTACGAATCATTCGTTGCAAGTTGGCTTTCATGCTGCCTAAATCACACGGCAGTTTTATAGGATAATGGTATTGATTGACACACACATTGACAATTAAAGCAGGGGTTGTCCTGAAATGACATTTTTTTGGCGGCCGTACTTAAGTAGTGGATTTAAAATAAACTACTTGCAATACTTAAGTACAAAAAATGTTGAATACTTTAGTACTAAAGAGCACTTCAACTTCTACTCAAGTCACTTTTTTGATAGAGCACTTGTACTTTTACTCAAGTCCGGGTTTCTAGTACTTTAGTTTATACATCTCTGTCCCTAACTAAAAAATTAATTGCGTTTGAAGTAACAGAGGCCGATCTGGGTTTCTGGTCAAGTCAAAAATTAAAACCAGGATCAAAACAAGCGGTTTAATATGCATCTTAATTGGTACGACACGTTCGTAGGGTGACTGGCTTTTAAAGGGAATGGGAGATGAGACTCTGATTGGTTTATTGCATGTTACACCCAAAACCCACCCATTACTCATTAAGAGAATAGAGACAACCGTTTTAGACCACGCACTTGGCGCACAGACTGTTTTTCCCATCGTTAAACTAGCAAAAGTGGATCCGGACACGACCTAAGTCGTGAAATCTTGGGTCCTTAAAATAAGGCCCCAAGTCCAAATCTACTTAAACTCTCAAAATCTCCTTACCTTTCCGAACTTGTGTTTCAGTGGGAGACCAGCCTTCTGAAACGCCTGAGTGATGTCATCCCTATAATCTTTGATCCAAATGCCCAGATCAACATCTTTACTGTAGGGAATGATATTACACTGCCTGTACCAACCTGTGGGAAAGAGGAAGACAGTTAACGTTCTTCTTCTTCGGCAAACAATAAAACTAAACATAGGAAGGTTTTGAAATTTGGTACAAAGATGGAAGACAGTATAAACGTCAACCATGGCAAATTTGGAGTCTCTATCTCAAACGCTGTACCAACATCTCAAATTTGCACCAAAGCTTATATTAAGGCCTATAAACACACTCATCATATTGAGTAAAATACAACACTAGATTCTCCATCATTTTTATTAAACCTGGACTGTTCATCAGATCTTAACCAAATTTGGTTGTAAGATCATGTTGGCAACAAGATTTATGACAGACTCAAGAATTTTCTATAACACTTCATTTAATGAATCTGACAGCAAGCAGGTTAAACAGAACTGAAAAACGTAAAAATGGTAAAACGGCCATCTATCATTCCCTGAGGGAATTTGAGCCGTTCTGGCAAAGCACCACCTACTGGTCAAGAAATATGAAAAGAGTTATTTTTGTTTGTAACTCTATAACAGTTTGGCGTAAAATATTGAGACTGATCTCGTTATGTTTGGTCATGTTAGTGTTTTTGTGTTTTTGTGTTGCTAGTGTTGGCCATACTGGATGGCAGCCATTTTGAGTAGGGCTGGGTATCGATTCAGATGTTCAATTTCGATTTTCGATTTGATTCTCGATTCGACTATAATGAATATAGATGTAGGCAAATACAAATCCTATATTTATTAAAAAAAAGAACAGTGGATATACATTTACTAGGGGTTAATTAATACAAAGAAATTAAGAGCCATAAATAAATCTATATAAGAGCCATATAAATAATAAAATAATAAGAGCCATATAAAACTTTTTATTTTAGGTACACTACCGGTATACACTAAATGCATACAATAAATAGACAGGATTTTGATACAAGATGCAAAATTGATGCTGAAAATTGGACAAGTCAGAACAATCATACAGCTTTGGTCAAACAGGATCAGCGTATTTTATGTTTAAGATAGATATGGATAAATAAAAATATATAAATATTTAGACAATTTTTTTAATTACATTGATCGCACCTAAATGTTTGGGGTTTTTTTTTTTGTTAAGAGTTTATGCAACACATGGAAGCTTGATTTCAATCTTTGAATTAAATTGAAAATAGTACAAATAAATACAATAAAATAAAGAGACAGGTCAGAAATACTACAGAAACTGAATAAAGTAATCCAATGTAAAATATCCCAGGATAGTCTTTTAGTCCTGACTGGCTATTAATTCTGATTGCTTACAATTAATGCTATATTATGTAGTTATGACCACAAAATTAATGAGACTGCGTTCACTGTAAGAGCTAGACTAGAGCACGGATCCGTTACTGTCGTTTTATGCTTATTTAAGACATAACCGACTGTCTTTACCGACTGAAGTTACTCACCAAGGCCAGAGTTTTGACATCCTTTTGCGTGTTTTTAACTGTTATTTTTGAAATATTCATTTATCGGCCATTATAACTGCCGATACCGATATTTTGGAAAATGCGTAATATCGGCCGATAATATCGGTCTGTCGATATATCGGCCTGGCTCTAGTTAGTTACGATGCAATAGTATCGAATGCAATATTCTGCGTTGGTGTACATGATGTTGTAAATTCAGCATATAAGAATAATGTGACTGAAAACAGAAGTAATGATGCAGAAAATTCAGCTTTGATCAAATATAAAATATATATTCACATAGAAAACACTTCTTTTAAAGTGTAATAATATTTCTAAATATACTGTATTTTAGATCAAATAAATGCCTTGGGGAGTAGAAGAGACTTTCAAAATTATAAAAAAAAAAAAAAATCATAATTATTAGGGTTGGGTATCGAGAATCGAGTATCGATTGGAACCGGGACTAAATTTTCGTTTTTCCCGGAATCGTTCAATAGTTAAAATTTCGATTCCTAGTTTCGATATTCACAGTCCGCCGACCGGAAGAAGAAACCGCTGAACAACACCAACAAAGAAACGTCTAACCTTGCGAGTCGAACATGAGTAGCTTACGTCGGCGGTACAAAGTGTGGCTTCACTTTTCTAAAAATAACGATGTCTCTGAAAAATGCAAAATTTGTGACAGAAGGAGTATTTCCTTCAGAAAGACCGTTGGTTAGCAAGGTTAGCTAAACTTTTTTGACCCTGCTTCTTAAAAGAATCGGAATCGAGAATCTTTAGGAATCGGAATCGAAACAAGGAATCGGAATCAGAATCGTTCAAATTCAAACGATACCCAACCCTAATAATTATTCCACACGTTTGACCATAGGCTGTGATTGGCTGAGTCTACAGTACGGATGAGTGTTTCTCACCGAGACAGGTCCCACTGCTGAGCCAGAAAGGGACTCCGAGCGCAGAGAGGACTCGTGAGGCCAGATGAAGCAGACTCTTAGCCCTCATCTTGAAGTCCACAGCCTCTGCAGAGGTGTCTTCTGGGTAAAGCTGCACGACATCATTTTAACACTGAGCCCAATAGATATGCATTGCTTAAATCAGACCAAACTGTCCAAGTAGAGAAGCACACTGTTTGTTTGTTTCAAATAGAGATCACGATTCTCCCATGATTATGAATCGAAAATTAAACTAAATAACATGTGGCCTACATTAGTAGAGGTTCTGACAAAATTTGAAATGCTGCAGTCTATTTAATAAAATGTAAAAAAAAAAAAAAACCATTAAAAAAATCTAATTTAAAATTTATAAAATGTAATAAAAAAAATCGGTTTGAATGAATGATTCAGTGACTCACAATGACTCATTAATACTTCACTTGTTTAATTACTACTGGTGTAACGATGTAATTGATAAGTGTCAAGTTACTTTGTATATAAATATAATGATCATATAAATACTTTGTCAAGCATTTCTAAGAATATTTCCCATGAAACATCAGTACCTGGTAGAAGGCTTTGGCTTCTCGACTGCGGCACTCCAGAAAGCGACTGCTGGGAAACTCTCGGAGGAAACCAGAGAAGTTTTTGGGGATTCTTACGTCAAGACCATCAAGAGTGGTGAGGATGAGCTCGGGCCTGGAAGAGTCGTGAAATTAAACAATGTGTGTCTAATCTTACGGGTGAAACTTGGAAAATTAGAATATTGTGAAAAGTTTTTCATAAGCTGTGAGTCAAAATCATCAAAATTATAACAAATAAAGGCTTGAAAAAGACTAGCATGTTTATTTATTCTGTCCTCACCGACGTGTTCTGTCAGGAGTGAGTGTGTGTGTGTGTGTGTGTGTGTGTGTGTGAGTGAGTGAGTGACTGAGTGAGTGGGTGTGTGAATGAGTATGTGTGTAAGTGAGTGTGAATGTGTGTATGTATGTTTAAGGCACAATGTATACAACTAAATTCAATGGAATTCAATGGCACCCGGTGGCTATTTTTGGTACTACGCCTAAACAAAATCTCATGGGAACTTCAATTTTTGTGATATCAACTTAAAATTTGGAACATAACTTGATAAGATGTATGGCTTTGATTTTATAGAAATTTTAGTGTAAAAAATATTTTATAAAATATATATTTTATATAAAATAAAAAATATATACAGTATATTTAATTTACTGTAAATTTAAACTTCCATAACTTTTTCATACTTTCATTTTTTTAAGTGTTTTCACTTCAGCAATATTCTGCTGAGTGTTTTCTTTAAAACAAGACCAAACTTGGGTATATATTCCAAAGAATTCTTAAATTACAACCATTTAAGTTTGAATAGTGCATTTTAACCCCCATTCTCAAAAAGGGGGGTGACAGCTAAGGGGTTAAATGAGTGTGTGAGAGTGAGTGTGTGATTGAGTGTGTGTATGTATATGTGCGTGTGAGTGTGTGAATGAGAGTGTGAACGTGTTTATGTATGTGTGAGTGAGTGTGTATGTGTGCATGTGAGTGTGTGAATGAGTATGTATGTGTGAGTGAGTGTGTGAGCGAGAGAGTATGAGTGTGTGTGGGTGAGTGAGTGAGTAGTGCGTGCCATATTGTATGCATGTTGTGCGAGTGAATGTGACAGCACGTTTCTTGTCCACGATACGACAACATTTTAGGAGTCAAAATGGCGTAATCCGACACAGTGACAGACCAAATATATATCATGTGATCTGAACCAGGCATTACAGACCGCACCTTCCAGTGTGTGTGTGATCATAGCGTCACCTGTCATAAGCCCCGGCATGACGGCCAAAGTCCAGTTTCCCGAATGCGGTGAAGGTCCGGTCCATGCCGTCTCCCAGCCGGAGGGGGCCGTGCCACAGGTACTTCCCACTGCGCTCGTACAGAACCACCACATGGACCACGCGACTGTTAAAGCGGAACAGGAAGTGCAGCGGGATTTCCTTGGCCGTCAGATCGTCCGTGCTGATCAGTCTGGGATCTTTCCCACGAATCTCCATCAGCTCCAGACCTCGCTCCGCTGACGCCTCCAACAGCGCGGCCTGCACACCAGGGTTATTATAGTGAACTGAAACTAAAATTAAAACCATTAAAAAAAAAATTGTTGCTTGAAATAAAATAAACGCTAACTGAAATAAAATATTCATTATATTGAAATATTAATGATATTGTATATAATATTTTTATTTTAGCCAAGGCAACGTTTCTTATTTTCACTTAATTTAACTGGATTTACTAAAATAACTAAAACTGAAATAACTATTAATAAAAACTATACAGACATATTTATAAAAAAAATAATACTACAAAATTACTAATACTTTGACTAAAATTAAAAGGAAACCAGAAACTATAAAAAAAATACTAAGTTCAAAATATGAATACAAACTATAATATGATGCTAAAATACTCAATTATAAAACTACTCAATGATAACACTGCTGCACACACACACACACACATTATTCATCTATTCCTCAGCTAAACTGACGATGAAGTAATCATGACTATTGATTTCCTCACATCATATTTCCAGAGGTTTCCGTACAGAGCGAAGGTGGTGAAGTCTCTGTGTGTGCAGAAGAAGCTGCAGTGAGGCTCGGTCACACGACTGTCCCGGTACAGAACGGCATCCTGGGACAGGAGGGTCAGAGAGGCGGTGTCGACCAGAAACACAGGCAATTTAAACTTGTGGACCAGACCCAGGAACTTCTTCAGCAAATGCTGGATTACAGAAAAAACACACGAGACATCAAAATGAGCGCAACGGCATTCATGTGCAACTCTCGCCATTAAACTAGACTCACCAAATGTGCCTCTTTCCCCGACAGATATCTTTTACTATTAAACACGTCAAGCCCGTTCTGCAGAGAAAGAAGAAAAAGTGTCATTATATCAGGATATCAATCAACAAACTTTGGTGCATGAGTATACATTACATTAATATACATACAGTATTACACAGACACGTACACATAATATATAGGGCTAAAGGCGCACTGTGGTAAAAAGCGCAAATATACAAATTTGAAATTTTCTTCTTTAATGATGATTTTTATCAAACTTGTATATTTAAGTTCAGTAATTTCACTTAAATAACAATTAATAGGTAATTATCTTTGCCATTTAAGTGAAATTACTGAACTTAAATATACAAGCTTGATAAAAATTATCATTCTAGAAGAAAATTTCAAATGGCACTTAGAGGCTTTTGCATCTGAAATCTTCATATATATATATATATATATGTTTATCTTCACCTTTGTCGAGTACAGTCTATAGTTGTAGATCTGGAAGAGCAGAAATAAGGAGCTGGCAGCGATGAGGAGAGTCAACACTAATGTCCTGTTTATTCTAGCCATTACAGCTGATGCTACTGACATCCGACACACACAGGAGGATCATATCTGTGCTCATACACACACACACCTGAAATCAGAGGAAAACACACAGGATCATCACAGCTATTGGATATTAATATAAGATGAAACAATTAAAACGAGCAGTATTTAATTAATCGCTTCTTTCAACTCACCAGGACCAAGAAAGCGCTAAAATGCTGCTTTATCGCAATCATTTATGAATTTATTATTTATTCTGCCTGTTTTTTTCCGATTAGATTCACAGCACACTGCCTGCAACCGTGCGCCAGTAGGGACATGCGATCTGTGAAAACGCGTTGCAAAAATAGTCTGGAGACAGAGAGCCTCTGTAAAGCGAGTTTGCAGGTGGAAAAACCAAATCCAGCAGATATACTATATAGGGCTCTGTATTATAAATAATTCTAATATTTATAATAGTATTATGCCTGAGATTTAAATGAAAAACATGCAATTTGGTTAAATATTTTTTTCCAAATATCAAGTGGCTCTACATTTGAGAAACCGGTAGTTAACTTGGATCACGTGTGTCTTGACAACCAATCACATTACAGCCTTGACGGTTTCGTTGCCACGGTAAACATTTGTTAGAGGATTCCAGAGAAATAAATAATAAACTGTTAAAATTATGCCCCGCTGTTAACTCTATATTTTAAAATATAGAACCTCATGATGAAAGAAGGAAGCTTATAACATACGTATTCCTCCTAATTTACAATTATTTGGACCCTTATATCACTTTGAGTTCTATGAATATCATTAAAATGAATAGAAGATTTTAAAAAATAATATTTTGAAACGTTATAGTTTTTTACTCTATTTTTTTTTTTTTTTTACCAACCTTGCAGGCTTGCCTTCCAGTGGCTTTGGGAGAGCCGTGATGGTTTGTTGAATTTTCATTTTGTGTGAACTAACGTTAACCCTTTAATTTGTAGTTGTTTAAAGGGACATTCAATTTATTGCAGTTTCCTGATCCCAACCACAGATGGCGCCATAGACATATACACTAGACCTCACCTTGGGGTTCTAAGCATGCGTCAAAACCGCGGCCAGCTTGGAACAGCGGTCTTGTCATAGGAAGTATATAGGTAACGCTGCTATCTCTGCCTTTACTTCAAATTCATTGATAGTGGCGGACTTTTGTGCAGCGTATGATGTTCACGGATGAAATCTGAACTAGGAAGAATGTTTTTAAAAAAAAAAAAATTCTTTCTGGAATCAATGATAAATACATGTCTGACCGTTGGAACAAACCAAAAAAACAAGAAAAATCGCATTCATGATGATTTATGGTGATTTTATTTCCGTTTGACCTGTGTCTACTACATTGACGCTGATGCATTAAAGTGGAGGGGCTCCCCTGTTTCAAGATGGCGGCTCTATTGACATTCGTTCCAATGAACTGCCGAAGCCAAGGTGAGGTCTAGTGTATATGTCTATGAGATGGCGCGACCAAAGTCAACACCGAGACGAATAGAAGTCTTTGGTGAGCTTTAATGTTTGGATTTAAGCTCGTTGAGGAGTGTTACACAGAATCAAATAGAGGCTTGATTATTAGTTTCTGCACAAAATCTTGCTTCAGTCAAAAAATGACACCTAAATGACTTAAAAATCTTAAACTCGGGATGACACATGTATACAACAAAAACGTACAGTCCACATCCAAAATTATTATCCAGATATAATAACAGTAGCTAAATGACCATTAAAAGCAGCTTTTATCATTTTTACACTTGTGCAAACCTTTCCAGAGAGTCGAATTCACCAACTGAAGGATGATCTACAGAGTTTCGTATCTCAGGACATTTACAGAGAGAAGATAAAACACTCACGCTACACAAAACAAAACTAACATGATATGAAAATCAAGTAGTGAAAGACAAACAACTCAAAAAAGCATGTCATCATTCAACCTAAGTCAGTAAAAGAAAGTGCACTCAACTATTCCCTGATAAAGCGACTAGCTTTTCTGATGCAAACATCTCCTGATGAAAGCAAGTGTCTGTCAGAGAGAACGTGAAGGGAAACGTCTCTCCGTATTCTTCTGCTGGTCAAAGCCGTCCTCGTCCTGGAAGTCTACATGCCTCGGCCGTCGCAGGTGTGTCCAGGTCTCGGGTCTCCCTGATGGTTCACGGCAGGAGGGAAGCGTCCACTGAAGGCAGTTTATCGTAGAAGCAGATATCGCAGGCCACGGACGGATCCTGCTGAGAGATGCTGCTGTTCGATCCTCCCAGACCATTTTCTGTTTTCTGGAAGCTTCTTACAGCGCTGGGAACCTGCAGGCCCGTCGTCAAAGTCAGACCGCCACACCACACCTAAAGCACAAACACATTACACTTATATTATTTTGCCTCGATTAGCCTTCCACGGCATCTATCATCCATTACATTTACTTTCAGAATTTATCATTTATTCTCTGTCATGTACTGCTCTGATTGATTAATAGCCAGCTCATAGCCTATATCCATAGTCATAGTTAATATTATTAGGAATTTTAAGACATTTTAATATATTTAGTTATGTCGTGTATGCATGTTTTTTAGTATTATTATTATTATTTTATTATTATTTATATTGTATGAGTGATAGAAGTGGAAATCTGTTGTCTAAGCTACTGGATGCCTTAAATTTCCCTTGAGATAAATAAAGTATCAAACAAACAAACCTCGGTTAACCTCTAAAAGCACTTTCCAGGTCCAATACCCTCAAATTGAAGGACTGAACCCCTTAGGGGTCACACTCTTGCCTTGAAATATAACTCAGAAATATAAAACTAATGTAATATATTTTTGATATATATATAAAGATTTTTTTTCTTCTTTCATTTTGTTATAATTATTGATATATTGTCTGTTGCTCCCCCTTCCCTCTCTGTTTATTTTATTTCTAAAGACAATAAAGAGTTGATCGCAAATTATTTTATTTTGATTATTTTTTTGAATTTTGAAGGGATTTTATGATATTATAATATTTATAATTTTATGATATTATAATATTTTAATGTGATATTATATATTGATAATATAATATTGATAATATTGATAATATTATATTGTATATTGATTTTATGATATTATAATATTTATAATAATATTTATAATTTTGTTTATGAGATATTCTTTCCATAAGATCCAATATATATATATTTTTATTTTATTCAATAAATGCAATATTTCACATTAAAATAGAGTGGAGGCCTTTAAAATCCAGTTTTGAAGTGAGAAAAGTGCAATCTGGTGGCGTTAAAAAATAAAAACTTCCTATAATTGCATAGCTCCCTATATAAAGGCTAGGATGGCTTGAGCGGGAGTAAATCATGAACTAACTTTCATTTTAAAGTGAACTACTCCTTTAACGTAATGCGTAAATCAAGCAAGCTATAGTATGCATTGGCCAAGAAGGGTTGGCTAAATAACACATTAGCGGACCGGAGGGAATAATATGGAATTGTTTCCAGAAAAATTCTTGCACAAAATAAATTCAAGCCCCTTCAAAGACTTGTATCTATTATGTTTGTTTACAAAAACTTGATTTTTTTTTTTTAAACAGATTCATTAATTTTCAAGGACCCATGTGAGCCCAGTCACAGAGAAAAACATCATCTTTTTAAACATATTTCATGGTTTGCAATAGGATAACCCATATTTGCATGTTGTTTGTACTCCAAACTCACCATGAAAGCTGGAACAACAGGTTGGGTGAACTTCATCTTAAAAGTGTGGAGTAATTGTTTGTTTTCAGCATTATAGAAAGCAAGTTGGCCTGAAAAGAAAACACACACACACACACACAGAGCCTTTAATAAATATCCGGAGTCACATTAACATGCTGCAGTTCTTCAGGCGACGCACGATCGCTCACAGAAAGCATGAATGGACACGGCAGAAACTCAATCTGGAGGGATCTAGTTGCACGAGTGAGAAACCTGAGGGTGGGCTATAACGTTTCCTCGGAGGAATCAATGAAGCATGACATACGCTCAAATAAACAACCCATAATAACACACAAGCCTCGACATCACAGCGAGGACGTATGAAAGAATAGCCTGAAAAATCAAATTTTTCTTAAAGTCCCCCTGTCCGGTTCATATCAAATGTGAGACAGTAGGCTAGGGCTGGGTATTGACACAAATTTCACAATTCGATTCGATTTCGATTCACAAGCTTGCAATTCGATTCGATTTCGATTCACAAGCTTGCAATTCGATTCGATTTCGATTATTTTGGATATCAGTTACAATAAATGGCCATTTTTCTCAAGGAAATCAAATCTCTTAACTAATGCTGTAAACTATGGGAGTCTAGTTGTAGCCTAATAGGCTTCATTAGCCTAATATGAAGGTAATAATGAACTGTTTTGTAGCTACACAAACACTTAAATTACACTTTTATTTATTTTTATAATAAGAAGATTATATGAAATATAAACATTTAAATGGTGGCTGCCATAAAAACTAGCCAATTTATTCAAATATGCATTAAATATTGAAAAACATTAAGATTATAATGCATATGTGTATATACTTAGCAAAATTCTCCTCTCTAGAGTTATTTTTTCAAGCTGACTAACGAGTTTATGTGGGTTTTCTGAGGTAAATATGGCGATACATGACATTGTTTAGCTGTTTAGCGTCTTTCCACGGTTGAAACGCTGATTGAGCGAATCAATGTGACATGATTCGGATTTCGATAAGTTGTACTCGATCTTTAACACACTTTCTCATTCATGTTTATTTGGCGATGTGACTGGCATTATTAAGCCGGAAGAGAGAGATCAGCGCTGCTGCTTCTCCAGAGCGATCTCACGCCACAGCGCCAAAACGCTATTTATGTTTTTGAATTTCAAAAGAAAATGGACGTAATTTGAAAATTGAGACTTTGTTTCATATCAATAGTAACAAAGGACAAAGATTATTGCGATTTTTTTGGATGCGCGCAGCCGCGATACAATGATCCATTCATTCAAATGAAACAGGATGACTAATCGATCATCGATTTAAGAATCGATATCAGTTCGTAAAGATGAGAATCGATTAATATCGAGAAATCGATATTTATTACCCAGCCCTAGTAGGCTTTATAGGGTTAATCAAGCATAAATTACCCCGATCAAAGTCACAGTAGACTCCTATGCTGTCAGGTACCGGCATGTCGAAATTCTTTGCCTTGTTGTTATGTTTGGCGGCAAACGAGTTCTGCAGCCAGTTGTTGACGTGGACACACCAGGTGTTGTTGGTCTTTCCCAACTGGTCGAATTTCCCGAGGTTTCGGTAGGCCAAACCAACACTGTAGGACTTGCAGTCTTTGTGAGGCTTCACTTCCCAGTAATGCTGCCCGGACTCTATACTCGTGTCACCTAAACATGCAGACAAACACACCAGTTTAATTTAATTTGAACATTTCCCAAACACACTCTAAGCGCTCGACCAATCACAACACACCGCTCCAACCGACCAATCAGAGCACAGTGTGCTTTTCAGAAGGAGGGGCTTCATAGAGACAGGAAGTAAACAGAGCGTTACTGACAGACTGGGAAGAGAGGAGCCGCAACAATGGAGAATATGAGGAGAATAATCAACAATCAAACAGGAAACCCTGTTCTAGTAGAGCCAAATTACAAGACATTGTAAAATGGCATAATAGCTCCTCTGTAAAAGACATGGAAAGGAACAAATCACTTGAAATTGGTGAAGAGAAGCAGCAATGATTTCAGACTTTTGGATGGCAGTGTAGACTGAAACATCTTAAAGGGTACATATCATGCTTTTAAATCATTCATTTTTACATATAAATCATACCGTTGTGGTCTATATAAAACATAACTGCAATGCTTGCGTCTGAATTCCTCATTATTATAGCTCCACAAGCCCCTTTTCTACCCCTTTTCTGATGTGCGTCTTTGAGCGACCCTTTTCAAAGCTGCCCCTTTAAATAAAAAGGAGATGCGTGACTTGACTCGCCCTCTCGTAACTTCTGCATCATTGAGCTCGGACTACAAAATCGGAGCGAGAAATAATAATGGCGGATTGCTCGAAGTGTTGGACCGGTAGTCGATGTCCTTATTTGGCAGTTTCGCTGCAAATACGGTGACGTGATAGTTCAAAAAACGTCATAGAAAACAGAAAAATCTGAACAGGTTGAAAAATATGACCAAAACAGAATATAAAGATACAAACGAAGCACCTGAAGAGAATAATTTCATCTTTTCTGTACTTATAAACACTCCAAATATACAACAAAATGCATTTAAGGGCTAAAAAAGTGGATTTTGCATGATATGACCCCTTTAACATTTCTACGGCTATTTCAGTACCCAGAACTGTGTAGGACTCTCCGGTGAAGCGATCCCGGGCTCCTCTGGGGGCCGGCGAGCGGCTCACTGACATTCGTTTAGGAGACGGAGTTCCACTTCTGCAATCATCAGACACACAGACCGTCACTACACACACTGGACACACACATCAGATGGTTTGAGTGCAGAGATAAATCATCCAAACACTAAACACACACTCCTAATCCCACAACACACAGAGAAAAGAGAAGAGAAGAGACGAGAAAAGATTGGTTTAGTTGTCAAACACAGCATGTCCCTGTTCGTTAGGGCTGGGCATTGACACAAATTTCACAATCCGATTAGTTTTCAATTCACATGCTTGCGATTCAGATCAGATCCCGATAAGATTTAATACAGATTCATTTGAATTATATTCATATTAAGTGCAAAATAAACAACTAATTGTGTATACAAACATTTAAAATGACATTGTACTGTATCTTTCAACATACCTTCTTATGTTCATTCATCTTTATTTTGTGCTATAACTAGTAGTAAAGTGGAAGAGATGATCGGTTCACTTCCCACAGCGATCAGTTACGCCACATTATAGAGCAACAAACGTATTTGTTGTTTGAATTTTATAATAAAATTTACATCATTTGAAATCCAAGACTGTAACAAACTTATTTAATTTATTGGATGGCGGAAACTACAAACAAAGTTTGGTTTACACATCAACTGAAAACAGTGCAGCACAAAATATATAAGAAATCTCTAATAATGAGAATTGATTATAATCGTGAAATTTATATTTTCAACCCAACCCTACTGTTCGTGATGGTGGTGGGAACAAACTATGGAAAATCTGGAGAAATTCATGAAAAAAGCAATGCGTAACATGTTAGCCACAGTAGCACAAATGATGCAATGCTCCTCAAAGAGTTTAATGCGACAAAAAACTATTAATAATTTGAACAATAATGGCTGTGCAGACTATGAATGGCTATTATAGAGCAATTACGCAAGATATACAGTGTGTATTTTATAGTGTACTTGATATAGAATTCAACAAAGTGCACAAATAAGTGTATTTTTATTGAAGCATGATTAAATGATTAGTTCGCTTTTTAAAAAAACTTTTGCTGATAATTTACTCTCCCCCATGTCATCCAAGATGTCCATGTCTTTCTTTCTTCAGTCGAAAATAAATTAAGGTTTTTGATAAAAATATTCCAGGATTTTTCTCCATATAATGGACTTCAATGGGAACCAAACGGTTCAAGGTCCAAATGAGAGTTTCAGTGCAAACTGTTCAAAGGGCTTTAAACGATTTCAGATGATGAATAAGGGTCTTATCAAGTGAAACGATCGCTCATTAAAAAAATTAAACGAACGAAATTTTGATGAACAAGTTTGAACAGGAGAGTCATGAACGCTCATCACAGAACAGAGCAAGCGAGCATTTGTGCTTATAAAACTTAAACATTTTTATTTATTTATTAAATGAGTGATCGTTTCGCTTGATAAGACCCTTATTCATCGTCTGGTGTCGTTTAAAGCCCTTTTAAAGCTGCACTGAAACTCTCATTTGGATCTTGAACCGTTTGGACCCCATTGAAATCCCCATTGATTTTTCTCCATATAATGGACTTCAATGGGGTCCAAATGGTTCAAGGTCCAAATGAGAGTTTCATGGCAGCTTCAAAAAGGCTTTAAACGACACCAGACGATGAATAAGTGTCTTATATAGCGAAACGATCAGTCATTTAAAAAAAAATAACTGAATAAAAATTCAATGAACGAAATGACTCGAAAAAAAGATTTCATCACAAAACAGAGCAAGGCGAGCATTTGTGCTTATAAAACTTAAACATTTCTATTTATTTTTAAAAAAATTTCGCTAGATAAGACTCTTATTTATCGTCTGGTGTCGTTTAAAGCCCTTTGAAGCTGCACTAAAACTCACATTTGGACCTTGAACCGTTTGGACCCCATTGAAGTCCATTATATGGAGAAAAATCCTGGAATGTTTCCATCAAAAACCTTAATTTCTTTTCGACTGAAGAAAGAATGACATGGACATCTTGGATGACATGGAGGTGAGTAAATTATCAGCAAAAGTTTTTTTTTAAAGCGAACTTCTCCTTTAAGGAATGATTAAGCCCTCTCCTCCATTTGCCATATGTAAGATCGCACATGTCAGCAAAAGAACAGCTGTCCGGTGTTCTGACATTCCATCCTACCCGTCAGATTGTCCTACCAAGGCTTACTGCGCATGCGCACATCAATAATACGTCATTTTTGTCACGCTGAACAACACGCCCATAATATTTTACTACTTGCGCGAGATCTTCTTCATCTGAGGTAAGTTTTTCACTATTTTTGTCAATTATTACTATACAAAGATATATAGCAGTAATGAGAACTGTTTACTCTCACATTCTTACAAAGCAAATTCATATTAGCATTTTTTTCATGAAAACATTAACGTAAAATCATTCTACTCGTTTATTTCATACTGGTAGGACAATCTGATGAGGCATTTTGCAACGTAAAATCATCCTATCGTTTATTTCATAGGACAATCTGAAGAGGTAACGTTACTTTGCACTGTAAAATCACCGTAACATGGCCTAATAAGAAAATTCGGCAAAGTTACACAGAAATATTTTATGTAACTTAGTCACAGACGCGAAGCAGAAACGCTCAGTAGGATTTTACGAGGTAGGAAGAACCGATAGATGGCTATAATTTTGCGCTACGGTAGGAAAATCTGACAAGGTAGGACAGATCGACAGAACACCGGTGCAGGACGACCCAAACTAAAGGCATTTAAAAACGTCCTGAAAGACTGAGCATTATCTCAAGATATTTAGCAACATACCAGATGCTTCAGTTTCAAAGCATGACAGGTGTAATTACATGCAAAACTGATGTAGTTCAGTGGCCGTAATGAAATGACTGATGAGAAAAGCATAAAGCGGTGATTTCAGGCGAATGCTTACTCACCACAGTCATAAGGATGTGAGCATGGAAAAGCAACTTTATATTTAGTGTTAAGTTGATTTAAAAGTTGCACAACCAAAGTTTAGGTCATCATTTGAAGAGTTTTAAAGAGGGAAGTGATAGAAAAGGTATTAAGCACAGGTTGAATTTTTGGTCATAATAATACAAAAATATATCATATGATAGAAGATCACATGCAAAATCCGTAATCAATTCAAGAGCACTCAGTTTAGAAACACAGAAAACCCCTTTAGAAGAACAGACACTCCATAAATAAGGATCACACATACACTAATTAAGCACTAATTAAGTAGGTAATGTATGGAGATGCTATATTACAGCCGTGATCCTTGTTCATGCAATGCTGTGCTCAGATCAGTGTCAGTGAACACAGTAGCGGTCGGTTCAGAGCTAAAGGCCAACGCTAACAGACACACGGTCACCTGGACATATTCTTCAGATTGGTCAAATGTGCACTGCTGATTGGTAGAAGAGGAAAAAACAAGAGTTATCAGGGAATGCTTTATGCTTTTTAAGTTATTGCCAATAACTGATAAATGGCAGATTTTAAAATTCTACACTGTTTTAGAAATGCCATAAAATTTTTATTTACAAAGCACAATTTAAAAACAACCAAAGTTGCAACCAAAGCGCTGTACAAGTACAAAACAAAACGTTTTTAATTTATTTTATGAAATTAATAAAAAACAATAATAATAATTTTAAACACTATGTATATAATAATAATAATTGTATATAATAATGTATATAATAATATAATGCATGTATATAATAATAATAATTTAATAATTCTAGTATATATATATATATATATATATATATATATATATGAAGAGTTCAGATGCAAAAGCCTCTAAATGCCATTTGAAATTTTCTTCTAAAATGATCATTTTTAGCAAGCTTGAAGTTCAGTGATTTCACTTCATTTAAGTGAAATTATATATATATAATAATTCGAGTATATTTTTATAATTATTATATATTATATATATAATAATATATAATAATAATAATAATAATTCTAGTATATTTTTAATTAGCTTACATTTATGTTGTAGTGATTTTAGTACTTCAACATACACTAATTTCAGTTTAATTTCTAATTTTCATTTAAGATTTATTCATCTAATAATTATATCTTATTTTAAGTGCCGAGCAACGATTAATCGCATCCAAAATAAACGTAATATATGTGTGGGTGCGCTGTGTATAATTATTTTGTATATATAAATACACACATATGCATGTATATATTTAAGAATGTTTGCATGTATATACTTCATATATATTTATACATAATTATTATTTATATTAAGAAAACATTTTTCTTAAATATATACATGCATGTGTGTGTATTTATATATACAAAATAATTATACACACTATGCACACATATATTATGTAAACACAAACTTTTATTTTGGATGCGATTAATCGCGATTAATTGTTGCCCAGCCCTAAAATATAAATATGTTTTATACTGTATATAAAGAACACATTTTTCTTAATAATATGCATGCACATTGTGTGTGTATTTATTTATATATACAAAATAATTCTACACAGTACACACAAATATTTTATGTAAACACAAACTTTGGATGCGATTAATCGTTGCCCGGCAATACTTATTTTATTTACATCTTTATTTCAATTACCAAAACAATTTAAGTAACATTAACAACGCTAGTGCATTACACTCCGGATAGGGCTTTACACTAACTGATGTCACTAACTTTTATTAATAAATCTACTAACACACACCACAACACATTTCGTCGACCTTGTTTTTTTCAAAAAATGCTACTTTTCAGGAAATGGAAAATAAAAACACTGTCTTTTTTAAATAATAAAACATGGTCAAAGTTGATATTGTGGCATGATATATTGTTAGACAGTTAAATGGAGTTACAAGGTTTTTGACCACCGAATTTCGGACGTTTATTGTAGCTATGTGGGCGAAAATGCAAATAACCAGTTCTTTATTTACCATTGCATTGCAAACAAGCAGTGACGAAGTGTGTGCAGCACTTCATTCACGATAGAGGTGGGCGGAGTTATGAGGTTTGACTGACAGTTTGAGTACCCAATGGAGTTATGAGGTTTTAGTCAAGCACTTTTTAATATTTTTCACTGGTTAGATATTTGCAAAACCCACAGAAATACGTAAATGGTGACCAATAGAAATGAATTTTGAATAAAAAGGACGAAATATGGAGGTCTGAGGTTTCCTGACAGGTTTCTGTCTACTAATCTCATCCATGGCTGATTCAATGAAAGAGTGAATGCTATATTTTTTAACTTCTTACCTGCCCTTGTTCTCCTTCCCTTTGACTTTGCTGTCTAGGCCTTTTCCTCCCTGCGGATCCCATTCGACGCCCCGGTCCTCCACCTTCAGATTCAGATGAGATGACGTGGAGTCAAAGCTGAAGTTAAATGCTAACACAGAGAGACACAAACATCAATATCACAGAAGTACTAACAGGACAATCCAGTAACATTCATTTTTACAAATACTACTCTCAAAAGTTTGGGGTTTATAAAGTATAAAGTATAATTATATTTTATAATGTTTGAATATATTCTAAAATGTAATTTATTCCTGTGATGATCCTTCAGATGTCACTATAAATGTCTCCACGTGTCACGTTTAAAAAAAATCCGACCCCATACTTTTGAAATAACACACATATGCATACATCATACACATATATAACGATTTTACATGGTTTAATACACAACCCTACCTCTAGTTTCCAAGGTGACCGGGTCCGAATAATCCCCAGCGGCTGCTTTGTTACACGCTCGTACCCGGAAGTTCATGAATTTGGAGTCGAATCTTAACCCTGTCGAATGAAGAGAATAATAGACCGTTTTCCTTGTGCATGAAAGTGGAAAATGTAGAATATTTTAACAAGGTCATGAAAAGCAGCACATAACTGCTAATTTTATTATCGTTAACTGAAACTTTTCCAAATTTTCATTACTTGAAATAAAACAAACATAAATTTCAGCAATTTGCCAAGCCAACAATTTTCTTTTTTGTTTAATTTTACTATATTAACTAAAACTTCATAAAAAACAATATAGACATATAACAAAACTGATAAAAACAAATATCTAAATTAATAAACAAAATCTAATATATTTATATCTATAATAGTATTTATACAGAGCTGATGAATGCTTGAATCTCAAAAGGTGTGCATATTATTATAATATTATGCAAGGCAAAAGAAAAAGAACCAAAACCCAAAATTATAATTTTTACTAGTACCAATTGAATTGTTGATATCAAGAATAGACATTTCAACTAGTGACAATTTAATTATTGATATCAGGAATTCACATTTTTACTAGTAACAATGTAATTATTGATATCAAAAATGATATTTCTACTAGTAAAAAAATAATTCTCTATATCAAAAATGTATTTTGAATGACAGTTTCAGTAGTGAAAATACAATTACAGATCAAAAAATGTAATTGTTGATATCAAGAATTCATATCCTGGAAATGAATCAAAGCTAAAACGGCTTGCCATAGGTAACGCGACACTGCGGCTGCACCTTGAAGTGTGTGTTCAGTGGTCCTGATGTCGTCCAGCACCTCCCAGCACTGCTCGTCCTTCACACGCGGCAGACCCTCGTGGTTGGTCTTTCTGTACTCTAAGATGTAATGGTCGATCTTGCTGTCCTCCATCGGCATCCTCCAGGTTACGGTCACCTCGTTGTCCATCACCAGACAGTCGCCGAGCACGATCTCTGGGGCTCGTGGCACTACATGAGGAACATCACAACAACACACTGAGCGTTTCATGCATATTTTTGATCTTCAAAGAGAGAACATGATTCTGAACAAGATAACATGCAATTACACTCTTAGAAGAAATGGTTCTATTTAGAACCAAAAAGGTTCCATTCATATATGGAACTCCAAAATAGAACCATTTTTTTTGGTAAAAGATTCTATTGGCCAAGTATGGAACCCCAGGGTTCTCAGAGGAACCCTTTTTTTAAGAGTGTATAGAACCTTTTAGGGGTTCCAAATACGTAGCGCTGATAGAACCTTTTAAGGTTCTATGTTTTTTAAAAATCAGGTCGAGTGAATGATTAAATGACTGATAAATCAGCTTTTTTAATGCATTTATTGAATGAATGATTCAATGACAAATATATATATTTTAACAGTCACTTGTCTTGTAATGATGTAATGATACAATCTTTATATTTGAAGCATTAATTGAGCATATGCACGGTTACGTCCTGGTTTTCGATAAGCCAGCGTGGGCATTAACAGTGAAATGTCAGCTGTTCCTCACTGTAAATCTACACTAAACCATCAATGGTTGACTTTTTAATGTTGTATTAATATTTTACACTTTTTTACAATCACTTTGCTACTACCGTTTTCTTAAAGTTAACGTAATCTGACTGAGGAATCTTAGACAAGTAAATATTGTAACTGTGGTCAAATGTAAATATTTAACTTTATTATTTAATTCTGCAATTTGCCTTCATTGGCGATTATCATCAATTTGATTACACAGATACTAATTAAACTAAACAGACAATGGCATCTCTGAATTCAATAATGAAATGCCTTTAACTGAAAATTGAATGTTTAATCTTATTATTATACATTTCTGACATTCCATTCTCCAATTTGATACTGTTAAGTGCTTTTATGTTCCAGTATATTTTAATCTTTGATAACAGTAGGTAATAAAAATATAACGGATGATGTTAGCGCTGGTTCAATTAAAAAATATTAACAAATCAGGTCATTTTTGTTCATGTAAAATATACCTCATTGTCACGTTCTAGACTTTTTATATTTAGCTTTAAATAAAAAAAAAATGCCCCTTAATATTGTGGCATTTTTTTTCCCTGTGTTATCGAAAATCGCTATTTTTTTTAAGGTATCGTATCGAAGTTAGAAATTCTAGTATCGTGACAACAATAATTCAGATCATATTTATACAACTTTACAAACATGTATTCTTATTTTTAGGGCTGTCAAACGATTAATCGCGATTAATCGCATCCAAAATAAAAGTTTGTGTTTACATAATATATGTGGGTGCACTGTGTATAATTATTTTATATATATATATATATATAATACACACACATGCATGTATATTCAATATTTTATATATATATATATATATATATATATATAAAATATTGAAATTTATATATAATATAAATTATACATAAATTTATACAGTATTTACTTGAAAATATTTCTTAAATATACATGCATGTGTGTGAATTTATATATCTAAAATAATTATACACAGTGCACCCACATATATTATGTAAAAACAAACTTTTATTTTGGATGCGATTAATCGCGATTAATCGTTTGACAGCCCTACTTATTTTACCTTATATTATTTAACAATACCTTAATTTAATACCTAATTCAATACCTCAATTAATACATAATTTTCTCCCCAAAAAAAAAAAAAACACAGAAAAGGAGAATAAAAACAACAAAAACAACAAAAAAGAATTGTAAAGTACCTTTGTTTCTGATTGACTAAATCTTACTTATACTTTAATAAATATATTATAAATATATATATAATATATATATATATATATATATATATATATATATTTTTTTTTTTTTTTTTTTTTTTTTTTTTTTTGCAAATATTAAACTAGGACAGTCTGGGAAGATTACCTGGGAATGTGAGTTTAAGAAATGAATATTCATGAAATGTGTGAAATGTGATACTTAAACGTAGAGACTTATATCAGGGGTCGTCAAATGTAAAAGGTGGCTCATGAGAGATTTAGCAGAAAAGTTGATATCTACTGAAGCGCTGAAAGCCAATCAGAAATGCACAACCCAAATCCTCCTCCCGAACTGTAATATCAGAGCTGAGTTATGTTATTTTACAGGGATATTTTTAAAATGCTGAGGAACGTCTTTATCTGGTGCGCATAGACCCGTGAGCCAAAGTGACTCACAAAAGAGTCATCATGACACATCCAAACCCAGAGACGAAACAAGACGTCAGTGCGGTCGGTCACCCTATATGATGACCCACAAATCAGCAGAGCTCATCATAACACATGCAAATCCAATCTAAAATATTGCTTGTTTTGATGTGCATTTTTAAGACTTCAGACCAGAACTACCAAAGAAATGCAGAGAAACATTAAAAGTGACCTTATTGAATATGCATTTGTAGAGTTTCCCTTTCAGACGTAACATTTATGTGAGGACAGTATTTAAATGAATCATGCAATGTGATTTACTAAAGTTTGCGCTAGTCAATTTATTGGTATTTGTGGCATAATTATGTGGAATTTTCTCCACTCGTCTTCATTTATTTAATATGCCAGAGTAAGACGTAATCCGAATAGGGCTGTAGTGTCCCAGTCGATTAGTCGATTGACTTCTTGGTCGATAGTTCGAGCAAAATTCTGATTGGTCGATTTTTTGCCGCGTTCATTTAAAGTAGTTCGAGGACTTTTAGTAAGAGGACTTTTCACGAGTGAAGGTATTATTGCGGCAAGTTGAAGCGCTCTAAAGCACTTTTTTATGGTATTCCGCCATACAATATAGTCATCAATTTTAAACGCTTAGAAAAACACAACGTTTTATTTTGTGTCACCAGCCTAGGTCGAGTTACACTAATCGAGTAACTGTGGGAAAAATAGGGAAAACGAGGAAGTGTTTGGTCGCTTCTCTTTTTGGCCCATATTTAATGCACTGGGCTAAGCTAAGTGCTAACATAGTTTTGCGGCAATACAGAGCGATAGAGTGCGCGCACTGAGACGAGAGAGGTATGCATCAGCTCGTCTTAGTTAAGGGAATAACATAGTTTAATATGAAAACCCGGTGGAGTATCCCTTTAAGTTTTATAAGCTCAAATGCTCGCCATGCTCTGTTCTGAGATGCGCGTTCAAAATGAACAAATCTTTTTCCGAGTCAATTCGTTCGTTTCGGTTTGTTGAATGAATTAATGACTCGGAAAAAGATTCGTTCATTTTGATGAATGAGTTCGAAAGGGAGAGTCACACAGAACAGAGCAAGGCGAGCATTTGTGCTCATAAAACTTTTTTATTTATTTATGAAACAAGCGATCGTTTCGCTTGATAAGACACTTATTCATCGTCTGGAATCGTTTAAAGCCCTTTGAACAGTTTGAAACTGTCTTTTGGACCTTGAACAGTTTGGACCCCATTGAAGTCCATTATATGGAGAAAATCCTGGAATGTTTTCATCAAAAACCTTAATTTCTTTTCGGCTGAAGAAAGAATGATATGGACATCTTGGATGACATGGGGGTGAGTAAATTATCAGCAAAAGTTTTTTCAAAAGTGAACTACTCCTTTAATCAGTTTTGCCTTGCAACCCAACCAAAGAGAGAACAATAAGTAGTAGACTATAGAAGGTTTGATGCCAAATATTTTTTGTCGATTTTTAGTCGAAAATTTCAGGAATTCAGTCGACCAAGATTTTCTTTGGTTGAGTACAGCCCTAAATCCAAACATATTGTTTGCCAAGCCATGTTATTTTTTATGTACTATTTTACATGGTTGTTAGCAGATAACCTGCACCTTTAACCTGTGGTCATAATGAATGAATGAATGGATGAAGTTCCTGCATCTGTTCTCTAATTTGCACATAAATATGGCCCTTAAACTCAAAATCACGAAACAAAAGCTTTCTTTAGTAATTTTCCCGCAATGCATCTTTAATTAAGAACTCTGACAAGGTTTATCATTTAATGCAATGCAGGTTTTATAACGGACCTATTGCATGGGGAACACATCCATACCTGTAGTTTTCAAATAAGCATGAAAGACTTAATTAGCTGGATTAGGTGTGTTTAATTAGAGTTAAATCTAAATTATAGGTCTTTGGCCCTGTTTTGCACCCTGTGTTAGATTATCCATCACATGTTTAGTAACTAACCAGATGGTGGACGCTGAGTTGGTAACTGAACAAACTTTGAACTTACCGGGCAGAAACTGGAGGCCCTGCAGCATCTGTCTCTCCTGACTGAAGTCCACCATCAGGTGCGTCATGTTATCTGTGGCTTTGGGCCTCATAGTCAAGCGGAAGGCAGGAGCCATCGTGACCCTAAAGGAGCAAAATAATAATAGTATGGTTATTTGATATATATATAACTTTATAAAACGGTTAGTTCCAGTCCTTGATTCTGATTGGTCAATAGCTGTGATTTATTCACAACGGTTCTATGCATAGATATCCATAATAAAGGCTAGATGTCTCATCCGCTGCTGGCCAATGGAAGTCGGCGGCCATCTTGCTACAGGCAGCTCGCTCACTCGTAACATTGGGTTTTAATGGTGCATGTACTTTTTAAATATCCATAACTTGCTCAATTTTCTACCGATTGGATGGTTTGTTATAAACGTCAGAGATGTAGTTATGAATAATAAGTGTATAAATAAATAATTCACAATTATAGCCACGTTAATAAAGTGTGTAAGAAACCAAGCCGTTTGTAAATTTCAACGAGATAAGAGTATTTGTGATCACTCGTCTTACATCGGGAACCACAGAGCCCGCCTGTGACAAGATGGCCGCCGGTGATGACGATAGAGACTCTGGAATCTAGACTTTATTATGGATATCTATGGTTCTATCACTACACAACACCCCTAGCAACCACTCTTTTAGCTAAAACATACCAAAAATTAATTTCAAAGTGAACTATCCCTTTAATGTGTGTAAAATACAGATTACGATAACTAAATAAAATAACGTATACAGGTGAAACTCGAAAAATTTTAATATCGTGCAAAAGTTCATTTATTTCAATAATTCAACTTAAAAGGTGAAACTAATATATTATATAGACTCATAACATGCAAAGTGAGATATTTCAAGCTTTTATTTGAGGACATTCTGTCTGGACGGCAATAAAGTCACCTTACGACCCCATGAGAAACAATCACCAATCGTCAGTTTGGGGCTTAGGAGTGCAAAACAAGAAAAATGTGAATGTATGTGTCATGCAGTGGACACACAACCGCACACAGAGAGTGGAAAACATACTGTACCTATCTTTGATCTGTTTGGCAGCCTTGGAACAGTGATTGAGGAGGAGAAGAAAAGAGGAAGAGAGTAAAAAAGAGCAGGTCGTTAGTATCGCCATGCGGGAGTGAAGTGAAAGCATGCAATTCGGCTCAGTGCTGGACTGGATATACACACACAAACACAGGGTAAAGTAGGATCCTAAACATAAAAAGCACAGGTTAATGAGCAGTTTAATAGATTGTTGTTGTTTTTTTTTGATTCACTTTTAATTAACAGATCATAGAATCACAGACTTTTGTTATCCATTAGCATTACTTAAAGGGATAGTTCACCCAAAAATTAAAACACTGTCAGTAATTACTCGTCCTCATGTTGACTTTTGTTCATCTTCAGAACAAAAATGTACATATTTTTCAAATCTGAGAGCTGTACGACACACGCATCACACACACATGACCAGCGTCGGCCAATAGTGAGCCTCCGTGTGACGTACAACCCAGTTACACTACGTGAACACACTCGTGGCGCACAGAGAAGGAAATGAATACTTGAATAAAGTCGTTATCGTTTGTTTTTTGCGCACAAAAAGTGTTCTCGTCGCTTGATAAACTTAAGAATGAGCCGCTGTAGTCACTTGGACTATTTTAACGATGTCTTTAATAACTTTTCTGGGCCGGCAAGTTTCGATCCCTTAGAAGCCTATATGGAGGACTGGTCCAGCTCTCAGATTTAATCAGAAATATCTTAATATGTGTTCTGAAGATGAACAGGGTTGAACAACATGAGGGAGTGTAATTACTGACAGAGTTTACATTTTTGGGTGAACTATCCCTTTAATATAAAGGATTCGTTCACTTCAGAATTAAAATTACTGACTTTTGTGGTTATATATTTTTATTTTTTATAGAAAATGAGCGATGATCTGTCTAGATAAGACTGTTATTACTCAGCTGGGATCATTTTGAGACATTGAAGCTGCACTGAAAATCACATTTGGACCTTTTACATGTTGGACCCCATTGAAGTCACTATATGGAGAAACATCCTGGAATGTTCTTCTCAAAAACATTAAAGGGATAGTTCACTTTGAAATTCATTTTTGGTATGTTTTAGTTTACCTCAAGGGCATCCAAGATGTAGGTGTCTTTGTTTCCACAGTATTTTCAATTTTGATATTTTTAGGTCAAACCGTTCGTGTCTGTCAGTCATATATAATGGAGGTCTATGGTCACCACCTCAAAGAGCATGCACAGAGAAGTCCAACTTAAACATGATTTAATGACTCGTAAATGTAAGTACACATTGATGGCCTAAGACACGAAACGAGCGATTTGTGTGAGAAAACGAACAGTATTTATATCGTTTTTACCACAGCCACAAGAGGTTACAAGAGGTAAAAACGATATAAATACTGTTCGTTTTCTCACACAAACCGCTCGTTTCGTGTCTTAGGCCATCAATGTGTACTTACATTTAAGAGTCATTAAATCATGTTTAATCTGGACTTCTCTGTGCATGCTCTTTGAGGTGGTGACCATAGACCTCCATTATATATGACTGACAGACACGAACGGTTTGACCTAAAAATATCAAAATTGAAAATACTGTGGAAACAAAGACACCTATATCTTGGATGCCCTTGAGGTAAACTAAAACATACCAACAATTAATTTCAAAGTGAACTATCCCTTTAATTTATTTTCGGCTGAAGAAAGAAAGACATGAACATCTTGCACGACATGATGGGGGTGAGTAAATTTAATTCTGAAGTGAACTAATCCTTTAAGTGAAAACTCAACCGCATAAATATTATGTATAACTGTTTTGTTCTTGGTTCTCTCTGCCTGCAGGTTTAAAGTGCCCCAATTTTGCTACTTTAAATGTTCCTAATTTTGTTTTTCATGTCTCCTACAACAGCTGTACATGCATTCAAAGTTTAATTTTCTCATCAGTTCAATTCTCACAGTGAAACTAGGGGACTACAGATGAAAAATAGCATTTTGGCTAATTCTGGCTTTTTTAACCATGTTTGTTCATGTGTTTTATGAAATTGCACCGTCCCCTCTTAAATAAACCAATACAAACCAAACGCCCATTAGCATATTTGGCTTTCAAAACACTCGATAAATACACGTTTTACCGTATCAATTCCAGCATGAGTCCTTATTCTTTAGGTTTGCTTTGGCAGCAGAAAACAGCATTTTTTTCGACATGTCGACAACACAAACCCAACTCTTCCAGTCTCAGCTACACCAACAGTGTGTGTGCGTCAAAATGAAGCAAGCCGATGAAGACCATTATGCAGATTTGTTAAAAACTCATGTTGGTTCAAGCCGTAAGTAAGACTGGCGACTCATTTCAGGCAGTTCACTCTTTTTATCTCTGAAACTTTGCAGACCTTTTACATTCACAAACAGCTCTATTACACACTGCATAAAAGCTCATATCTGAAAAAGCATAACAGGGGCACTTTAAACAAGCCACAGTAAAGTAAACAGGAATTTTAAAGAATTAGTTCACTTTAAAAAAAACTTTTGCTAAAAATTTACTCACCCCCATGTCATCCAAGATGTCCATGTCTTTCTTTCTTCAGTCGAAAAGAAATTAAGGTTTTTGATGAAAACATTCCAGGATTTTCTCCATATAATGAACTTCAATGGGAACCAAACGGTTCAAGGTACAAAAGACAGTTTCAATGCAGCTTCAAAGGACTTTAAACGACACCAGACGATGAATAAGGGTCTTACCTAGTGAAACGATCGCTCATTTAATAAATAAATAACAAAGTTTAAGTTTTATAAGCACAAATACTCGCCTTGTTCTGTTCTGTGATGTGCGTTCGTGACTCTCCTGTTCGAACTCGTTCATCAAAATGAACGAATCTTTTTTGTGTCATTTGGTTCATTCAACGAACAAAATGAACGAGTTGATTTGGGAAAAGATTCGTTCATTTTGATGAATGAGTTCAAATAGGAATCACGAATGTGAATCACACCCTAACCCTAACTCTAACAGAGCGAGGCGACCATTTGAGCTTATAAAACTTAAACTTTGGTTTGTTTGTTTTTAAATGAGCGATCGTTTCGCTTGATAAGACCCTTATTCATCGTCTGGAATCGTTTAAAGCCCTTTGAACAGTTTGTAGTTTGCACTGAAACTTACTTTTGAACCTTGAACCGTTTGGTTCCCATTGAAGTCCATTATATGGAGAAAAATCCTGAAATGTTTTCATCAAAAACCTTAATTTCTTTTCGATTGAAGAAAGAAAGACGTGGACATCTTGGATGACATGGGGGTCAGTAAATTATTAAGTTTTTTGAAAAGTGAACTATTCAGACAACTATATGGACTATATAGACAACAAAACCAGTATTTTAATAAATGACATAACAGATGTGCGAAGTTGCACCTATCCTTTATCAAACGCATCAGTAAGCGCCTACCTTAGTGAACTCGTCCTCATCTGTGATGTGCAGCGCATTGTTAGCGAACTCCAGAAGTTCCTCTGCGCTCTCTAATGCACTGGTGCTCTGGGTCAGCTGGTTCTGCAGGACAGATAAAGACACATCATCATTAGTGATTTTTAAATGATCTGTGTTAGCTTGGCAACCATTCTCCGCTAAATCTCCCAAGTAAAATGTCCTTGTAACTGTTAAAGTCCTCCAACAAACACACATCTACCGCTGGGGTAAACTACACTGAGCGGTTGAATGCGCTTACTCGATCTGCCATGTTTTTTTGTTTTGAAAAGTGTCTTATTTTACCCAGAATGCATTGCAGTGTAGTCCTACTTAAGATAGTCAGAGTCTTAAAGGAGTAGTTCACTTTTAAAAAACTTTTGCTGATAATTTACTCACCCCCATGTCATCCAAGATGAATTAAGGTTTTTGATGAAAACATTCCTGGATTTTTCTCCATATAATGGACTTCAATGGGGTCCAAACGGTTCAAGGTCCAAAAGAGAGTTTCAGTGCAGCTTCAAAGGGCTTTAAACGACACCAGACGATGAATAAGGGTCTTATCTAGCGAAACGATTGGTCATTTCAAAAATAAATAACTGAATAAAAATTCATCGAACAAAATGGCTTGAAAAAAGTTTCTGTTATTTTGATGAACGAGTTCGAACAGGAGAGTCACGAACGCTCATCACAGAACAGAGCAAGGCGAGCATTTGTGCTTATAAAACTTAAACTTTTTTATTTATTTTTGAAATGAGCAATCGTTTCGCTAGATAAGACCCTTATTCATCGTCTGGTGTCGTTTAAAGCTGCACTGAAACTCTCATTTGGACCTTGAACCGTTTGGACCCCATTGAAGTCCATTATATGGAGAAAAATCCTGGAATGTTTTCATCAAAAACCTTAATTTCTTTTCGACTGAAGAAAGAAAGACATGGACATCTTGGATGACATGGGGGCGAGTAAATTATCAGCAAAAGTTTTTTTAAAAGTGAACTACTCCTTTAAGTGCTTTGTGCAACGGGCTGATTTATATGTCTATCCGAAGTCTGAGTATCTACTATATCTAAGCCGTAGTCAAAGTCTTCGGTGTAAATGCCTAAGATCCTTCAAGAGTGAGGTTCTGATCCACAGATTCTTGTTTAACATTACACTTCACTTTTATTTGCACGTAAAAATGAGAGCTAAAGAAACATGACCTGACACTGAAAAAAAAAAAAAGCTTTACCCTACATGTCCACTGAACTGGACGAAATCTGCTCAGTACGCCAACAAACTGCTCAGATCTGCAGAAAACAGTGATGTCATCATCCAGCTCAGTTCAGATCTCATCCAATTTTGTCAGTACAGTCAAATCAATAATATTACTGACAATTAAGTGTCTCCAAATACGCAAGCCAGGGGCAACAGTGGCAAGAAACCCAAAACTCAGGTGACCTCATCTGGTCAAATAAATGAACATTCATAATATTTCATCCAGATCCTTCTGCTTGAAGTTTGGGATACTTTAAGCTGGTGTTAATAATAATAATAACAATTTATGTAATTGATTTATCTGGTGAACACAAATAGTGCATAATATCAGCCATAATATGACTATTCTGCCAGAATTTTTATAACAGTAGAAACACTGTTAGTGCATCACTAATATTTAATGCTCAATATATTTCTTTTGAAACTGGTTAAAAATGTAAAAACTTCTTAAAGTCCCCCTTTGGTATAAATCCAGTTTTTAATGTTGTTTATCCGTCTATGTGGTGTTTTTAATATGCTTTAAGACAAATCATGTGTACATTTATAAGTCGACAGCATTGCTGAGTATTTTCTGCTTAAAACTGCAGTGAACCAAAGACAGTCTCAAAAACACGCTTTGAAATCGCTGGTGTTTCTGACATCACAAACGACCTTGTAACCAATCAGATCAAAGAGTGATCGTCAACCAGTGGATCGCTGAGATGAGCGAGTGGAGGCGGGGCTCATTTGCATATTCATAGAACCGCACATACTAAATGAGGCAAGAGTGTCAAGTTACATTCAAGCTATTTTAAGGCATGAAGAATTTTTTTTTTCAGAGAAAAATAAATTAAATATTTAATTAAAGATGAGTTTTAAGGGATAATATTATTGTTATTAAAACTACAGAGGGACTTAAAAAAAATTAATACATTATTTATAAAAAAAAAATATATATATATTTTTAATTTATTACACAAATTATTACAATAATAACCAGGATGTTCAGAGAGGAGTTTAGAACTGGCGATGACCAATATTTAGATATTGGTGTATAAGACTGATTGATGTGAACAAAAAAATAGTGATAAAACATTAAAGAACAAGACATAACCTTAAAAAGACCCCAACACAACGGTTCCTGTAGCCGGAGTGTTTACGCACTGTTATGTGGTGAAGGATGGGAAGGGAGCTGACGGTTCATCACGTATTTGAGCTCATTTCTCTCTCTGGTATTGTTCCTGTTCAGTGGACTTAGAGGGCTGGGCTCAATACTGCCATTACAGCACCATGACATCACCAGCCCAACCAAAGCCAACCACACACACACACAATTAACAGAAACTAAAAATCAAAACAATCAAAGCTCTCTGATAACAGAGCCTGTGATCCTGATTGAAATATGAGCAGTTCTGGTGTTACTTTATAATAAATATATACTAGGGCTGGGGAAAACAATCATGTGATCATTTCTGTGAATAATATGGGACTTCTTATATCGTTAGAAAAATTACAAAGTACATCTTTTCCATCTTTCCCGAGAGAGTGAAAAGTGAAATCGTAATCAACCACCCCTTTAATAACACTATAAAGATGCCATTAAACAAATATAATCTAAATGACATCTTATGTGTATTCTACATTGTTTTGGGGATTCAATACGTCTAAATACTCAATACTCACATAAATCATGTTTTGGTAAATAATTATTTTGACTTAAAATTCATAATTATGACATGAAAAGTAAAGATCAAAATAAAATAAAAATACAAATTGAAATCAGATAAGTCAAAATTATGACAAAAAACATGATTATGACAAATTGAAATTGAGTCCTAATAAAAATAAAAATGTTAGATAAAAAGTAGAAATTATCAGATGAGCAATCAAAATTATCACAAAAAAAAGTTGAATTTATGAGACAGAATATAAAAAAATATGAGACAACAGGTAGAAATGATCAGATAAGTCAAAATGTTATATGACATCAGTTAAATTTAGGAGAATAATTATGACATAAAAAGTATATTATGAGTCACAATTATTTAGGGCTGTCAAAGGATTAATCGCATCCAAAATAAAAGTTTGTGTTGTGGGTGCACTGTGTATAATTTTTTTATAGATATAAATACACACACATGCTTGTATATATTTAAGAAATATTTTCATGTATATACTGTATATATATATTTATATAGAATGTATATTATATATAAATATACATATTTTATATATAAATAATATTTTTTTCTTAAATATACATGCATGTGTGTGTATTTATATATATAAAATAATTATACACAGTGCACCCACATATATTATGTAAACACAAACTTTTATTTTGGATGCGATTAATCACAATTAATCGTTTGACAGCCCTACAATCATTACAGGAAAAGTAAAAGAAAATATGACAAAAGTCGAAATTCTCAGACTTTTTAGGCCATAATTATGATTTAGTAACTCACAATTCTAACTTTTTATGTCAGATATGTCAGAATTATAATTTACCCAAGTATTATGTTTTCATTATCATAATAACCCACCCCTTTATTAAAACTTGGTATAAAGATACCATTATACAAATACAATCTAACTGACATCTTATGTGTATTCTACACTGGTTTGGGGATTCAATACGTCTAAAAGCTCATTGACACGAGCCACTCCCGAAGTGCTTTGAGGTGGTTTGGGTTAGACTCTGACCTGAAGCTCATGTGATTTCCGCACTGTTTCTTGTTTGATGGTGTTCGTCATCCTCTCTTTCATCTCCTCCAGAACGGCGTACAGCGTGTCGAATTCCTCCTCTAAATCCGACACCACCTGTGTGGAGTTGACCTGAAACCAGACAACATTTCAAAATGAAGGGAGAAACATCAGTTTAAACCAGATTAGATACACTGGGGCTTATTTTTCAAATGTATAAGCATCGTTACAGTAATTAAAACAGTTATTAGATATCTCTCGCCATTGTTTAAGCCCAACTCACTCCACCTTGCAGAGACAAAGCGACCTGAAATATTTATTTCTCAAAGAGACCTGGCAACTTCCAGCGACTAGCCTTTAGTGACAGGATGCAGTCTCTAACATTTAAGTTTAAGCGATATCAATATTGCAATCATTATTTTGACATAAAATTCATAATTATGACATGAAAAGTGAAGATAAAATAAAAATAAAACATGAGACAAAAAAATTTAAATGATCAGATAAGTCAAAATTATGGCAAAAAACATGATTATGACTAATTGAAATTATGAGATACTAAGTCCTAATTATGATAAAAATGTAAAATTATGAGATAAAAAGTAGAAATTATGAGATAAGCAATGACAAAAAAACATTATTATGACATAAGTTGAATTTATGAGATAAAATAAAAATTATGAGACAGAAAGTAGAAATGATCAGATAAGTCAGATAAATAAATTTATATAAAATATAAATAAATAAAATAAATATATTTAAATTTAAATAAATAAAAAATATATTATGAGTCACAATTATTTAGGGCTGTCAAATGATTAATCAAGATTAATCGCATCCAAAATAAAAGTGTGTGTTGTGGGTGCACTGTGTATAATTATTTTATATATAAATACACACACATACTTGTATATATTTAAGAAATATTTTCATGTATATACTGTAGATAGATTTATATATAATTTATATTTTATATAAAAAATATTTTTTTCTTAAATATACATGCATGTGTGTGTATTTATATATATACAAAATAATGATACACAGTGCACCCACATATATTATGTAAACACAAACTTTTATTTTGGATGCGATTAATCGCGATTAATCGTTTGACAGCCCTAAAATAAATATATTATGACATCAGTTCAATTTAGGAGATAATTCATGACATAAAAAGTATATTATGAGTCACAATTATTACAGGAAAAGTAAAAAATAATATAACAAAGTCGAAATTATGAGACTTTTTAGGCCATAATTATGACTTAGCATCTCATAATTCCAACTTTTTTTGTCAGAATTATGATTTACCCAAGTATTATGTTTTCTTGTGTGGTGGAAATTGGCTTCCATAACTATGATACCATAAGCAGAGCTGATTTTATTGTACATTTTGTGCATATATGACAATTAATGTTGTGTGTTTAGACCCAGATAGCCTCTGTGTGTGAACTGTGTACACACAGATTCTTCCCTCCTTTATGTTCATATTTGTATTGTTTTGTAATGACAGTCATATTAGGCAAATATAACTAGGAAGATCTCCCAGCAGCCACCAGTACCTGTGGTGTAATGGGATTACAGTAATGTGTTTACAGTAATGCAGAGTTGCTAAGTTTGACTTTGTACGGTAAATTCTTTCGACTCACCTGAACTCGACCCAAAGTGTGATTCAGCGCTTCAATGAAATGATTGAGCTCCTCATTTTTGTTTGCTAATGTGGTAATAATCCTCTGTAAGGCATCCTGCAAAAGGAAAAAAAAAACATTTTACGTTTGTTTTATTGCATTTATTTGTGCTATTGCTTGCGATTTTGTTTTTTGTTTCTTTGCGGTTCAATTGCCTTCAATAATTCCTTGAGAACTTTTTACTTTCATTATTCATGTGATACTAAAACTGGCACTGGAAATTGAAATTGAGAGATTTCACAGGCATCATAATAAATACCCTTATATATATATATCATTATTGTGAAGTTAAAAACTGTTCATGCATTGACGTATATGGCAAGGTGTCAATATTTCCATGTTTTATATGGGATATGACCCACTCGAAGGCTTCACTGGTGTATTTTCAATCTTTTTCACATTCTCTATAAGGCATTGTGTTAAACATTTAAACAATCTATGTAAACTTGTAGAGAAGACCAGAAGGCTTCACCAGGATGATTTATTAAAAATGTGATACTCAACATGACATTCATCAAGTCTAAAGCCCAAAGTATCCTTCACTTGTTCACATTTATTTAATGGCACATCAATCTAGTTAATCGCATCCCATATCATCACTGCATGTTTATCACACATCACATTTTCCTGTGTTCCTGTAGTCAGTAAATCGATTTTAAAATCAAAGCATCATTTATATGCGGTTTTGGTTCCTATATGAAGCGCAAAACATTTGACCTCATTTAATATACAGCCATATCTGTCCTCTCAGGCTCGTTAGGCGTCCTATATAGCAACTCATGCGGAAACCTCTCTGATGCTCTGCTTGAGGAATAACATTGGTCTTTATTTGCTTTGCAATCCAGAAAAATCACATTTTTAAATTTAGGATTTTTCTCCATATAATGGACTTCAATGGGGTCCAAGCGGTTCAAGGTCCAAATGAGAGTTTCAGTGCAGCTTCAAAGGGCTTTAAACGACACCAGACGATGAATAAGGGTCTTATCTAGCGAAACGATTGGTCATTTCAAAAATAAATAACTGAATAAAAATTCATCGAACAAAATGGCTTGAAAAAAGTTTCTGTTATTTTGATGAACGAGTTCGAACAGGAGAGTCACGAACGCTCATCACAGAACAGAGCAAGGCGAGCATTTGTGCTTATAAAACTTAAACTTTTTTATTTATTTTTGAAATGAGCAATCGTTTCGCTAGATAAGACCCTTATTCATCGTCTGGTGTCGTTTAAAGCCCTTTGAAGCTGCACTGAAACTCTCTTTTGGACCTTGAACCGTTTGGACCCCATTGAAGTCCATTATATGGAGAAAAATCCTGGAATGTTTTCACCAAAAATCTTAAGTTCTTTTCGACTGAAGAAAGAAAGACGTGGACATCTTGGATGACATGGGGGTCAGTAAATAATCAGCAAAAGTTATTTTTAAAAGTGAATTACTCCTTAAGAGCAAGCGAAACACATGGTTTAGATACAAATCTTCTGTATGTTTTTACAAGAAGTTGCAGCAAATATGTTGTGCTCTACTATATTTACCAGCAAGCTTTAACCAATATCTTCAGAAGAAGATCATTGACACGGTCAGGACAGTGGTACACAAAAATGCAGTATGTGACTCACTTAAGGGGTCACATGACATGGCCACATGCAAAGCTAATCAAATTTCAGTGGAAGGACAATTCTCTGGTCAAAGGAAGAAAATAAAAGTGAAGGGGAAGTTTGCGATCCAGTCAGCTTGTGGATCCGCAAGAGAGGTTAGTGTTGGTGATTCAGAGCATCTTATAGGCGATTTTTGTTATTTCCTTGCCCTGCTGTTTGCATTTTATTGTTTAAAGGAACACGACGACTTTTTGGGACTTTAGCTAATTAACCGTATCCCCCAGAGTTAGATAAGTCCATACATACCCTTTTCATTTCTGTGCGTGCTGTAACTCTGTCTGACGCAGCCACCGCTAGCCTAGCTTAGCACAAAGACTGGAAGTAAATGGCTCCAGCTAGCGTACTGCTCACATTATTTTTTTCTCTGCAGATTCACACGCCTACAAAATAGAGCCCGACCGATAAAGGATTTTGAAGGCCGATAACGATACAAATATTTTTGGGTTTTAAAATCCGATATTCCGATATATCGGCCGATATTTTATTTTATTTATTTATTTATTTAAACTGGAGATGATTAGTCACAAATTTTGTCATGCTTATTTGAGTTAAGAGAACTGATGGGGATGTTCTTTTAATTGTTATTCAAGCAATGTATGTCTCGTGACCAACTCAACGAGTGTTGCCAACAGGAACGGTGTAGAGTGCCCTCTGGTGGACAAACTATACAACTCCAACACTCATGACATGGTTGAAGCGTGTTTCATCCGTTTTTATTTTATTTTTGAAATATTCATTTATCGGCCATTATGGCGATACCGATAGTTTGGAAAATGCCTAATATCGGCCGATAATATCGGTCTGCCGATATATCGGTCTGGCTCTACTACAAAATCACCATAATCATTTTAGAATGATCTATCTATTTTATTTTATACAAATAGACCTATTCATCTGGTGAAACTGTTTTCATTTCACATCGCAGGAAAACAAAATATCACATTCGCAATGTTAGTTTTTTTTTGGTGCAAGTCAAAGTTGCGAAAATAGTTTATATAGTTGATAATATATATATATATATATATATATATATATATATATATATCCTAGGCAATACAGACAGATTATCGAACATGTATCTATTGATTCCAAATCTTATTTATATTACATAATATCTGTATATTAGGGCTGTCACAATATTTTTACATGCGTAAAACCCACACTTAGAACAAATAAACTAAACTAAACATACCTAGCTATTAGAGCCCGACCGATAAAGGATTTTGAAGGCCGATATCGATACAAATATTTTTGGGTTTTAAAATCCGATATTCCGATATATCGGCCGATATTTTATTTATTTATTTATTTGAAACTGGACATGATAGTCACAAATTTTGTCATGCTTATTTGAGTTAAGAGAACTGATGGGGATGTTCTTTTAATTGTTATTCAAGCAATGTATGTATCGTGCCCAACTCAACGAGTGCTGCCAACAGGAACGGTGTAGAGCGCCCTCTGGTGGACAAACTATACAACTCCAACACCCATGACATGGTTCAAGCGTGTTTCGTCCGTTTTTATTTTATTTTTGAAATATTCATTTATCGGCCATTATAACTGCCGATACCGGTAGTTTGAAAAATGCCTAATATCGGCCGATAATATCGGTCTGGCTCTACTGCTATCCCACCTACACCGGAACCATGGTATAGGCCTGGGACATTTAACTTAGTTGTTTTTGTTATGTTTATACGCAGACGTTGGCAGGAAGGCCAATGCTTTTATGGTTACATTTTGTTTTAACAGTTATCTTTACATTTAACATTTAGGTTAAGCTTAACGTACAAACTATTTGTAGTGACATAAAATGACCCTTTCGTCACTTAAATTAGGTATATCCTCAATAATAATGCAATAATGTTAAAAGTTGATGCTGTGTGAACCTCGTGGAGGATGAGCTTCTGTTTCATGTCCCTGTTTGTTGTCAGTAAACGATGACAGATATAAAACATGAAACACAAAAAGATAAGCATGCACAGATTGCTAATTAATTCCTCTCATCACAGAGAGGATGACCATCTCTGTCCTGAGATTACGCGAACACAGTCAACAATAGGGTGAAGACAGAATGACGTAGAGCAAACTATTCTGGTCAGTGTCAGACGGTCCCTTAAATCCTTCAAATCCAGGAGACAATGCTAGTTAAGGATCAAGACTTCTGGGCCTAATCCAGAGAGATACTGACTCTATATGCTAGAGGCAAATATACAGAATATCTACACTTTAAAAATAGTAAATACTACATGAAAAAGTTAGTTCAGGCAAGAATTTAAAAAACAAAGTAAATTCGTTTCTTCTATTAAATCTATATTAGTACTCAATTCAAAATTAAAACCTAAATATCAACGTTTAAAAATTAATTCCATCATGCAATACTTTATGAGTTTGAATTTTCACTGTTTTCCAGCTGTATTTACACAGTTTTATCATTGCTTTTGTTGTTAGGATTAGTAACTTACCATTTTGTGACATTTGGAGTTCATTTTCTTACACATTCAAACACAATTACGATCAATCAAATGTTACCGTTTGTACTGTTTGTTTGTAATGTTACCGTTTGTATGTTACCGTTTGTATATGTTACAGTTTGCATATATACCATTTTTTGTAATAATGTTACAGTTTGTATATGTTACTGTTTGTTTGTAATGTTACCGTTTGTATATATACCGTTTGTTTGTAATGTTACAGTTTGTATGTTACCGTTTGTATATATACCGTTTGTTTGTAATGTTACCGTTTGTATGTTACCGTTTGTATATACCGTTGTATGTAATGTTACCGTTCGTATATGTTACCGTTTGTTTGTAATGTTACCGTTTGTATGTTACCGTTTGTATATACCGTTGTTTGTAATGTTACCGTTCGTATATGTTACCGTTTGTTTGTAATGTTACCGTTATATATACTGTTTGTTTGTAATGTTACCGTTTGTATATGTTACCGTTTGTATGTTACTGTTTGTATGTTACCGTTTGTATATATACCGTTTGTTTGTAATGTTACCGTTTGTATATGTTACCGTTTGTATGTTACCGTTTGTATATGTTACTGTTTGTATATATACCATTTGTTTGTAATGTTACCGTTTGTATATGTTACCGTTTGTATGTTACCGTTTATACTGTTGTTTGTAATGTTACCGTTTGTATATGTTACCATTTGTATATGTTACTGTTTGTATATATACCGTTTGTTTGTAATGTTACCGTTTGTATATGTTACCGTTTGAATATGTTACAATTTGTATATATCAAGTATTGAGGTTTCTGCGTTCACATGATGTGTAGTTTCTAATATAGAAATATAAATTTGTATTATTTATTAGAGATCACTTCCGACGCTTGTACAGACCGAAGTGCCCGCGCCCTCAGATCACTTGGACGTGGCTGTGGTTACAAGTGGTAAAAACGTTATAAATACTGTTCGTTTTCTCACACAAACCGCTCGTTTCGTGTCTTAGGCCATCAATGTGTACTTACATTTACGAGTCATTAAATCATGTTTAATTAAGACTTCTCTGTGCATGCTCTTTGAGGTGGTGACCATAGACCTCCATTATATGACTGACAGACAAGAACGGTTTGACCTAAAAATATCAAAATTGAAACTACTGCGGAAACAAACACACCTACATCTTGGATGCCCTTGAGGAAAGCTAAAACATATCAAACAAAAAAAATACAAAGTGAACTATCCCTTTAAGCAAGTAAATGATCGGACAAGTTCTGCATGTTGTTTTCACTAGAAGAAAAATAAAATAAAATAAAGGAATCATGCACAAATTAACACTTCAATTTAAGGTATATAACATGCATTTAGAAAAAAGACTTCATATCTAATTGCATTTTAAAAACAATAAAATATATCTTTTAAATCCCACATCATTTACAGCACAATGCATAATCATTTATCTAATAATTATGAAGTTAAGTCTATTTGTTTACCAAGGAGACAACATTGTCAATGAAATATGAGACAATGAGACATGTGATGTGTGAAGAAAAACAAAGAAATAGCTAAATAAATATCACATGAGCAGGCCGATATTAGTCTCGATCTCTATCGAGGATGTTTGCCATTCAGCTTCTAAATATCCAGACACTTTCAGTCTGTTCCAGTCTCGTTCCTCGACTCCGAGCTCGGTCAACACTAAACTATTGACAGACGACAGCAAAGGGAAACATGAGAGGGCAGAGCTGACCTACTTCAGACACACATAGAAGTCAGATTCGATTCTAACCTCTATCTGTATTTTGCTCTTTGACCACCACAGATCCACACCCTTAACGGCAGGAGTAGATACATGCACAATGTGGTCCACCTTTGTAACAGATTTACATGCATACACTCGTATCATTGAGGGTTTATGGAGGCCAGTAAACCTGACCTAACTTTCCAGGGCTGAAATCCGATACAGTCAAGTTTATTCTGACTGCTAAACTCCAGATTAGATGAATTTTAAGTTGCAACCAAGTGAATCTCACGGCCCGCCAGTTGAAAAGTCAAACCGTTACATCATTCATACCCTGTGGAATCGGACTCCTTCACAAAACCCACAACGGCATGACCCACTTTGTGACAATACAGTCGGGTTGTGTGCCGGTATATTCCCTGACTCCCAGCCCTGACACATTTCTAATGCTATCTATCATATTCAAATGATCCTCTTCAACTCAATTCAATAATCATAACAAATTAGGGGTGTAACACAATACAACAGTACGTATCCTGGAAAGGTTCTCCTAAAATAAAAATTACTGTGAGAAAAAATTCAAGTTTTTAGAGTTTTAGGGTCAGTACTACATTAAACTACTTTATATAATGTTGATTATCATGTATAATAATTAATGGGGGAATATTTGTGGGTCCTGACAATGATAATGTCTGATGTTACCAGTAAAAAAGTGGCCTGCATTTATATTAAAGGAGAAGTTCACTTTAAAAAAAAAACTTTTGCTGATAATTTACTCGCCCCCGTGTCATCCAAGATGTCCATGTCTTTCTTTCTTCAGTCGAAAAGAAATTAAGGTTTTTAATAAAAACATTCCAGGATTTTTCTCCATATAATGGACTTCAATGGGAACCAAACGGTTCAAGTTCCAAATGAGAGTTTCAGTGCAGCTTCAAAGGGCTTTAAACGATTTCAAACGATGAATAACGGTCTTATCAAGCGAAACGATCGCTCATTAAAAAAAAAAAAAAAGGTTACGTTTAATAAGCTCAAATGCTCGCCTTGCTCTGTTCTGTGATGTATGTTCGTGACTCTCCTGTTCGAACTCGTTCATCAAAATGAACGAATCGTTTTCCGAGTCAATTCGTTCATTTTGTTCGTTGTATGAACTAAATGGCTCGAAAAAAGATTCGTTCATTTTGATGAACGAGTTTGAACAGGAGAGTCACAAACATGTGTCACAGAACAGAGCAAGGCGAGCATTTGAGCTTATTAAACTTAAACTTTGTTATTTATTTATTAAATGAGCGATTATTTTGCTAGATACGACCCTTATTCATCCTCTGGAAAGTGTTTAAAGCCCTTTGAACAGTTTACAGTTTACACTGAAAGTGTCTTTTGGACCTTGAACAGTTTGGACCCCATTGAAGTCCATTATTTGGAGAAAAATCCTGGAATATTTTCATCAAAAACCTTAATTTCTTTTCGACTGAAGAAAGAATGACGTGGACATCTTGGATGACATGGGGGTGAGTAAATTATCAGCAAAAGTTTTTTTAAAAGTGAACTACTCCTTTAAATATATCTAGTCAGTGAAAGAGTGCAAGCATATTCATCTAAAATAATTCTGTATTTTCAACTTCAGAATCATAATATGTATATTTTTATTCTGGTGTCATCATTGTCCTTGGGTTACAAACCTATTCATTTAAATTGACTGACAGCTGTCCTCATGTTGAGAGGAATCGTGTAAGTGCAAAGGCGTTGTGTGTGAACATGATGTTTATTATTGTTCTAGACTAAAGTACGCATGCATTTACTCATCTCACATGTGCAAAAACAGATTCAGTTTCCTCAAAATGAATATAAACAGTGAAATGCAAAGTCAGAATATTATGCAAACCTGCAGAATTAGCCAAGTATGTTAACACAATTATACTGTGTTTAATCTCACGTGTATATGATGCTGACCTTCAAATAGCAAATTCAGCCATACAAATAAACAAAAATGACTAGTTAAACATCACATTTGTTTCATTTTTTGTTGAACTTTCTTCTCCTGTTTCCTATTCTTCTGCAACCCAGAATGGCAGCACAGCTGAAAGGTTAGTGTGAATTTGCATTACCTTCAACATGAGGCTTATTCATTTCACTTTTGTAGTGAAAGGGCCTTTACATTTGTCAAAAATATAACTTTTATGTAATTAAGACAAACAAACCCAGCCCAGGTAAGAAAAAAAGTAATTCTTTCCAAAAAAAATAACACCATTAGTTACTTTTTAGGGAGTAACCCAATAATGTAACGCACTACTTTTAGTAACATTCCCTAACACTGCTCAAGAAGACAAAGACAGGGTTGCAATTTTCAGCTGCTAATATCACACAAGGATGTTATCATTGATATAAAGAAAGTGTGGAAGAACAACATAGTAAGCAGAATGTGATCTGTAAATGTTAGACTCCCCGCCTGATGTCACTTCACCTCTCTTTATCCACTTCTACTAACTAAGTAAACTTGGGAGCACAGGTGCAATGCAATTACAAACCTATGAGATACAATATTTCCTACTCTTATGCAATGCAACTGCAGTAATGCTGGTTAAATATCATTTTAAATCTACTCCCTCATTATATAACGTATATCATTTATATAACACATTACAGCATTTATATATAGCGCAGAATATATTGGTATTATGCAACAAAGGATCAGTCAAATACAACGTAACACAAGACATTAAGGTAACGTTAACATTTCTACAAGTGTTCCAGTTTCACCCTTATTCTAACATCAATCTTCCAGCTTTCTTTACAGCTACAAGTCAAACACTATTTCTAAAACGCCATCTAACTTCAATGTCATACAGGCCACAACCCCAGATAACATTTACAGTGAATAGACATACGGTTTTTTGTCTTTAAATCCATCGGTGTGAATGAGAAGTGTCTGTTTACAGAGTCGTAACGTTACGTTATTAACGGTGCGGCGCATATGAGCGATGATAGTGTAATAAACACTTCAGTATTCGATCACAAATGGACCGCGGAGACTTTTCAGTTAGCTACTGGTTTCCAAACACTTTAATTATGTGCCACTTACTTTCTGAGAGTCCATTACGAGGTCCCCAAAATAACTGAATTCAGTTCATGAACAGTGAGAATGTCGAGGCGCCCGATGATTCCCTGTGGAACAAGGAGGAGTATTAATGCGCATGCGCAGTGTGCGCGGCATGACGTCACCTAAGTGTGGGCTCGAGGAGGGATTGCACGGGTTGAGTGCGACGGTCGGGTTACAGAGCTCATTTGGCTTTAAGTTCAAATATAATGTCAGTAGATTACGTTTGTTTTTATTTGTTGCTATATTTATTGAACTGTGATATATATAACAGGGAAGTTTGTAGTGCTAGGGACCGGGTGACTATATTTGATTACCAAAAACTAGGACACTCGGCCCGGAAACAGATACGCATGATACTCGAAGTTTACTCCAAGATGCTTTATTAATTTCAATATGGATCTGTATGAATAGAAAATTGTTATATTACAAGACACAAATTCAGATAAGCTTCTCAGACGTTATGCTACTGAACATGTTTTATTAAGACAGGTTTCAAAAATAATGAATGAAATAAGGATAGAAATAATGTCTCCTCTGTATATGAATCTGAATTATTTAAGTTTATTTGAATAGGGACAGATACAAAAAACAAATAAACGTAAACAGTTATCTGATTTATTGTAGTATTTTAGCTAAAGCTAATTCACAACACTTGTCCCTAGTGGGGCTTTTAGTTAAAAATAAAAAAAACAGACTAACATTATTATAAATATATACAGAGAGAGCACAATGCAAAAAGTAAATATGAGGGCAATATTGTTCCTGAATAAGCCACATTTTAGTATTTGTTTTGAAGGTGTGGTCTGGTAGGGAATTCAATAATTTCGCCCCTTTTTACTGAAAAGGCAGTTTGCCTAAATGGAAAATTAATAAAGAGATAGGTCATGATTTGAGCATTGGACAGTAACACCAAGCTAGAAAGAATAAATTAGATGTATGCATGACTTTTAAACTTAAAGGTAGGGTTGGTGATTTTAGCAATAGCAAGCTAGTTTTGAAAGCACATGATCCCACCCTCCCTTCAGAACGTCTATAAAGCCACGCCTCTTTCAAAAAACGCACACAGCAGAGTCTGCAAAGTCAGTGTCCCACGAGACGGCTTTAAATTACCTCACGTCTCAAAGGACATGACATACAGATAATAATGAACGTAATAACTTACAGAGCTGAGGCCTGTTTCATAAAAGACGCTATAAAAAGTAGGGATTAAATTCCAACAGCTGACTTGAATGAACCTGGGGCTAAAGCGGTTTCAAAGGTAACTGAAGTTCACACAATCCCATTAATTTGATCCAGGTTGATCTAGATAATTGCATGTGCAGGCTCTTCTTAAGCAGAGGTTTATCATGGATCAAATCGATCCACCATCAAACAGCATATATTTTGTGTTTGTGCAAATTTATACATTTCTATTCTCCATCTGTAAATGTTAGTGCAAATATTTCCATTTTGCTGCTAAATTTCGCATTGAACGAGCGCCGCTGCAATAATTCTGACTGAAATATACATTTTGCTTGGAAAATTAATATGCAATATTTTTATTTAGATCAATTCTATCATCGATTGCTATCAGGATGTGAAGACATTTTCAATCAGAATAACACAAAGTGTTTATGCAAGAATTGGCTACCCTACCTTTAAGCTGAGAGAGCCAAACAATTCAAGAAACAACATCAAGAAAAGGGTATACTCAACTTTTTTAAACCATGTTTACCAGATTATCTTTTTTCAACATCCAGCTTATCCAACAAAAATAATGAATGATGTAGTCAACACAACAGTGTGAAAAAAAAACAACAACAAAAAAAAACAGTTTAGGATAATCTTACCAAATACCTAAATTTAACAACCACCTTAAACTATTAATAAGCAGTAATTGGGAGTTTATTGAGGTGAAAGTTGCAGTTAATTGTGAGAATTGGACCCTAATCTACACAAATGAATGAATTCACAACACTGTAACACAATAGAAAAAGGCAGCAGTCTGAGACACCAGCAGAGGAAAAAACAAAGACACGCCTCAGTGAAGATCAGTGTATTTATCCTCCTCTCCTCCATGAGTCCCTGATGAGACCTTCCATCTGACACTACTTTACCTGAGACCAGAGAGAAAATGAACAGCTACTGCCACACAGTGGACTAACACACACGACACATCAAGGAAACTTGAACCATGTCATTTAGTAAATTCATTTCTTAAAGGTATAGTACACCCGAAAATAAAAATTCTGTCATCATTTACTCACCCTCAAGTTGTTCCAAACCTGTATGAATTTCTTTCTTATGCTAAACACAAATCAAGATATGTTGAATGTCTGTAACAAAACAGTTTATACGCTGATTTCACGCAGCTGTCACTTTGAAATCGCTCCTGTGGGAAGAAAACTGGAAGTGTCGCCTTTAATCATAGGAGAGTCGCGAATGGCGTATTGTTGTTTAATGTAGAAATTTGTTATTCTAAAAATGTACATACATTTCTTTCAGGGTTTAGACTATAAACACTGAACTTTATAAATTTATAAATATTATATATATATATATATATATATATATATATATATACTATATATATATATATATATATATATTCAGAACATAAAAAAGAAGCAGGAACAAACTGTATACCATATTGGATATTAACATTTAATATAGTTTAAATCGTGGCAGCAGCTTCAGGTTGGTAGTCCAAGACAATGTTGTCTATCTGTACTTCTGGGATTCTTCCCACCGGAGCCTCGCTTTCGATTTCAAAATGCGTATTGCCCCCATTGACTTCCATAGTATTTTTTTTTTTTTTGTTCCACACTAGTCAATGGGGCCAAATATGCAAGCTTGTTTCCGCCACAGAATGAAAAATAAAAAAGGTAATTGCGACTTTTTATTTCACAATTCGGACTTTTTTTTCTCACAATTGTGAGTTTACATCTCGCAATTCTGACTTTATTTCTCAGAATTGCTAGAATTCAGAATTACGAGATATAAAGTCAGAAATGCGTGATATAAAGTCACAATTGTGAGATATAAAGTCACAATTGCGAGATATGACGTCAGAATTGCTTGATATTAAGTCATAATTGCAAGATATAAAGTTAAGAATTACGTGATATAAAGTCGCAATTGCGTATTATAAAGTCAGAAATAAAGTTGCAATATAAAATGTCGCAATTGCGTGTTATAAAGTCAGAAATGCATGATATAAAGTCAGAATTGTGAGATTTAAACTATGAGGGGGAAAAAAAGTTAGTATTTTTTCCCCTTAGAATTGGCCTGATAACTCGCAATTGCGAGTTTATATCTCACAATTCTGAGAAAAGATGTCAGAATTTCGACATATAAACGCGCAATTGTGAGATAAAAAGTCAGAATTGTGAGATATAAAGTCACACTTCTGTCTTTTTTTCTCAGAATTCTGACTTTATAACACGCAATTGTAATTGTGAGATAAAAACTCGCAATTATTTTTTTATTCATTGGCGAAAATAAGTTTCCATACAAATCAACAAGTTTGGTTACCAATATTCTTATCTTCTTTTGTGTTCAGCAGAAGAGATACATTAAGGTTTGGAACAACTTGATGACAGAATTGTTATTTTTGGGTGAACTATCCCTTTAATTAAATTCTGTAGGCTAAGCTTATGTTGGTCGGTCGCTTTGTGTTGCTAAGCTCTAACAGCCGATCAATTTTACGACATTAACTAAATAAAAACCGTTTTCGAAATAAATTACAAACAGTTATAAAGCTGTTATAAAGCTGTTAGCGGGAATATCAACCACTCATGCTTCATTAACCGTGTTGTTCATGGAGCGACTCCGCCATTGGCTGGTTAACACGTCAATCAAACGCTCAAAGTTGCAGTAAAGTAGAGGAGCCAGTTTGGAAGAGGAAGTTGTCGGCTAATTTGTGAATAAATCGGGACAGTGAGATCAGCTTGACTCGCCATATCTTGGGGAAAGTTACTGTGTTTTGAGACAGAATGGAAGCCCGACAGGACAGTTCACCCATGGAGGCTTTCGACAAGGACGTGTTGGAAATGACTGTTGAGGATGTTTATGATATTTCCTACGTGATCGGCAGAGATTTATTAAAAGTCAACACAGGTGGCCGGGAATTCTCGGATTTACAGTTCAAAATCGTCCGTGTGCTGGAGATGTTTGAGACAATGGTGAACAAGTACAATCTGTCGATGGAGGAGCTGAGGATGGAGAGGGATAATATGAAGCGAGAAATGGAAAGAGTTGTAGCAGAAGGTTCAAGTGGTGACGTTAATACTAACAATGTGAGTGAGTGGGTTCATGTAAAGTTCAGAGCAAAATTCATAAGGTGTTTGTACACAATTTACACACACACACACACACACACACACACATATGTCAAATCGATTAATCCCATCTAACATAAAACTTTGTGTTTACACTATGTGTATGTATACTGTATTATATACACAGACATTTTCATATATGAATGTCTGTGTATATATAGTTTAGGCTACACACATATACAATATACTTATTTTGTATAAATCGAATCAACTTAACAACTCAAACAAATCAACTCAGTATATGGTCTAAATCCTGACTGAAATATTTGCAGATATGATTTCTTTCTAAAAAGGAAAACAGTTGTGAGGATAGTGCTTTTTCTAGTATTTTTGACCAAATATGGAGATTCAAGATCGGTCAATTTTTAACTAGTTCAATAGAATTAGGTTACTTTTTTTATTTAATAAGAGGTTTAATAACAGCCATCTTAAAGTTTTTGGTATGTATGAATTAATTTTAAGAAGAGGAGCTATGACTCCTAGATGAATTACTTTTAACATCTCTAACATGCGTGTTGTTGATTTAGATGATTTAACTAGTTTAGAATTAGATAATTATTTCTCTCCAATAGCATATTGAATGGTCTTGTTCCTCAGTGTGTCTATAACACAAAGTCTGATACTGTAGTAAATGGTTGCATGGTTATAATTTTCTCTTTAATAGTCTCTATCTTGCAAGTTTAGAAAGTCATCTCTAGTGTGCTGCTTAGAAACATTTTAAGTTGAAGCTTTATATCTCGTTAATTTAGCCAATGTATCAAATAAATATAAATAAGGGAGTCACAAAGTTTTTAATGCCTTTTTGTATGCAGTATCACTATCCTTCCACACAATGCGAAATACCCCTAGTTTTGTTTTCTTCCAGCTGCTTTCCATTTTTCTGGCTGCTTTCTTGAGGACCTGAGTGTGCTGCTCATTATATAACTCAAAGGGATCGTTCACTCAAAAAGTTGTCATCATATGCTTATATACGTATACATTATATACGTTACTAGTCTTACTGTGAACATTCATGTATACAGGCTATTTCTTTTTTTAACCTTGTAATCTTGTCACAAACGAGACTGAATATTTTGACTGTTATTTAAAAGGGCATATTTCCAGTTTGTGCAAACACTTATTTATACATAATTATATATATATATATATATATGTGTGTGTGTGTGTGTGTGTGTGTGTGTGTGTGTGTGTGTGTACACACTGTAAAAAAATATTGTTGGTTAACTTAAAAAAGTAAGTAACCTGGTTGCCTTAAAATTTTAAGTTCATTGAACTGGAAAAAGTGAGTTAATACAATGAAGGAGATTGATTTAATCATCAGAAACTCAAAATGATATGTTATCTGAACTAAATAAATTATTTAAGTTTATTTGACAAAAGAAAAAATGTTGTGATTACTACACTGTAAAAAAAATATTGTTGGTTTAACTTAAAAAAGTAAGTAACCTGGTTGCCCTAAAATTTTAAGTTGATTGAACTGGAAAAAGTGAGTTATTACAATGAAGGAGATTAATTTAATAATCAAAAACTCAAAATAATAAGTTATCTCAACTAAATAAATTATTATAAAGTTGATTTGACAAAAGAAAATATGTTGTGATAACAAATCCTGAAAATATTTTTTTACAGTGTGTATATACGTATATATATATATATATATATATATATATGAAGAGTTCAGATGCAAAAGCCTCTAAATGACATTTGAAATTTTCTTCTTTAATGATGATTTTTATCAAACTTATATATTTAAGTTCAGTAATTTCACTTAAATTTAATAGGTAATTATCATTGCAATTTAGTGAAATTACTGAACTTAAATATACAAGTTTGATAAAAATCATCAAATCATTTAGAGGCTTTTGCATCTGAACTCTTATATATATATATATATATAATTTTTGTATTTATTTTTTATTATTTTATAGGAAAGTATTGGGCCAAACAAACTAGTTGTCGACTTAAAAGACCCAAACAGACCAAGATTCACCATGCAGGAGTTAAAGGAGGTTCTGCAGGAGAGAAACAAACTCAAAGCCCAGCTTATGGTGGCCCAAGAGGAACTACAGCTCTACAAGAGGTAAACAAGTCGATTGATGCACATTTACAGAATTGCAGAGCAAAAAGAAAGAGATTTATAGCTGTTTTAGATTTGAAAATGAAAGTCAGGAAGCTCCACTGTTCTTCAAAATACATGCATATAGATTTGGATTTACATGAGGTCTAATGTCGCATCTGATGTGCTTTCAGTGGGGTCCTCGGGTCAGAGCAAAGCATGGTGGAAATAAAACTGGACACGCTTCCTCAGTCAGAACCAGAACCCTCCAGTATTATAGAGGAGAACAAAGAGAAGAGCACGATTCAGAAATTGTGAGTGTTTGCCCGTTTCTGCACAATGCCACATATCTTGAGCTCTGTGCATTTCCAGGTCTATCTCATTTTCACATTCAAATTATTATACTTATCAAGCTTATTCAACCAAAAGTAGCTATTAAAAATAGGGTTTGAGATAACATTAACGTATTAGTTGACTGTTGGGTTAAGGTTTGGGTAAACTGTGCGATTTATTATAGTCCTTTACGATTGTTGCTTGTCAGTATGAACATAATCGCTGTCAGTACGAACATAGTTGTCATTAAAGGAGTAGTTCACTTTAAAAATTTTGCTGATAATTTACTCACCCCCATGTCATCCAAGATGTCCACGTCTTTCTTTCTTCAGTCGAAAAGAAATTAAGGTTTTTGATGAAAACATTCCAGGATTTTTCATATAATGGACTTCAATGGGGTCCAAATGGTTACCAATGAACTCGTTCATCAAAATGAATGAATCTTTTTTTTCATGAATGAACGCAATGACTCAAAAAGATTTGTTCATTTTGATGAACTAGTTTGAACAGGAGAGTCACGAACGCGCATCACAGAACAGAGCAAGGCGAGCATTTGTGCTTATAAAACTTAACCTTTGTTATTTATTTTTTAAATGAGCGATCGTTTCGCTTGATAAGACCCTTATTCATCGTCTGGTGTTGTTTAAAGCTGCACTGAAACTCTCATTTGGACCTTGAACCGTTTGGACCCCATTGAAGTCCATTATGTGGAGAAAAATCCTTGATTGTTTTCATCAAAAACATTAATTTCTTTTCGACTGAAGAAAAGAACTGTGAACTGTGTTACACGTGGGATTGAACTGATAGCTACAAAGAAATCTCTAACGTTAATTTTGGTCATGGCCTGTCTTGAAAAACGAAGACACTTTGACGGACGTCGTAGGAGAAATCACACTGCAGGACTATGAGTCGAATCTTCTGTAAAATTTGATCGAAACGGTCATTAATCGGCTGTCGTGAAGTCAAACTAATGATCAAATACTTCATATTTTAGCCTAGGCTCAGAGGATTGTTTTAGGATTTGCCAAATTTGACGGCCAAAATCACACAGTGTGCACCCGGCTTTATAGTCAGTGTTTTGGGGGGCATCAAAATAAAGTGTTAGCAGATATTAAACGGTTTACTAATACTCCAATGAGAGTGTTGTTGCAAATGCACTTATAGTTAGTAGAATGTTTCAACTATCAAAATAAAGTGTTACCAAAAATAGTTTTAATCTTCAGTGTCGCATGATTCCTCAGAAATCATTCTAATATGTTGATTTTTCTTCTTACAAATGGAGTAAAATAAAAATGCAAGTATTGCAGGGTGTGTGTGTGTGTGTGCGAATCAGTAAAGTCTCATTTATTGAAGCCTCATGTGAGTGGCTTTACCAGTTGTGAGAGGTTTGGAGACTTGCCCACTGGAGTTTGCCCAGCTATCATGTACATTTGAATCATTATGATGCAGAGCGTTTCAAAGCGGCTTTGCATAGATACTGTATTTGGCCTGTATAGCTTTACAAGAAATGTGTCAAGTGAGCTAACCAAAGACAACTGTGACAAAGCACCTTTAAAGGGATGGTTCACTTTGAAATTAATTTTTGGTATGTTTTAGTTTACCTCAAGGGCATCCAAGATGTAGGTGTCTTTGTTTCCGCAGTATTTTCAATTTTGATATTTTTAGGTCAAACCGTTCTTGTCTGTCACTCATATAATGGAGGTCTATGGTCACCACCTCAAAGAGCATGCACAGAGAAGTCCAGATTAAACATGATTTAATGACTTGTAAATGTAAGTACACATTGATGGCCTAAGACACGAAACGAGCGGTTTGTGTGAGAAAACGAACAGTATTTATATCGTTTTTACCTCTTGTAACCACAGCCACATCCAAGTGATCTGAGGGCGCCGGAAGTGATCTCTCGCGCGTGTACGTCACTCATTGTTTACACAGAGATTTCAGAAGTGTTACCTTTCACTGTGAAGATCTAAATATATTTAGATATACAGGAAGTACGTTGAATTTTGAATCAACGTTGCTTGCGCAGACCGAAGCGCCCGCGGCCTCATATCACTTGGACGTGGCTGTGATTACAAGAGGTAAAAATGATATAACCACTGTTTGTTTTCTCACACAAACCGCTTGTTTCGTGTCTTAGGCCATCAATGTGTACTTACATTTACGAGTCATTAAAACATGTTTAATTTGGACTTCTCTGTGCATGCTCTTTGAGGTGGTGACCATAGACCTCCATTATATGACAGAACGGTTTGACCTAAAAACATCAAAATTGAAAATACTGCGGAAACAAAGACACCTACATCTTGGATGCCCTTGAGGAAAGATAAAACACATCAAACATTAATTTCAAAGTAAACTATCCCTTTAAGATGGAGAGAAAAACTGGAACAAATTATGTCCAAATTACAACAATATTTAGCTCTGTAAGTCAGTCACGTAGTCAATGAATAGAGTAAGTATGAATTCAGTCTTTGTGCATCTTGGGCATTTGATGTGTTAATAAATGGAAAAATATTTTTAAAAATTCACCAAATTTTATCATAATTAAACTTATTTGGTGGTGCAAATTTCGAAATGTTTATTGCATCACATTTCCTTCTTGCAGAATCAGTGAAAGTTTGCGCTTAAATGTTAAAAATGTTTATCAGCAGAGATTGAGCTTATTTTCTACAAATGTCTTGCTCTGAAATACAATGCATTTTTGCCTTAATGTTTCGAACCATTCCTCTTTTTCAGGTTCTCATTTCGAGGCAAGTAGTCATCTGCAAAACCTAACCAGGATTTAATACAACAAACCAAACGCACCCGAAACAAGCGAAGCCCTTTCCAGCAGAGCGAGTGACTTTTTTAACAATACTGACCCATTTCTGGCTGGAAATCCTTTGCCTAACTATTTTTTAAATGAGTTTGTTTTAACTTGGTGTTTGTAACTGTTCTCACTTACTTCATAATTGAATGTGAAGCCAAACATGAATGAGTAGATGTCAAAAACACAAATGTAACTAACATCCATTTTCTATTTTAGTTTTAATCAGTTTTAATTCAGTCCGGTTATATAATTAGCACAACGACACAGTTTGGAACTGATTTTGGTGACAATATATAGAAAACACCTCTGTTAACACACTTTTGGACAGAAAATATCCATATGACTTTGCATATCACTTTCCATTCCTAATATCAATAAACTAGGGATTGCAGAGTTAAATTTAAGAGGTACTTCAACTAAACTATTTTTTTTTGTACCAGGTAACAATATTTAATAAAACTCGATGGTATATGAAGTCATTAATTGTGGGCCATATGAATGTAAATATATATTTTTAACTTGTTTTTATTGGCCTGTACTAGTTCTAGAATTATATATAAAAAATGCTATTCTTAATATTTGGACCCTGTTGTTTGTACATGGATTAACATTACATGGAGTTGCTTAATATAATATTCCTAAGATTGAAATTCTTTATTAAATGTAAACAAACAAAAAAAGAGTATATCTAGCTCTCTTACATAAGAAATCAAATAATGTAAAATGATTTTTCTTGTTTGATCTGATATGTTCAACATGTTGAACTGGAAGACGAATGACAACATGAAAATCGAGTATTATGTATCAGTTAAACAGATACACATTTAATATCCAGCTTTTGTTGTTATAGGGTCCAGAAAGTACTTGTTTGGCATGTGATGATCTTGATTTCAGTTGCTTGCTCTTTGCCCATTGGATGTTTCATATCAATTTTTTTTTTACATGTTTGAAATGCAATAAAAATCTTTGGTCATAAAATTGAATAACCAGTCAAATTAATTTCTTATAGAAGTGTTTACAAAGCTCAGTTTTGTAGCGTTACGCTGGCGCCTAACAATGGGTTTTATTAATAAGTTTTTATTTGGATTGTAATCGGCTTTATTTCAACAATAAAATAGTTTCATGATTAAATTGCACTGCCTAAAACAATCATTGAACATTTGCAGCTGAACATTTAACATGTTTAATTTTAAATAAACGTATGCATGCTTCTGTACTGCTGCAAATCCTTATAAAACTCAACTAAGGTTTAAAGACAAAGGACTCGCTCACAATTAAAAAAAGTGGTATAATTTTGTCACAATTAAACATGTTATCCTATACAAAATGTACAGTAACTACACCCATTTGAATATCGTCTTATCCTTAAAGTCAAAGACTGATATTCTTAAACATTAAAATGAATAGTTCCCCCAAAACAAGAAGCTTTCGTCCTTTACCCACGTGTCACTCCACACATTTACATCGATCCCTCACAACACAAATTATGATATTCTATGATCCAATCATTGCTTTTTAAAGCTTAAAAATTTGAAAGTCTTCAAAATATCTCATGTTTTCCTCTGAAGAAAACCAAGAACATCATAAGTGTGAGTAAATTTAATTTGAGTGATCTTTCCCAAGCCATTAAATAGTTAGACAATGAGCTAAAACGGTTCCCATCATTCAACCTTAACCCAAGGTGTATTCATTTAAAAGTTCATTTTACGGTACCATCTATCATAGTCCACAATACTCCACTAGAAACGATCAGCAGAACTCCTCAAGCAAGAGTGCATTAGTGCTTGAGCCATGGGTGAGCGGCGAGGGCTTCTTTACTGCGGTCCCCGTAGTCATACAGCAGCTCCTCGTCCTCCTCCAGGTCTCTGGACGCCAGGAAGATGAGGTGAGGCGTGCCGTTTATAGCATGCAGTTTGGTCTGAAGGTTGCCGTTTTTACTGTGGTTGATCAGTCGGCCCAGACGGTGGGTTTCTTTGGTAGCGTCAACACTGGAAAAATGCACAAGCAATTATATACTTTGACTGTAATGCAAATTTCTCTATATTCCAAGTAAAAGCCAAAAAAAACACAACCCTGGTGTTTTAATCAGTCTCTTTAGTTCAGATTTCCTCGAGGGGATCGTCTATGGTCTAATGGACAAAAACTTGCACAATTTACATGACACAGACACAGCTTTCATTTCAGATAACTTTACCTTACCGAGGCTAGCTAACTTTGCCTTACAGAGGCTACTAGCTAACTTTGCCTTACAGAGGCTACACTAGCTAACTTTACCTTACCGAGGCTACTAGCTAACTTTACCTTACCGAGGCTACAAGCTAACTTTATCTTACTGAGGCTACAAGCTAACTTTACCTTACCGAGGCTAACAGCTAACTTTACCTTACCGAGGCTACAAGCTAACTTTACCTTACCGAGGCTAGCTAACTTTGCCTTACCGAGGCTACACTAGCTAACTTTACCTTACCGAGGCTAGCAGCTAACTTTACCTTACCGAGGCTACTAGCTAACTTTACCTTGCCGAGGCTACTAGCTAACTTTACCTTACCGAGGCTACTAGCTAACTTTACCTTACTGAGGCTACAAGCTAACTTTACCTTACCGAGGCTAGCTAACTTTGCCTTACAGAGGCTAGCTAACTTTGCCTTACCGAGGCTACACTAGCTAACTTTACCTTAACGAGGCTACTAGCTAACTTTACCTTGCCGAGGCTACTAGCTAACTTTACCTTGCCGAGGCTACTAGCTAACTTTACCTTACCGAGGCTACTAGCTAACTTTACCTTACTGAGGCTACAAGCTAACTTTACCTTACCGAGGCTAGCTAACTTTGCCTTACAGAGGCTAGCTAACTTTGCCTTACCGAGGCTACACTAGCTAACTTTACCTTACCGAGGCTACTAGCTAACTTTACCTTGCCGAGGCTACTAGCTAACTTTACCTTGCCGAGGCTACTAGCTAACTTTACCTTGCCGAGGCTAACTGTACCGAAGCTAACGTCTGTTATAGTTTCTATAGTCTTACGTTATAATCGTAACGTTACACCGTCATGCCTGAGTGTGTTGTACCAGACTGCACACAGGATCTTGGATCTTGCTCGCTGTGTCGCTTCCCGGGAGATGTAGTTCATTGGGCGATTTTCACATAAAACTAAATGTTACTCTTCTGTTTTATGACAAACTGCGACTTTCAGAATTATCTTTTAAAGTGACAAACATCATATGCGTAATTCAGGGCACAGTTCAGACAGATTAAAAATACAAGTTGTCTCTCGCCATTGACTACCATACATATTATTTCCGAAATAAGGTCCCATGAGCCGGAAGCGGAGGGGCGGGACTTAGGCTCTCTATACCTGTAAACCGGGCCATAAATAAAATGTCCAAATACTCACCAGTAGGTTTTATCGTGGTAGCGGAAATAGTACATGTAGCAGCCCGTAGAGGGATCCTGAGCGTATTGAGATTCTCTTGCTTTGGCATCAGCGATCTCCAACAAATCCCCATGGTACTCCACTACAAACTCGCCTTTCTTAAACGCTCGGTCTGCAAAGATCCCCCTTCCTTTTCCTTCAATACATTTCACCTAATTAAACATAGCAGATGCTTAAACCAAGGAATGACAGGTTTCACGTTACAACATTGTTAAAGTCTTACCTTGAGCCCCTCTTCCACATCATTTCTGATGAGATCATCAATGTGCTGCTGCTTTTCACACTGTTTTAAAACAACATGGCCATATTTAGCGCTAGATATGAAAAAAAATAAGTTATGAAATTCTGATTGAAAAATACCAGGTCAGAAATATATATATATATATATATATATATATATATAATAAATGGGTGAATCGTTCACAATAAGAGCTATAAAAAATAAAAATAAAAAATTGTATTACTACATTTTAAAACTTCCAACTAGGGATGGGGCCGATCCGATCCAGTATCGGTATCGGGACCGATACCAGCGTAATTCACGTATCGGATTTTTCCGATCCAACCTGCGGAGAAATCCGATATTTATGATCCATGTCTGCGCTTTAACGTTGGCTGCTGAAATGACTCCAAAAGGGATTCCCCGGGGCTGCTAGTCTGCTAGCTGGCTGCAAACTGTGGAATGGATATCCTGAACGGAGGTGCAGCTCAATCATAGACTGTAAAAAAATAGGGCTCAATGAGACACACAGACCCCCGCTCAAGAAATCCATTCCGCAGTTTGCAGCCAGCTAGCAGGATAGCATTGAGCTACCAATATGTTCGCTGTGTGGAAATCCTATGGTGGAAATACTTCACACTGGAAACACCGCAGCAGAGCAAGACAGCAAAATGCAATGTTTGCAAAGCCGTATAAATTAAACTAACGTTATTTGTCTGTGATGCATGTTTGCAATTCGCAGTCCAGAAGAGAGAGAGATCTCTCACGCGGTGCCACAGCACGCACAACACGACAGCCCTGCTTAATGAGTGACGACAGAGAAAACATAGCCTGGTTACACTTTAGATCTGTGATATTAGTCTGATTTCCAAAGATTAAAGAATATATTGAGGTAAAAAAAAACATTAAACAATAGCCGCATTCTGTGTAGCCAACTTCCTTCCCATCGCGGCGGTGCTCTGTCATTTCTCCGTAAAACTCAAACTTTAAGACAGAATCAGCACGATCGGTAATTGTTGTAAAATGCCGTCTCTGCTGTTGCTAAATTGCGGGACGCTTTTATTAATAAAAAGAGCTATTAAAAGCACAAAATTTGCGCAAGAGGGCGGCGCGCGCTCCGAAACAGACAAGCAAATTATACTTTGGGCTTCATATGCGCGTCTAAACGATCAAATGTAGCCTGCACAAAAATGTCAAAATGACCGGCTTGGAGATTATCACTTAACTACGTTCATTTTAGACATAAACGGTTTATGGAAATAGTTGGGAGAAAATATGGTGCATCAGTAGACTATGAAATCCGCACTAGTTCTTAAAGGGGCAGCAGTATAAATGTGACGATTGCGACATTACTGAGAATAAAACAACCAAAGGCAAAGAGAAAATCACTCACAGCTCTTGAATGAATAACTTCAGCTTTAATAAGCATAAATCTATCTATGATAAACTTTGCAGTGCTATTTTACTTTTGATTACTTTATTATAATTCTTTTTAGACGATATACCTGAATAATGTTAGTAGACCTTCCTGAAATTAAAGCACTGTGTAGGCCTGTATAATGCGTATCTTTGTTTAATTGTCTATCTATTGTTTAATATATCTATTATATATATATATATATATATATATATTGACATAGGCTACATACTTACGTATCATCCTTGCTTGTAGAGAGGTGTTTATTTCAGCATCATATAAAATCAACAATAATGATAAATAATGTTAAAGCAAACACAGCTCTGGTATCGGAAAAGTATCGGTATCGGCCGATATCCAAAGTCAGGTATCGGGATCGGATCGGAAGTGAAAAAATGTGGATCGGTGCATCCCTACTTCCAACCTTTAACTCAGCTTTGCTTTTCCTGCAACTTCGCCTTATAGGGTAATAATCTGTGACCTTTCGATTGAGTTCAGACTCTTTGCCTTTCAATCTGAAGAAAATAAGGCAAATACACATTATAAATAAACTTTAATAAAACAGCAACCTCGACACACAAACAAATTAGACTTACTTCCTGTCTGTTGACTTTTCACCATTCATTCTGTGCCCGGATTTAGTTTGCTTACTCGTCCCAGAATCTTTCTGAGGCGCATCAATCTGATCATTATGAGCACATTTAAGGATCTTGCCAGTGTTTTCTTGTTTCGGTGCATTGAGCTCATCAACATCTTTGACTAGCCAAAGAAACAAAAAAGTAGTAAGTAAAACAACTTTGACTATGATAAATGTGCATCTTCAATATGATATAAACAAATACCTTCACTTTGTTTGTTCGTGTCCACTGCAGAATTGTCTTCTAATATTGGGATGAGTGGGTGATTCCGGTGCGGCTTGTTTTGACTCAGACAACCATTTATTGTTAGCTGAACTTGGCATGTCTGAGACACAAATAGGTATTTTTTAAAGCAATATGCATTATTAACTTCTTTAAAGGAGTAGTTCACTTTAAAAAAAAAACTTTTGCTGATAATTTACTCACCCCCATGTCATCCAAGATGTCCATGTCTTTCTTTCTTCAGTCAAAAAGAAATTAAGGTTTTTGATGAAAACATTCCAGGATTTTCTCCATATAATGGACTTCAATGGGAACCAAACGGTTCAAGGTCCAAATGAGAGTTTCAGTGCAGCTTTAAAGGGCTTTAAACGATTCCAGACGATGAATAAGGGTCTTATCAAGCGAAACGATCGCTCATTTAAAAAATAAAATAACAAAGTTTAAGTATTATAAGCTAAAATAGTCGCCTTGCTCTGTTCTGTGATGAGCATTTGTGACTCTCCGGTTCGTTCTCGTTCATCAAAATGAAAGAATCTTTTCCCGAGTCAATTCGTTCATTTCGTTTGTTGAATGAACCAAATGACTCGTAAAAAAGATTTGTTCATTTTGATAAACAATTTTGAACAGGAGAGTCACGAACGCTCATCACAAAACAGAGCAAGGCGAGCATTTGAGCTTATAAAACTTAAACTTGTATTATTTATTTTTTAAATGAGCGATCGTTTCGCTAGATAAGACCCTTATTCATCGTCTAGAATCATTTAAAGCCCTTTGAACAGTTTGCACTGAAAGTGTCTTTTGGACCTTGAAACGTTTGGACCCCATTGAAGTCCATTATATGAAGAAAATCCTGGAATGTTTTCATCAAAAACCTCGACTGAAGAAAGAAGACAGGGATATCTTGGATGACATGTGGGCGAGTAAGTTTTTTTTTAAAAAGTGAACTACTCCTTTAAAGGGATAGTTCAACAAGCAAACAACAATAACAAAAAAAAGAGAAGCAGAAATCATCACTCCCCCTCATCATGTTGTTCCAAACCTGTTTGAGTTTCTTTTCCTTACTTTTTTTTTTTTTTTTTAGAAAAAAAGACAACATTTTAAAGAAGGTTGGAGATCCAACAGTTGATAGCTAAACCATTAACTTCCAATTAGGAATAAAAAAACAAAAATTGAATAGAAATCAATGCCGTCAACTGTCTGATGAACATAAGGGTGAGTAAATGACGATTTTCGTTTTTGGGGTGTTTTCTCTTTAAAGGTGCAATACCTAAGATTTTTGCATTAAAATATCCCAAAATCACAAGGCCAGTGTTATATATTTAGTAAAGATGATAACTCACAATATTCCAAATGTTTCAAACAATGTTTAAATCGCGAGAAAATTGAGATTTTAACCAAGGAAACGGCACGTGTCAGCAGGGGTGAGCTGGGAGTCGCGAGTCAATCGCGTCATATCCGCTTACCTCGGTTTCCGCTCTTACTACGTGTAGTCCTGGACAAATGCGGTAGTTGTAGTTGTGCGTTAGCGCCTATCAAACGGCAGCTTGTTTCGCGCATTTGTTATGGAATGGAGCACATATATTCTTTTCATTTATTCTCGGAATGTGAACTGTTGGCTGTAAAGGGGGTCGCACACCGGACGAGAAGCGCCGCGTCACGTTTAGGACAACTCCAGTAACGTTATCGAACACCGGACGTGCACTTTCTCATCAGTGTATGGCCAGCAATATTGTTATGTTTAATGACAGAAAATGAAGATAATGTCTGTTCTATGTTATGATTGTACTGTACAATTAAATACAATCGTTGCTGAGTCTGCATTCTGAAAACTTTACCTCAGATCATCCGATCACAGAATGAATTGAGAATCTCACGTGAAAAATCTAATAATAATCAGTAATTGTCATTCAAGCAGCTGATTTCTGTAAATGACTGCAAAACTAAATGCATAGATATTGCAGCATAGGGCAAAGTCAGGATCCATTAGCAACGGTTTGAGGCAAAAATAATTACAATTTTATATAAAACTATGTAAATGGCGCTCTGTGGCGCAGCAGGGTTTTGAACACGGTCCTGAAACGTTGCTGGGTGCCGCGGACAGACGCCGAATGGCGCCGCCGGTATGTGTACACTTATAGATAATAATGTGTTCGAATAATTATGTGGTGCAACGCGGCGCTGCAGCTTCTCGTCCGGTGTGCGACCCCCTTAACGTTAATTTTGTGAAACTGTAGCTGTGGTTGAATACTTACACGACATGAAAAGATGTGTCAAATGTACATTGCAGACATCCCAAGTCTCCCGGATCTCCCGCATATTGATAGCGTTTCCCTGATGCCCGCAAATTAGTTCAAATCTCCCGGGATATAATGTTAGAGCGAGACATACTGCGCGCATAACATACAGCGCGCTGCGCGTGCACTGTACAGAGGGAGAGACTTTGCGTTTGTGCCTCGCGAACGCGAAAGTTAGCCTTCCCTCCCACCCCCACAATCTTGTTATCGAAATATACCTCCCGGAAATGAATTCTTGCAGGTTGGGATAACTGACATTAAATTGATTTTTTATTTTTATAAAGTTACCAAGGAGGGCCAACCACGTCAACTCCTTGCGAGAGACCTGCCCCTTCAAACCCTCTCCACCATAGCTTCGTCCAGTGACTCGTACAGTAACATCTGTGATAACTAATTTACTTTTAAACCTGACTTTTCTTGCACGGTTATTTCAGTTTAATGAAATACAAGCATGTCATTAAACGCAACGTTTATAGAAATCGAACTTTACCTCATCCATGACAACTAATTTTCGATTCCCGTCTGACTGATTTATCCACGGTGGAGTTGAAAACAACAGTTCCCATCATTCCGCGTTCCTCCACGGCGTCATCAAGCAAAGCCGTTGTTGTTGTTTTGAATGTAGCGCCCTCTAGCGGCATCTAGATCTTAGGTATTGCACCTTTAAGGTGATCGATCAGTAACGTTAGTAAAATACATTTAGAATTGCAGACGAATCTCTCCTACCGTTGGCTTCCCGTGTTGGTTTTCTTTAGCCTGTTCAGCCTTCTCGTCGCCAGGTCTTCGTTTGGTGGACTTTTTGCCTAATGAGTAAATAAATAAAGCTTTACAAAATATTATGCGTATAAATGCTGCGACTAACGTCAGGATTCGAGCAGCATACATTGATCGCAAATATATAACGGTAGCTTAACGAAACAGCAAGGTCATAGCGTCACTAAATATCAGATCGATTCTTCTAATTATCATCGTTTTTCACAAACAAACAGGTGCACGTCTGTAAGTCACATGCTAATTTTAACCGTATTTATTATTTTACCTTTTCCCATCTTGGATTCGATTTCCACCAACAATCAGATAGGGTTATAAACAGCACAGCATGCTGAGATAAATAACTTGACGTCAGGACGCCTGGGGTTTTTAAATATCAATTCGGTAGCGTTCATTGGTCGAACTCTTGTAGAGTAGGCGTGTGATTGGTTTAAGAAACGCGGAAGTGCTTCCTGCGTACTTCCGGTTTGATCTTTTTAATGTAATTTATTCATTCATTGATTTTTATTCAGTGCCAGAAGAACAAGAGGTATACTCGCATTATGACTTTAACATTAGCTGCCAGAAAAGAATCTTTTTTTCCCCCCTGGCAGCTAATGTTAAAGTCATAATGCGAGTATTATTAATTTCCAGTCCTTTCAAAGAACATGTTTTTGTGAAAAAAATAGCTTTTTCAAAAAAGTTTGCTTTGAGCCCATTTCTTTTTATGTATATGGTATTTTCCTAATAAAATAAATAACTGTATAATATATGTTGTTCTTTATTTTCCAAATTGTCATTCTGAGTTTAAAAAAGGGCATCAAATACACTAATTCCTCACCCCTACGGTGAGGATAATGTTGGATGTATAAATCAGCCTTTAGGTGCTGTTTGATTCTTGTTTATTAACCAGTTTAATCTTTCAAACGTTGCATACTCAACAACAAAACCCTTAGATTTCAGTTCAATAAAACAGGGACAAAAATACACACACAAGCTTTAAAGTTTCCACTGTACACAAAATATTAAAGCCCCTGTTTCTTAATTTAAAGATTAAACTGTTGAAGTGGTTCTGTCCATTGTGTTTAATTCATAAGAAAAAAAGGGATGAAATCATGTGCACCTCAGCATTTCTCATCTTCTTGTATGAATCTCAGCATTTCTCATCTTCTTGGTCTGAGCAGAGCATCTCCTTAAATCGTCTTTTTTTCTCCATGTTTTCATTTACTCTCTTCCGTTTGTCCTGTTTCCTTTGCATGGATTCCTTTTTTATTTTCAGCAGTTCACTTTCCTCACCCTTGTATGCGACGTCCAGTTTCTCACGTAAAATCTCTCGTGCTCGTTTTCTGTTCAAATCCACAGATCTGGTCTGGTGGCACTGCAAGAGAATACGAGATCCTTTTATTATAATAATAGTTTGGTCAGAATAGGCCACACAATGACACATATAGGCTTCACTGTGGGATTTGGGATAGTCAAGATTTAGAATTACAAATAGATATACACTTTTATTGATATATCTTTTGAATAACTAGGGCTAAAGTTATTTATTTCTTCTCTTCATTGATTGTATCAATGTTTATATTGATAGGCCATTTGTCAGGAATCAGGATCACCCATTGTGCGAGTTGATGAATGTTTATATGTGAATAAAAGCCCAAATTAAATCTGTTCATCATATGAATCAACCGAGTCTCTTCAGAAAATTTAGACTAAACCACTCAATTCATTTTTACGATCTCTTTAAGAACTTTTTGAAGCGTCAAAATGGTAGTTGCGTAGCTGTCAATGGAAGGACAGAAATCTCTCAGATTTCATCAAAAAGATCTTCATTTGTATTCTGAAGATGAATGAAAGTCTTACGTTTGAAATGACATGATTAATGACTTTTTTTAAGGTGAACTGTCTCTTTAAGATCATTAACGAACTTACCTTCACGACGATACCAGTAGGAATGTTTATTTGTGAATAAAAGCCCAAATTAAATCTGTTCATCATATAAAGCGATCGAGTCTCTTCAGAAAATTTAGACTAAACCACTCAATCCATATGGATTAGTTTTATGATCTCTTTATTAACTTTTTGAAGCGTCAAAGGCAGGTTGCGTAGCTGTCAATCAATGGAAGGACAGAAATCTCGCAGATTTCTTTAAAGGGATAATCATTTGTATTCTGAAGATGAATGAAAGTCTTACATGTTTGAAATTACATGATTAATTATTATTATTTATTTTTAGGTGAACTGTCCCTTTAAGATCATAAACGAGCTCACCTTCACGACGATACCAGTGGGGATGTGTTTAAGCACGACGCAGTTGCTGGTTTTGTTGGTGGCTTGTCCTCCAGGGCCAGATCCCCGAACAAACTGTTCCTCAAGGTCTTCCTCGTCTAAAACTGGCAGGTCAATCTGGTATTTCTTACCAGCAGCGAAAACAAACGGCCATCCTATTAATCTCCAGTGACTCTGTGGAGAAAGTATCGTCATGTGTCCAATGTTTATCATTCCCAGCTTCAGCTTCCAGACGGAGAAAAGCCGGTGACTGACTAAAGTCATCATCCCTCAAAGTTTCCCCTTGTAGAAACACATAAGGACTCGCTCAACCCAATTAAACGTATTCAAGTAACAAACCTGAAACGAAACTACAGAAATATCAGACACTGTACTGTACTAAATACACAACATTACTTCTTCTTTCATTATATGATGATTCACACACTATGTGCACATTGCCATCTACTGGTCTGTTACACAATCAGAGATAATGTTAATAATATAATAAGTTATTCATTGTGGTTATGTAATTATGCTGCTTCTATTAGTGCACTAACGTGTTTATAATCAAATCAAATAGACAATGACTTCGTTATTTCAATTAACATTTAATGTAATATTAAAATAAAAAATTATTTTACAAAGGCAATTTGCACTCTCCATATAACCCTTGAACTATTATTGTTTAGTCTGAACTGCTGAAGTGGAGGTTGGTCAAGAAAACATCATCAGAAAATAACATGCACAACTTATGGATATGGACATGAAACATTATTTCCAGGCATTTATACTGACGCTCCGATCAAGATGATGCATATAGTATATAAGAATTTGAATTTGAATGCATTAAAGATGTGAGTGTTGTAAAACTTATGTATTTGAAATAAGTTTCTGTTAATAATCACCGACATTTTACGTTTCATATTTCCTGCATAATTTCATACATACAAACTATATTTTGTCATTAGTAGGAACACTCATCTGAAGGATTTCTGGATGTCTGCAGTAACAATTCATTACAGACTCTCATGAGCGACACGACTTATATGCACTTATTCCTAAACATACTGTAAATTCATTTTGAAATGTAGTGAATTCAGTTTTGATGCAGTCAGCTCTTATTTTTAATAAAGAAAACCAACATGCATAAAGATATTTTATTGATGTCGCAGCAGTCCTCTGGTCTCATTAAAGGTAAAACCATAAACTGATGCAGAGTTTTAATGGCAAAGAATACAATCAGACAGAAAATGACATTATTTACAAATAAATAAGCCATTAAAAAAGTCTTTTGCAATTTACAGATGAATGAGAGACAGTCTCTTCCTGATTTGAAGGAACATTAAATATGCAAAGTTATTAATTACCCTCATTTGGTAATTTCCAGTTTTATTCAACTCCTTAGTCTGTAGTTCACCTGAAAAATGAACATCTGAGAGCAAAATATCATTCGCACACCACATTTAGTCAAGGGAGAGAAATACAAAAGGACTAAGGAATTGTTGGATTCTTGTAGAAATGCAGAAGTCTTTGGATCGGCCAGGACTTGTCATAAAGGATTAGTTCAACTTCCTGATCATTTACTCTCCCCCACGTCATCCAAGATGTTCACCTCTTTCTTTCTTCAGTCGAAAAGAAATTATGGTTTTTGATGAAAACATTCCAGGATTTTCTCCATATAATGGACTTCAATGGGGTCCAACGGGTCGACGGTCCAAATGTGAGTTTCAGTGCCGCTTTAAAGGGCTTTAAACGACACCAGACGATGAATAAGGGTCTTATCTAGACAAGCCAACGCTCATTTTATACAAAAATAAACATTTATATACGTTTTAACCACAAATGCATGTCTTGCACTAGCTCTGTGATGCGACACACATTATAACAACATGTTGAAAGGTCAAGCTTGACGCAGGTGTAAATACCAACCCAGTGTTAAAGGAGTAGTTCACTTTTAAAAAAACTTTTGCTGATAATTTACTCGCCCCCATGTCAGCCAATATGTCCATGTCTTTCTTTCTTCAGTCAAAAAGAAATTAAGGTTTTTGATATAATGGATTTCAATGGGGACCAAACGGTTCAAGGTCCAAAAGACAGTTTCAGTGCAAACTGTTCAAAGGGCTTTAAACGATTCCAGACGATGAATAAGGGTCTTATCTAGCGAAATGATTGCTCAATTAAAAAATAAAAAAGTTTCAGTTTTATAAGCTCAAATGCTCGCCTTGCTCTGTTCTGTGATGCGCGTTCATGACTCTCCTGTTCGAACTCGTTCATCAAAATGAACGAATCTTTTTTTGTGTCATTTGGTTTATTCAACAAACGAAATGAACGAATTGACTCGGGAAAAGATTCGTTCATTTTGAAAAAAATGAGTTCGGACAGGAGAGTCAGGATCACACATCACAGAACAGAGCAAGGCAACCATTTGAGCTTATAAAACTTAAACTTTGTTATTTATTTATTAAATGAGCGATCGTTTCGCTCGATAAGACCCTTATTCATCGTCTGGTGTCGTTTAAAGCCCTTTGAACAGTTTGCACTGAAAGTGTCTTTTGGACCGTGAACTGTTTGGACCCCATTGAAGTCCATTATATGGAGAAAATCCTGGAATGTTTTCATCAAAAACCTTAATTTCTTTTCGACTGAAGAAAGAAAGACATGGACATCTTGGATGACATGGAGGTGAGTAAATTATCAGCAAAAGTTTTTTTGAAGTGAACTACTCCTTTAACAAAGCGTACAGGCAAAGACTAAACATTTGAACATTTTTGATCCCAGCCGAGGAATAAGTCTTATCTAGACAAACCAGCAGCCATTTTATACAAAAATAAACATTTAACCACAAATGCTCGTCTTGCACTAGCTGTGATGCGCCACACATTATAGTAACATGTTGAAAGGTCAAGCGTGACATAGGTGTATGTACCGACCCTAGTTTATAAAGAGAACGTGCAAAGACTAAATCAATTTGCCTAGATAACTCCCTTATTCCTCGCCTGGGATTGTTTTGAGACTTTGAAGCTGCACTGAAACTCTCATTTGGACCTTGAACCGTTTGGTCCCCATTGAAGTCCATTATATGGAGAAAATCCTGGAATCCTGGAATCCTTCGACTGAAGAAAGAAAGACGTGGACATCTTGGATGACATGGGGGAGAGTAAATTTAATTCTGAAGTGAACTAATCGTTCCTATCCGCCACTTCGCTACCTGTTGATCCCCAGTCTCTTCTGGAAGGCATCACCATCGCCCTTAGTGGCTTGCTGTGTGAAAAACATCAAGACAACAATGACATGTCTCACAAATCTGCAGAAAACATAAACATAATGCTTCAGAAAGACATGTCATGCACCTTGTTGATGTCTTTGTGTCGCTCCTTGGTGACAATTTCTTCCAAAACTTCCCCATCGCCTCTTATAAGCCTGTGTAAAAATGCATCATGTTAACGTTTTATTGCCTTGTGGATGTAGCAGGTTGATGAAACTTATACTAAATAGTGATTTGACGGTTTAACCTGGTGCGCCCGGTCTCGGGGTCGACGACACGGCGGATGATGCTTTGCCTCGCATCGTATTCTTCCTTTGTCATCGGTCTCTTGGTGCAGAAAGTCTCCTTCTGTTCGTCAGTCATGACTACAGGACGAGAGAAACCGCATTTAATCTACAGAAAATGTTTTTTTAAAACACACATTTCAGTAATAGTTTACTAAAAAGGTTTAATTTGTTAATATTAGTTTACTACACTATTTGGCATGGATTCATGATGGAAAAATGCATTTAATAATCTTAGTTAATGTTAATCTCAGCATTTACACAAAAAGTTGTATCTGTTAATATTATGTAATGGACCGGAGATGACATGAACTAACACGGTATCAGCAAGGTTTTTTAAAGTCAGATTTAAAGACCTGCACAAATAAAATTAATATAATAATAGCATATCGGCAGGGTAGTGCAATGTCTATGGAAACATTAAAGTGTTAACTATGATTTTTAAACAATTTTACAGTTCAATAAAATTATAAACCTCACATTTCGGCTTTTTTTTTTTTAGTCCCCCTGTAGTGAAAATCCATTTTTTAATGTTGTTTATACGTCTATGTGGGGTTATAATATGCTTTAGGTCAAACCATGTGTAAATTCATAAGTGGACAGCATTGCCGAGTATTTTCTCCTTAAAACTGCAGTGAACCAAAGACAGTCTCGGTTTGAAATCGCTGGTGTTTCTGACATCACAAACGACCTTGTAACCAATCAGATCAACGAGTGATCGTCAACCAGTGGATCTCTGAGCTGAGTGAGTGAGTGGAGGCGGGGTTCATTTGGATATTCATAGAACCACGTATACGAGGCAAGGGTGTCGAGTCACATTCAGGCTATTTTAAGGCATGAAGGTTTTTTTCCCATGGAAAAAAATGCTTAAATATGTCATTTTGGTGATCAAAGATTAGTTTTAAGGGGTTAAATGATTGACTACAGGGGTACTTTAAGAAAAGGGATGATTCAAAAGTATAAATATGAATTTATACTGCGTATAAATGCATAGGTTGCACTGAATGAAAATGCAATTTTACTCTCTGACAGTAGGTGGCGCTTATGAAACATCAGAAATACAGCGGTTACCCCAGTATAAACTTATAAACATGATCTGCGCGCCGTCTGAGAAGCGGATTTCAAGAAACGTGCTTTAGATGTGTGCGCGGAATACTTCTAGTTGTATTTTTATAAATTAAAGTAGTAGTTCACTTTTAAAAAAACTTTTGCTGATAATTTACCCGCCCCCATGTCATCCAAGATGTCCATGTCTTTCTTTCTTCAGTCGAAAAGAAATTAAGGTTTTTGATGAAAACATTCCAGGATTTTTCTCCATATAATGGACTTCAATGGGGTCCAAACGCTTCAAGGTTCAAATGAGAGTTTCAGTGCAGCTTCAAAGGGCTTTAAATGACACCAGACCATGAATAAGGGTCTTATCAAGCGAAACGATCGATCATTTAATAAATAAATGACAAAATTTTAAGTTTTATAAGCTCAAATGTTCGCCTTGCTCTGTTCTGTGATGCGCGTTCGTGACTCTCCCGTTCAAACTCGTTCATCAAAATGAACAAATCTTTTTTCGAGTCATGACTCGAAGGGTCCTAGATAAGACCCTTATTCATCGTCTGGTGTCGTTTAAAGCCCTTTAAAGCTGCAGTGAAACTGTCTTTTGGACCTTGAACCGTTTGGACCCCATTGAAGTCCATTATATGGAGAAAATCCTGGAATGTTTTCATCAATGACTCGCATTGTAAAGTGGGGACCGTGCTGTAAAGTGTTATCATAACTTCTTATCTTTTTGTCCGTTAGGCATTGGTGTGTATGTTGCGAACACATACCAGGGCCGGGTTCTTTGGTCTCTTCATTCAGCCAGGTCTGCAGGAACGGTGAGAGCTGTTCTTCAGAAACACGAGTCGGTACAGAAGCTTCTCTCGCAGCTTTCAGCGCCAACTTCTTTTGCCGCTTCTTTTCCTTCTTCTCCCTTTTCTTTTCACGCTTCAGTTTCTTTTCTTCTCGCCGTTTCTTTTTCTTCTTGGCCTTTTTTTCTCTGGACGAGGAAGTGGAGCTTGAAGACGACGAAGAGCTGGAGCGGCTCCTCTTCATCCTTTTCTTCTCTAATTTCAGACCAGAATTTGAGGCACATGTTATACTGCGTGTACACATTACTATTTGTTCATCTCTCAATCCTTATTGCATTGCATTATAAAAATTAGAATATTGTGCAAAAGTTCATTTATCTCAGTAATTCAACTTAAAAGGTGAAACTAATATATTATATAGACTCATTACATGCAAAGTGAGATATGTCAAGTCTTTATTTGTTATAATTTTGATGATTATGGCTTACAGATTTAAAAAAAAAACCAAATTGTGAAAAGGTTTTCCTAAGCTATAATCCATTATCATCAAAATGATAATAAATAAAGGCTTGAAATATCTCACTTTGGATGTAATGAGTCTATATAATATATTAGTTTCACCTTTTAAGTTGAATTACTGAAATGAACTTTTGCACCATATTCTAATTTTCCGAGTTTCATCTGTATGCTTTGAAAATACAGTGCTTTAATCATAAAACTCAGCATTTAAACATCATTTTACTAAGACATATTATAGGAAGATACAGAATGACGATTGATATTTATATGCTTTTTAATAAGTTAAGTCTCATTAACTTACAAGCGATCAGAAATTCATCTTACTTTTTTGAGCAACTGCACCAAATTGTATATTTTTGCTCAGTTTGGGCCTCTGAACAAATTTGAGGTGTTTTTTCCCCCTCTACTATATGATTTTTTTTTTTATTTTGTCTAAAGGTTCAATTAACTCTTCGATTTATAAGTAAAAAAAATAGATTTTTTTGACTATTACTTCATATGTCAGCCATCAGGGTCACACAAATGACAGAATTTTCTTTTCTTTTTAACACAGTCGTCAATATAGGTGTAATAAGAGCCCATTCATTCCCTTTCTCTCACCAGTGGACCGTTCATGCTTCTTCTGGAGGCTTGGACTGGGTCTCCGGGCGCTTGATGATGATGATAAGCTTTGGGATTTGCTCTCTTCTCCGGTTCTGATCTTAGATCGTCTTTCAGCGTCACTCCCTCCCATCAGTAATAATCGACTTGCCAAGCTGTCGGGAAAGTAGCAGTCCTGATTCGTTACTGTTTTAAAGCAGTATGCTCTTGTAATAAATGTGATTGCTATAAATCTGCAGGTAAAAACAAACAATTCAACATATCAAGTATACTATAGACTTTTGATAACACTTAATAATAGGCTCAATTCGTTTACATTATCTAATGCATTACTTATACACTCATAAAGGTTTTTTTCTTTTTAAGAATTACGCAATTTACTTAATAGTAAAATTCCTACAAATTGAATTAATGATTGTTCGAATTATTCAATTAAATAACGTAAGGATTATTACATTCAATTTGATCGAATTTTTACTATTCATTAGGCTTTTTGTCATGTCATGATATTAAAAAACTCGAGATATTGAAGGAAATGTAATGATGACTTTCTTTGCTGTCATAATTTCGACTTTTCATTATGATTCACAAAATCTTTTTTTATTATTTTTTTTTTTTTACTTGTGGCTGAAATGGGCTTTCCATAAGTCTGTGTGCGCAAGCAAGGTACGATAAATGTCATAAGCAGCCACATTATGTAGTAATTAAGATGGTTACTTACAAGAAACGTATCAACAACAGTAAAGTGTGTGTGTGATTGTGCAAGCACACTGCATTTAGACAAACTATATTGTATGAAGCGCAAAAAGCTGACATATATGGTCGTTATGAGGACCAATACAACAAAATATACATCCTTATAAACTCCTCTAGTGTTTAAGTCGAGAGCACATTTAATAAGTCTGTATAACCGCAGAAAGTGTGTGTATTTATTTGCCACAGGCCCGGAACTGCATGGCCTCTAATAATCTCAAATCAAATGACGACAGCACAAACTTCATCTTAATCATAGGGACCAAATAAATAACACCTATTAATACTTACTCGTCCACCAGTCTAAAATTCCTTTACTTTCTGCTTTCTAATAAGATATTTAAACCCGAAGTCTGTAGAGAACCGTAATGTGCACTCCGCAGTATCAACAACAGAATGTCGGATATCCGGTTTCGTGATGTTTCATAATTAAAGTTCCAGGCGTAATTTTTTTTCCCATTTATTCTATATATTTACAAAATAATCTTAGTAATAATAATAATAAATAAATAAATATAAATAAATACACACATATATATATATATATATATATATATATTATTTATGTAAGTTTAATATTTATATATACACTTTTATTATTTAAATGCATATATATATATAATATAATATATATTATATATTCAAAAATGTTCTTTAAATTTACTATTGTAAATGCATTTGGCTGATGGATTTATCCAAAGTGACTCATTGCATTCAAGGTGAATTTGATCAGTTCACGCCTGACCTAGGAATAAATCCTTGAATAAAACATGAACTACCATACATGAATATTATCAATAAACTACATAATCATAATAGAAGTCAGAATTCCTAAGTTTTAACAAAACACTTAAGGGTTTCAAACACAAGCAGGCTAATATGATTCAAATAAAACATAAGGTTGCATATTACGCTTTTAATTTCATGTCTGGAAGGCATTACACGTTAGTAACAGATTTCAGTAAGACATCGGAACATACAACTAAAAAGAAAAGAAAAAAAAGCACCAACCTGCCAAGATTTTTCTCTCGATAGGAGGATATAAATAAAATAAAGTAGTGATGGGTCAGTCAATTCAATCACAAATATTCCCTAGACCGTCATTGCAAAGGTCATTTGGTCAGATATCTTTCATGCTGACTCACTATTGACCAGAATTAGCCATGTGACTCTTTCCACACACACTCACATCTGAAGGTAAATGCAACGACACTGACTGCAGTTGCACTAGAAACAGTGTTTCTCATGAATAAATATGCTTCAAAACATCTGGCAATATCCTATTTTAATACTTAAACATACAAAATGCTGAAAAAATGCAAAACTGTAACAGAACAAAACATAATAGGGCTGCACAATATATCGAAATATCACAAATGTATATATCGCAATAATGTGCAATAACGGGTCATGAACAAGTTTGCTGAATAACTTTTGTAGCTTAAATACGAATCAATATAGATTTAATTCATACAGTGAAATGTATTTCTACATTTGATTATTCAAATAACCCTAATGTAGGCCTTCCTGAAACGCACCGATGTTAAAATAACACTTCTTATGCTTTCAGAAGTTGAAGGGATGTTTTCTTGTCAAAAAAAAGAATGTGAAAAACCTTTGTAGGATATATAATTTAAGTTTATTTTACACACTCACATAGCACATTATTTGCTTAAAAAAGTTATCGCATTTTTCTTCAATATCCTGCAGCCCTAGTGCATGAACAAAAGTTCACACGTGTCTAATGCTTGGCGATGTAACAAAAAAAACAACCAAAAAAACACTAAATATATATTTTGTTTAAAATATCTGAATGAAAAAGCACATTCGTTTTCTCAAACCCTTGAATATATATATGTTTATCTAAATAAAAATAGCATTTAAAGAAATTGCCTTTCCACTTGGAGATCCTCAAAATAAAGGTGGAGTGTGGAATGTGAAGCGAGCCGAGACGGAGCGCGTTATGAGGACGCTACCATCCGCACACGCTGAGGGGGGGTTAAAATCACATTTTTAGCTGCCTTGATGGTGTTTTTCATCAGCATGGCTACAGTCATTGGTCCAACACCGCCTGGAACTGGAGTGATGAAGCTGGCCTTCTTTCGAACACCTGTGGAGACAAATTACAAGTCATGCCAGAACACTCCATACAAGCAGATTTACAGTACAGTCAGACCAGTAGGAGAACACCCCTCTTCATGTTGTCCCATTAACTTAAACCTTGATTAAAATACATTCAGAAAAAGAGCGAATAGAACTACATGTTAACAATTAATTTAAAGGAGTAGTTCACTTTAAAAAAAAAAAAAATTGCTGATAATTTACTCACCCCCATGTCATCCAAGATGTCCATGTCTTTCTTTCTTCAGTCGAAAAGAAATTAAGGTTTTTGATGAAAACATTCCAGGATTTTCTCCATATAATGGACTTCAATGGGGACCAAACGGTTCAAGGTTTAAAAGACAGTTTCTGTTGTTCAAAGGGCTTTAAACGATTCCAGACGATGAATAAGGGTCTTATCAAGTGAAACGATCACTCATTTAATAAATAAATAAATAAAAAATTAAGTTTTATAAGCACAAATGCTCGCCTTGCTCTGTTCTGTGATGCGCGTTCGTGACTCCCCTGTTCAAACTCGTTCATCAAAATGAACAAATCTTTTCCCAAGTCAACTCGTTCGTTGAATTAACTAAATGACACGAAAAAAGATTTGTTCATTTTGATGAACGAGTTCGAACAGGAAAGTCACGAACGTGCATCACAGAACAGAGCAAGGCGACCATTTGACCTTATAAAACTTACACTTTGTTATTTTTTTTAAATGATCGATCGTTTCGCTTGATAAGACCCTTATTCATCGTCTGGAATCGTTTAAAGCCCTTTGAACAGTTTGCACTGAAAGTGTCTTTTGGACCTTGAACCGTTTGGTTCCCATTGAAGTCCATTATATGGAGAAAAATCCTGGAACGTTTTCATCAAAAAAACTTAATCTCTTTTCGACTGAAGAAAGAAAGACATGGACATCTTGGATGACATGCGAGTGAGTAAATTATCAGCAAAAGTTTTTTTTTTTTTTTAAAGTGAACTACTCCTTTAAATTGCAAGGCAGCATAAGTTTTAGTTTAGCTTCTGCTGCATAAGTATTGTCACGATTTGACTTCGTGTCATGTTTCGAATCAACACACCAAAAAAACATGGGTTTTGCTTAGTAAAAGGTGGCTATATTACTATATTGATATATTTAACATCACATAATACACTATATAAAGTATTTAAATTACATAATTAAGTCAATAGGATATTTTTTAAACAAAGCTTTTACAAAGTCTTAATGTTGTTTTATTGGCTCTACTTGAACAGGTTCATGCTTGATTGTTGATTATTCTCCTCATATTCTCCATTGTTGCGGCTCCTCTCTTCCCAGTCTGTCAGTAACGCTCTGTTCATCAAGCCCCTCCTTTTGAAAAGCACACTGTGCTCTGATTGGTCGGCTGGATCGGTGTGTTGTGATTGGTCGAGCACTTCAAGTGTGCTTGGGAAATGTCCCGCCCCTTTCCATAACCGCCAGTTTAACACACTACTAACTAAGCGAACCAGGCCCCTCCCCTTTATTCTGCGCATGAATTATTATAATGAGGAATATTGTGTCGTGTTCGTTCCCGGAAGAAACTGTAGTGACAATGACACTGATATAGAGAATAACTGGAGCTTTTTTAACATTACACACTAACGAAAGATAAAAAAGATAAAATAAATCACCCAAGACTGATATTATAAGATATTTACAACTGTTGCCTTGCAAACACAAAGATTAAATGAACTGAGAAAGTGTGAAAGGCATTCAGCCTACTATTTTAGCAACTACAGAAAAATCACACACCTAGTTGCATTTCCTTCTTACCTTCAAAGTCCACATCACCAACAAGTCTGTTTTTCCCAGTCAAGGGGTCCAATATTCTGTTGATCCCAACATCTATAACAGCGGCGCCCTCCTTTATCATATCAGCAGTGATGAGGTTAGGAATACCTGAGGGGATCATGGTGTTCGTCAGTCACATTTTGGGGTGAACTATCCCTTTAAGATCAATTCCATTTGCAAATTGAAATCCGTACCCGCAGCAGCAACAACGATGTCCGCGATTTTTGTGTGCTGACGGAGCTGTTCTTTGGGAGTGTACCGGTGGGAGATGGTCACTGTGGCATCACCTGAAACAAAACAGGCAATTATATTAATTCCTAACCAAACCTCATCAGAAGTGGACGTGCTTTTGCTTTATTTTCTCACCTCCGGGCCGTTCGTGTTTTCCGTCTGTGTGCAACAGCATTGCGATGGGCATTCCTACGTTCTTGGAGCGACCGGCCACCAACACGTTCTTACCCAGCGTCTCTATGCCTACGCGAAAAAAAGATCAATAATTTGCATCTGACATTTTATATCATGTTTGTTCTGCCTGAATATTTGACTCTGATTTAGCCTGGATTTAGCCCCGCCCACAACATTTGAGTCTGGACTTGATCCGTTGTGAAGCACTCCCGAACCAAAGCTGTTCGGATCAATCAAATTGTCAGGGCGGGGTTTATACGGTGATGGACGGATGATCAACAGTAACGTAATCATCACGTCGCCAAAGAGCGCTTGGGTTGAATTCGTTTACATAAAGAATGGCTGCCACTGGAGAACTGAGATGTGTAGATTCAGCCATTACGTCTGTTATATTAGATCTAGACACCGCATTCATTTTAAAAGAGGAACGGAGAACCGCGATAAAGGCATTTGTCGATCCAATTGAGTGCGGAGGCATTTTCTTTCCTGGTTCGGTTAAACTCGCCCCATAATCACAGCCCAGACTCACACTCTGACTACAATCTGAGTATGACGACATCAGGCTATACAAAAGGAGTAGTTCACTTATGAAAAAACTTTTGCTGATAATTTACTCACCCCCATGTCATCCAAGATGTCCACGTTTTTCTTTCCTCAGTCGAAAAGAAATTAAGGTTTTTGATGAAAACATTCCAGGATTTTTCTCCATATAATGGACTTCAATGGGGACCAAACGGTTCAAGGTCCAAATGAGAGTTTCAGTGCAAACTGTTCAAAGGCAAACGACTCCAGACGATGAATAAGGGTCTTATCAAGCGAAACGATCGCTCATTTAAAAAATAAATAACAAAGTTTAAGTTTTATAAGCTAAAAATGCTCGCCTTGCTCTGTTCTGTGACCCACGTTTGTGACTCTCCTGTTCGAACTCGTTCATCAAAATAAACTAATCTTTATCCAAGTCATTTGGTTCATTCAACGAACAAAACAAACAAATTGACTTTGTTTATTTTGATTTAAGGTCAGTTTGCCCTGAAAATGTCTTTTGGACCTTGAACCATTTGGACCCCATTAAAGTCCATTATATGGAGAAAAATGCTGGAATGTTTTCATCAAAAACCTTAATTTCTTTTTGACTGAAGAAAGAAAGACATGTACATCCTTTAACCCCTTAACGTCTGAATGTATATAGCTGTATATATAAAAAAAAGGTTTTTGCCTTTAAGTAGATGGTAAATAATGTTGAGACTATCAATTTCACTTTTGCACAACAAATAAATCGTAATTTTGGTATGTTGCAAATCTGCAACAGCGGGCATAATGGTCAATTTGGTATGTTGCAAATGTTCCTGACCAGAGAAATCCTCGTGCGTAAACAGGAAATAAGTCCGTCACTTTGAAACAAGTGCTTGTCGAAGGTCCTAGGTCCGTAGTGAATATGCACAAACCGGCATTGGGGGAATGCAGACGTTATCTCGGCTGGTTGACTGAGTCAAATGGGTTGTTGCATATTTGCGACAGTGGGCGTTAAGGGGTTAAAGGTGCAGTAAGCGATTTCTGAGAAGCGCTGTTGTAATTGTATTGAACCGAGCAACAAAACTCAGCAGCAAGGGGCGTGTCCACTCATGAGGGGGGAGTGGCCTGTGTTACATAAGACCGTGTGTACACCGAAGCGTTGTTTCACACGGCTGGCGTATTTTCTCAATTGTTTTCAATGGGAGCGGCGCGTTTTTAAAACGGCAGGCGCTGAGCGTTTTTTTCACGCTGAAGCGCCCGATTGTTTTTTACTTGTTTAAGTTGAACACTGAAGAATGTTCAACTTTGGCTAAAACGCAGCACTCATCACTGTCACTTTTTACCCGGCCATCCAATCACAGTGCAGGAGGGGCGGGGCTAAACTACCCCGACCAACTGTCACAAGATTCTTTCTGTACAACAACATCAACCGAACTTTTTTAGTATGTAGTATCAGTTACAAATAAACTGTGCAGCGGATATTCTGTATCATAGCAACGAAGCGCTCAAAATGCTCTCGAGCGCCCACAACTATTGGTTGACACACGGCCTAAGGCTTGTTAGACTTCATGCGGCTCTGCGCAGACCGATCGGCGGCTGACTTGAAGCAGTGCATGCTATTTAGAAATGTTGTCCGACTTGATACAGCGCCGACACCATGTGACGTATCCCATCAAAGTACCGCGAGAGCAGGAGGCCTCTCAAGAGCGACTGCACGAACTGATGACGACAGCTGTTTCACGATTGGCCGAATCCACCACATGACAACTATCACAGGGTTTCGTGTTTATTCTCACGCCTTCAGTTACACTAACGCTCAAAAATCAGTTTTTTATAACAGTAAAATGTCTTTTCGTTTCGTCGTGATGTTATGTTGTCATGTTTATCAAAATAAAACTGATTTAAAAAAGTAGACCCCACTTTATTGATATGATTGGCTTATGTTGAACTTTATTCTTGAACAAAGTATTGAATGAAAAAGTCTGTGTATGAGACAAATATTGTATTTATGTCACTTCAGCTGTGGTAAATTATGCAAACACAGAGAGTCAAAATATGAGACTTTTTGTGAGAAAATGCAACGTTTTTCAGGGGATAATTTTTTCCTCCCGTCATTTCCCTTTATATTATTACTAGAGGTCAAATGTACAGCTTGTTAAAATCTATTTATTCTCTACAATGTCTAAAAGCAGCTAAGGTTTAGATTACCCCGTGCGATCAATAGTGTGTTTCTCACCTGTCCGTTTTATAATCTCCCAAACTCCCCAGGGAGTGGCCGGCAACATAGTGGTCTGATCCAGGCACATGCGACCAACATTGACCACATGGAAACCATCAACATCTTTTCCTGGGCAGACGGCATTACACACCAGTCGCTCGTCAATGTGATCTGTGTAAGAGAGGAAACCATTGAGAAAAAAAAAAAAAAAAATTATCAGTCTGGATAAAGCGTTTATGTCCATTTTAGAAACTCTAGCTCAAACTGGACTAAAAATACATAAAAAAAATTGTTTGAAATTACCATTAAGTCCATTCAGCCTAATGCAATTATTTCTAAGACCCAGTTCACAGCACTGATGATGTAATGGTCCAATAACCAACAACTAAAGAGGGACATCAACTCTTTTTTATAGGCAGGGTTACTATCATTATCTAAAACCAAAAGTATCATTATATAATAATTCAAATTATCACAAAAGTACTGGGATAAACGTTTATAGATCGGATCTAAACTAATGTTTACGGTAGCGATCAAAATAGAGTAAACTAACTTTTGCACAAAACTGATGATTGTGTCGATTGCATCGTTACACCAGTAGGTGGCGACAAGTGACCGTTAAAAAAAAAATGAGTCATTGAATCGTTCACTCAAGAGATCTGTTCAAAAACACTGATTCATCCAGTAATGGAACAAGTCAAGTCTTTATGAGTGAATCATTCATTCAATTTCAAACTGAACATTTTGTCAGAATTTGTAGTAAAATAGACAACTGAATAGACAACTAATTAGTTGTCTATTCAGAATTGTGATCAATTTTTGAAACCAAAACAATCTTAATTCTCAATGCATCCATAATCGTTCAGTATTAAAGACATTTCTGTTAATTAAAATATATATATATATATTTTTTTTAAATAGACAATTAGAAATGTTGCCTTGCCAATTAACTGAAATAATTTAAGTAAAGCACTGAAATTAATAACTGGAAATAAATCAGACTGAAACTAAAACCAAACCTAAATAGATTTTAAGCACATGACAGAATTACAAAAAAAAAAAAATTAACATTAAAAGTACAAAATATGAATAAAACTAAAATGAACGCTGTTGTTATCTTCTGTTAACCCACCAGGAAGCGGAAGCTGCACCAACAGACCGTCGACTCTGTGATCAGAGTTGAGTTTCTTGATGAGGTCGAGCAGCTCCTCCTCACTGATACTCGAAGGCTTCAAGATGGTCTCGCTGCTAATGCCTACAGAGAATAAAACAGAACAGAGATTCAATATAATGTTGTCGTGTAAAGATCAAGACAAAAGGCTGGATTACACATGCATGCATGCCTTGACGGGTCGGCTCTAGTTGCCAAAACTCAGACAACGCCTGCAGATTCTGGCACATTTCATGTGTACTGAAACTTTCTGGCGGCTGGTGAAAAATATCTGTGTCATATTTGGCATTTTCAATATCGGGTAACATGGAACTCAGTTTTTTTAGCATTGTGGCATGCTCTTCCTCAAGACATCTGTCAAGCATCCACCCTTCTCTCTCCATCAAAAACCTCTTAAAAACACTTTAAAAAAAATCTGAATATTACTCTTTAGCTCACAATCTTTAAAGGTTCCATGACATGCTAATTTTTGTGCGCTTTGATGTAGACCTCTGCCTTGTTATGAATATTGTAAGAGATTAATGCAAGTAACCTCTGAATATTACTTTCTGTCATCTTTGATGTTGAGGTTGTTGTTTTTTTTAATTTCTTAACCTATATTGTAAAGCGATCTGGGGTGTTGGAAAGGATATATAATTAACAATTCTTATTATAATTCATTTTAATAATCACCCAAATACAATTTAAGGATAACAGTGCTCTGTGTAAAAGTAATTATTTAATGCCAATATTAAAAGGTTGAGGCATTCTTGCACAAAAACAAACGTACAGCATAAACTTTTCATTTGAAATTGAACTCAAACAATATAATTAGTGATTAGTTAATTAGCTGATTAAATAAAAAAAAGTCTTATTTTTTATACCCCCCCCCCCTTTATTTTTATTTTTTTTTTATTAACATTTTTTATTTATTTATTTTTTATTATTATTTTTTTTTGCATGTGTATGAGGGTATGTGTGTCTATATGTAGGTATGTATGAAGAGTTCAGATGCAAAAGCCTCTAAATGCCATTTGAAATTTTCTTCTTTAATGATGATTTGTATCAAACTTGTGTATTAAAGTTCAGTGATTTCACTTAAATGGCAATGATAATTACCTATTAATTGTTATTTAAGTGAAATTACTGAACTTAAATATACAAGTTTGATAAAAATCATCATTAAAGAAGAAAATTTCAAATGGCACTTAGAGGCTTTTGCATCTGAACTCTTCGTATGTATATATTTGTGTATGTGGATGCATGCATGTATGTATATATATATATGAATGTATGTCTATGTATATGTATGTGTATATATATATATATATGTGTGTGTGTATATATACATGCAGGTATGTGTGTATGAATATGTATGCACGTGTATGGGTCTATACGTGTAGGTAAGAGAGATATAGATGCATCCGTATTGCCATCTGTCGATTTTGTTTGTCTATTTGTATACGTTGGCTCCCTTTTCTCCTCTTGTATTATTATTTTGTTTGTTTGTATGTTCATTTGTTTGTTTTTCTCTTACTGTTTTGTTTGTTTACTTGTACTCATTTTTTATATTGATTCCTTAATAAAATTATATATATATGAAGAGTTCAGATGCAAAAGCCTCTAAATGCCATTTGAAATTTTCTTCTTTAATGATGATTTTTATCAAACTTGTATATTTAAGTTCAGTAATTTCACTTAAATAACAATTAATAGGTAATTATCATTGCCATTTAAGTGAAATTACTGAACTTAAATATACAAGCTTGATAAAAATTATCATTCAAGAAGAAAATTTCAAATGGCACTTAGAGGCTTTTGCATCTGAACTCTTCATATATATATATATATATATATATATATATATATATATTCTAAAAGATGTCCTCTACATCATGTGTGTAATACCAGCGTCAGTAGCGTCGCTTCACTGAAACACATAAATCCTCTCCTGTGGCCTCATGGGACAGTTAAGTGTCCATTTCGTACACTTCTCCCAGCATCATGTTTCTGCATGAGCTTGTGTTCTGAATGACTTGAAGTCTGGTAGTGTGTATTTAGTTCATGATGCACAAAGTTGCAAGTGTATGATGCCTAGTGTTTTAAAACGTTATGTAGGGTATTCCAGCCTTAATACTAAAAAACACTGAGGAAAATGTGCATTTATGAGAAAATGTGGATGTACTAATGCCACTAGTGACCAATGTAAGGCCCCTCACCAGCGTGAGGACCTGTAAGGAGTCATATGTACACTCAAAATAGATTTGCACACTGTATTCACGGTGGAAAGTGACACTCATCGCTTACATAGACATGCTACAGCAATACCGAGACTACTATCCATTCTGATTAATCCATTTAAAGAAAGCATTAAAGGGTTAGTTCACCCAAAAATTCTGTAATATTTATTTGGATAAAGGATATGTGAAGTTGTAATTGAGTTGGTCTCACGTCCCGTTGAATAACATGGGGAGGCGGGGTTTATGACCTATACTAGGACCGGCCACCAGGGGGCGATCAAGACATTTTGGCTTCACTTTTGAGGGCTTGTGCGGCAAAGTCCCCCTGTGGTGAAAATCAAGCTTTTAATGTTGTTTATATGTCTATGTGGTGTTTTAATATGCGTTAAGACAAACCATGTGTAAAATCATAAGTCTACAGCATTTCTGAGTATTAGAAAGACAGTCCAGATCCAACTCCTCCCACCTTACATATAACCTACCCAGCTCCACCCCTCAGAGCTGGATCCGCCCCCTGGATCTTGTGTACTGCAATGAGGTGCTACTGATCTCATTGGTCAGATATTTTTTGAAGCGGTGCGACAAACTAAAAAAAAAATTTACCCGAGGCAGTTTTTAAAAAAATGACGCTTTTACGCGTGGCGTTTTTCGCGTCACACTCACATTGGTGCCCTTTGTTTAGTCACGAGGCGTTAGACATCAGCGAATATCGCACGTGAAATTCGTCGCGGTGTGAACGGGCCTTTAGGTTGAAAACGGTGTCGTGTAAACAGCCCCTTGATATCTGATTGCACCTGACGACAACCTTGTCTGGTCGAAACGTCACAGTTCGTTAAAGTTTGATGGGAGCCGATAACTCGTATCTTACCCACTTCTGCTGCTGCGCGGGTCTTGTTGAGAACGTACGAGTGACTGGCTGGATTGTCTCCCACCAACACTACGCTCAGGTGAGGTCTTCGGTTCCCCGCGGACACCCACTCCTCCACGTCGGCACGCGCCTCGTTACGGATCTGACGGGCCAGTTTTCTGCCCGAGATGATCACAGCATCTTGTCTGGAAAATAAAAGGAGGGCAAATTTTCACTGCAAAGTGCCATAATTTTGCTTCTGATCTGAACACTTTTTCCCCCAGGTTGTATTGCTCATGGTTTGTTCGTGTCCCCTATGTCAGTGTTTCCCAACCCTGTTCCTGGCGGCACACCAACACTGCGTGTATTCTTTGTCTCCCTTATCAAACATACCTGATTCAACCCATCAGCTCATAATCAGGTGGGTTAATACGCTGATGGGTTGAATCGGGTGTGTTTGATTAGGGAGACAAAGAAAACACGCAGTGTTGGTGTGCCGCCAGGAACAGGGTTGGGAAACACTGCCCTATGTCATCCAAGATATCCACGCCTTTCTTTCTTTAGTCAAAAAGAAATTAAGGTTTTTGATGAAAACATTCAGGGATTTTTCACCATATAATGGACTTCAATGGGGACCAAACGGTTCAAGGTCCAAATGAGAGTTTCAGTGCAGCTTCAAAGGGCTTTAAACGACACCAGACGATGAATAAGGGTCTTATCAAGGACCCTTCGAGTCATGACTCAAAAAGATGCGTTCATTTTGATGAACGAGTTCAAACAGGAGAGTCACGAACGCACATCACAGAACAGAGGAAGGCGAGCATTTGTGCTTATAAAACTTAAACGTTTATTTATTTTTTAAATGAGCGATCATTTCGCTAGATAAGACCCTTATTCATCGTCTGGTGTCGTTTAAAGCCCTTTGAAGCTGCACTGAAACTCTCATTTGGACCTTGAACCGTTTGGACCCCATTGAAGTCCATTATATGGAGAAAAATCCTGGAATATTTTCATCAAAAACCTTCATTTGTTTTCGACTGAAGAAAGAAAGACGTGGACATCTTGAATGACATGGGGGTGAGTAAATCATTAGCAAAAGTTTTTTTTAAAAGTGAACTACTCCTTTAACAAGATTTGAAGAAAGTATATGTTGAAATTAACATTAACAAATATTAATGAATGCTGTTACGTGCAGTTCATTATTAGTTCAGTAAAGTGTAAAGTGTTACCAATTTATCTGTTCATACAATATCCTCAAATACACTGGCAGTCGAACACTCACAGCTGTGATCTAAAGATAAGCTCTGCGCTGGTGAGATAGACTCGTCTAAATGAAGACATGTGGACAATAACTGAAAATAACATAATCATCACACTATAGCAATTCATAGAGCTTTGCACAGAAAATAGACAAAATAAAAGCAGGGGGAATTAAAGCAGTTATAAAATAAATTAAAGGAGAAAAATTATACCGTTATAAAATGGTTTAAAACAGTAAAAAGATGATGCATAGCATAAACTTCTCATCAGGCAAAACACTGGTGTATCATATTTTGACTCTGATAGACATCGAGTCCAGGACAATGCGTGAACTGATAAAACGCTTACTTTGAAATCTATGTCGATTTTGATAAAGGCATTGACAACCAATGGAAGATTTACGTATCCACAAATTGTTTTCTCAAACAAAATTAGCTTTTCCCATGATCACAAATTTATTTCTTGTGATCTCGACATAGAAGTTGATTACTCGAAACACTTTGAAAGTTGGCGTGAAAGTCATTTCTACCCTATTGTAATGTATATACACAAATAAAACAATCAAGAAACAATGTAGGCGGGACTTGGATCACTGTGATTTGCTATTGGTGGATCTCGTGTGAGTGACATGTTGTCCCGCCCACGCGGCAGTAAACACGTCATCAGAGATGAGATGTCCTTTCAAGAGTGTTTTTGTTTTACAAAGAACAGAACAAACACCAGAGGGGAAAAAGAAAAAAAAATTGACAATAGTACAAATAATGCAAAAGAATGTGGTTGTTAATAAAAAAAAAAAAAAAAAAAAAAAAAAAAAGAGTGTTTTTGTTTTGTTTTTTTAAGATTACGAGGTCACATGACCTAAAGAAAAAATGTGCACGGATAAAAACTGATAATGGACGATTTTGATTGCATAGTGACTTTAATTTACGCATTTAATCACGTGTGTATAATTTTGTCAGCACAGCTAAATTAGTTCCACTAAATCACTGACGACGTGGAGCATAAATGAAAACGGGTCCGTGCTCAATTTGAGCCATCATGCATAACGATCACTACAAATCATCTACACATGAGCACAGAAATTAGAAACTTGACGCCGGCTGCATGCAAGCAGTTTGTGACATTACATCAGCCGCGCGCGCTGATCGGGGGCGCGCAGATGAAGCGAACAATTAAACCGGCATTTGTTACGTAACATAACCAAACCATCGAGAGGAAGTCTCATGTGACATGCTTTTACAAATAAACCAGGTGAAATACTGAGAGAATTACAACAGAGGCACAACTAATAAAGATTTACAGTTCCACTGTAGTTATATATGACAACCAGTATCGAGAGCGGATCAGTGACATTATTCTTATTCTAACTTATTCTATATACGAATGAGAGAGGACAGCTCTTAGACACTTACCTTGAAGATGACAAATGAAAACTACATGCCTGATGATGAAAATGCCGGCATAGTTTCCGCAACGCCCGGAGTGTAGCCATGGTGCTTAATATAAAGAAATACGAGTAAAATATTAAAAACAGCTAAGGCGTACGTGTGTGACCCAAAACAGATCAGGGGGAAATAAGGCAGAAATGTGTTCACATACTCACATTTGGAGTACGTTTTTAACCCCAGTGCCCTCCCTAATGCGTGGCTACTGGCTATCTAGCGTCACTACATGATCCCCGATGGGAAACTAACTACCGCCCCTTGATTCAATATGCGCATGCGCAGTTTAAATATAAGGTTTGGCAGACGGGCGAATTTTAACTTGTTGTACTAATAATTGTTATGTAATTGTAGTTAAAAGTACCAAACAAAATCGTAACAATATCCGATTCCTATAGATGAGGAGTCAACTTTGTCAGCAGCGTTTTATTTCTATGGTTTCATATCACTTAAAGGGAACCAATCGTAGACATTTCCTGAATCTGACTACTACGCCTACTTATATATCTTTCGTCTGTGAAACATCGACCTTCGAAGAGTAGGCCTACTTATAAATAGTGTTTAAAGGCCTTTGAGGATTAATTTTATCCCAGTAGACATTGGTATCGCCTTATAAAAGTTTTAAGAGGAAAGAAAAGAAGCGGATATGAGTTTCTTGTTGTAAGTATTTAGCCGATGCGACCGTTTATACTTTCTTTTTCATAATAGCGTATTGCTGATAATGTGTAATGTGGAAGTTCACCCAGCAAAAAATAAATAAACCAAATAACATTTGCAATAACAATAAACTTTTAAAACTAACAACATTTCCGGTCGACATATCTGTTCCTGTGTTCGGAATATGGCGTAAACATATGCTCTGGTCAATACACAAGCATGAAAAGTTCCAGGATATGGAAGACTTGTGAATTTTTGTTTAGCAATCTCCATCTTTTCTTTGAATGTGTATATTCGAGATGATTTGGGTTGGATATGTCTCTAACTTCATTTCTAAGCTGTAACGTTAATGCAAATTGATCTGTCTGACGTCATATTCTTTCGAAAAGTATTAAAAAAATTCATACAACTTTTTATTTTACTTGGGAAATATCACATTCATGTGACGAAACGGGCTAAGCATAACTGTGAACATTATATAAAATAAATAAAAAAATGACACTGCTTTAGATAATATTAAAAAGTCACTTTAACTTTTTTTACTCCTGGCATACATTATTTCCCCTAATACATGTACGCTTTTCTGTATAAAAAGCATGAAAGTTTGACTCAGCGTTTTTTGAATTGCAAATCTTCTTTTCAGTTCTAACCCTCGTGTTCAGTTGATATATATTGTGTAATCAATTTTAACCACATCTCTGCATTTTTCTCACTTGATGCAACATGTGACTTATTTTGTTACTATTGCAGTGGAAACCGTTCATCAAAGACATTCAAGCCCAAGAAAAATATCCCAGAAGGCTCTCACCAGTATGAACTTCTGAAACATGCAGAAGCCACTTTAGGAAGTGGTAATCTTCGAGCGGCCGTGATGTTACCGGAGGGAGAAGACCTTAATGAATGGATTGCAGTCAATAGTGAGTGTGTATGGAAGTATTGATAAGAAAATGATGATTATAACATTTAACCCTTACCCATTTATTTCAGCTGTGGACTTTTTCAACCAGATCAACATGCTCTATGGCACGATCACTGAATTTTGCACAGAAACCAGTTGCTCTGTTATGTCTGCCGGACCCAGGTAAAATAATTCACTGTCTATTCAGTGCTTTAGTATTTTCCCTTTAACATAATGACAAATGAATAGTAGGCTAAAAAACTGGTAGCATACATGATTACGCTGCCTTGTTCATTAAAACATAAATATTTATATAGTTAGTCAAGTAGTTCACTTTAAAAATAAAAACTTTTGCTGAAAATTTACTCACCTCCATGTCATTCGAGATGTCCATTTCTTTCTTTCTTCAGTCGAAAAGAAATTAAGGTTTTTGATAAACATTTCAGGATTTTTCTCCATATAATGGACTTCAATGGGGTCCAAACGGTTCAAGGTCCAAATGAGAGTTTCAGTGCAGCTTCAAATGGCTTTAAACGACACCGGACAAGTCATTTGGTTCATTGAATGAACTAAATGACTCGAAAAAAGATTCGTTCATTTTGATGAACGAGTTCGAACAGGAGAGTCACGAACGCGCAACACAGAACAGAGCAAGGCGAGCATTTGAGCTTATAAAACTTAGTTTTTTATTTATTTTTTAAATGAGCGATCGTTTTGCTAGATAAGACCCTTAATCATCGTCTGGAATCATTTAAAGCCCTTTGAACAGTTTGCATTGAAACTCTCATTTGGACCTTGAACCGTTTGGTTCCCATTGAAGTCCATTAAATGGAGAAAATCCACCAAAAACCTTAATTTCTTTTCGAATGAAGAAAGAAAGACATGGAGATCTTGGATGACATGGGGGTGAGTAAATTATCAGCAAAAGTTTTTTTTAAAAGTGAACTACTCCTTTAACCAAGATTTCCAAGTTTACACACACACACACACACACAAAGCTTTAGGTTAGATGTGATTAATCACAATCGATTTGACTTTAGTTTACAAAAAAATGTATGTCTTGCCGGATAAATCAATAGGTATGAATATCACTGGGCAGACGGGACCAACATCAAAAAACCCATCAAGTGTTCAGCGCCCAAGTACATTGACTACTTGATGACCTGGGTTCAGGATCAGCTGGATGACGAAACCCTCTTCCCGTCCAAGATCGGTTCGTTTGATCCAATCCATTTGTTCTGAAACCTTTTTCACACAGGCTCGGCCACATAAAGAACTTGTCAAATTAACTTTACTCCTTCCAGGCGTTCCGTTTCCCAAGAACTTCATGTCCGTGGCGAAGACTATTCTGAAGCGTCTGTTCAGGGTTTATGCTCATATTTACCACCAGCACTTTGACTCGGTCATGCAGCTTCAGGAGGAAGCTCACCTCAACACCTCCTTCAAGCATTTTATCTTCTTTGTACAGGTCAGTGCATTAACACACATCCACTAGTTCCTATAGTTAAGTTTTATTTAGAGTTTGAAAGGGCAGTATATTGAAGAATAAAACACTGAAATGTTTCAACATACTCAGATAAAAACAGAATGTAAAACAGATATACATACACAGTAAAACAGATATGCAGAGGGATAGGTCACGATATGTATGGGCAAGACTCTTCTTGAACTGATTACTATTTTTGATTTCTTTTTAGGAGTTCAATCTCATCGACCGCAGAGAGCTGGCACCCCTTCAGGACCTTATTGAGAAACTAGGCAGCAAGGATAGATAGAAACTGGTATTAATACCATATTCGGCAGCCTTGATGCGTTTTCCAGAGAGCCTTTCTTTTTTCCTGTTCACTTTTTGGAAACTGAAATTGCTGTTTGTGCACAGTGATGGTTTTTGCAATATCTCAACTGTGCTTCCCCAAGTCTTTTTGAAAACTCTTGATTTATGTGTGAATTTTTTCTGGTTTTCTGTTGTCAGTATTACACTGTAGCCTTTATTTTTTGACATGGATTGGTGATGGACTGGGATGTGAAACCATATCAGAGTTTAGTTTTTATGGGAGTAGAACTAAAACCTGCTTTTTATTGTTTTGGTGGAAAAAAGAGAGAGGTTTATTTTATTTGTACTTTTTTATTGTTTTGTACAAGTTTGAAGACAAATGTTTTTTTTTTTTTAATGTTTTTATTTCTTATGTGATTGCATATTCAACAGTGAACCTTTCCAATGAGATTTATTTCCAGCAGTGTTTCATGCTAAATTTTATTCTTCCTTTGTGATTTTATTTGTTGTCACAATAATCTAGCCAATGAAGTTGTTAAAGATTCCCAAATGCTTTTTAAATGATGAAATGGTTATTCATTAATACTTGCTGAACTTTTTATCTTAATGTATTTTGTGTTGTTGGCATTTTAAGACATTTTACAAAAAAGTGCGCTGTAACAAGTATTCTATTAAAGGATGTTTCTGTTCTTGTAACGTTGTTGTAAGGTTGGTAAGTTTCAAACTTTTTATTTTTGCGATTTGCCGATGTAAAATGACTTTTATTTTGACATTTAACGTTCCTTAAAAAAAGAAAGAACTTTTATTTTGAAACGTACAACATGCCGTAACCGGAAGTGCGCTTTTGCTAAGTTAGTGGGCGCCAATAAAATGGTCAAAACGGTCTTGCATATGAATGATGTAAATGTTATTTTTCTGTAATATGTTAGGGATGAGTGTGAGGAAGACAATACGTCTTTTCTCGAGCTCTTCTCTTCATCGCTTGACGTGCAAACAAATGAGAACAAGCGGTCAAATAAAGAGGGTCTCGATCGAAGGAAACATTGGTATGTTTTGTTTGTTTATAGTTTATATTTTTACATTATTAATGTTTATACTGGTGGTTATGAGGTACGTAATGCAATTTAGAAAGAAAAATCGTTAATGAGTGTGTTTTAGTTGTGAATAAATCTGTCTGGAATTTATTGTTACCAATGTTTTGATAATATAAAGCCTTTTTACTCGCCCAACAAAGCCTCTTGTGTGTCTTCTGAATCTCTCAAGCGGTCGGAAAGTCAACATTTGCCAGGCTGTTGCAGAAAACAGAACAGGACTGGGAAGTGATAGCAGAGCCCATCAGCAAATGGCAAAATGTGGACCAAACCGACCAGGTCAGTGTTGACTAGTCATAGACATAAATTTAAAGTGACAGTACACCCCAAAAATGAAATTACGTCATTAATTACTCGGCCTCATGTCGTTACAAACCCGTAAGACTGTCGTATCTTCAGAACATAAAATATCTTTTTGATGAAATCTGAGAGATTTCGGTCCCTCCATTGACAGCTACGCAACTACCACTTTGACTCTTCAAAAAGTTCATAAAGAGATCATAAAACTAATCCATATGAATTGAGTGGTTTAGTCCAAATTTTCTGAGGAGACATGATCACTTTACATGATGAATAGATTTAATTTAGGCTTTTTTTTTTTTTTTTTTACATATAAACAACATTCATTAACTTGCATATCAATGGTAAACGGAAGCTCATGTTCGCTTGATGTGACTGAGAACCAATGAGGTTCATTCTTGTTACGCATCACGTTTGATCTTCAGCAAGAACCAATGAGGTTCATTCTCACATATCAAGCAGTTTTGTTTGAGCTTCATAAGAGAGGAGATGTCACTGCAAGAGGGAGGGAAATATATTTTGATACAAGATTAGGATTCACATGAATAAAGCAAAGAATGATGTGTAAGGGATAATGTACATCCAGCCAGTGGTTCTCTCAAAATAACCCCCACTGGATGATCTTTATAAGCCTGAAGGAGGTTATTTTGAGAGAACCACCGGCTGGATGTACATTATCCCGCTCATTACACGGCTACTTGCTATGTAAGTAAATAATTAGACATGAAATATTGATATAAGTTGAAATTTTAGGTCTTTAAACCCCAAGCTTCTGCGGAGAGAGCTCAAACTAAACATATAATGGACTTTATTGGGAACCAAATGACAGTTTCAGTGCAGCTTCAAAGGGCTTTAAACGACACCAGACGATGAATAAGGGTCTTATCTAGCGAAACCATCGCTCATTTAAAAAATAAATAAAAAAGTTTAAGTTTTATAAGCACAAATGCTCGCCTTGCTCTGTTCTGTGATGCGCGTTTGTGACTCTCCTGTTTGAACTCGTTCATCAAAAAATGAAATTTGAAGCTGCACTGAAACTCTCATTTGAACCTTGAACCGTTTGGTCCCCATTGAAGTCCATTTATATGGAGAAAAATCCTGGAATATTTTCATCAAAAAACTTAATCTCTTTTCGACTGAAGAAAGAAAGACATGGACATCATGGATGACATGGGGGTGAGTAAATTATCAGCAAAAGTTTTTTTGTAAAAGTGCCTTAAGATAGACCCACTGCTCTGTCCTTGCATGATGACATCATTTCAGGCAAAAACTACTTCCTGTACAAAAACTAATTTTAGTTATTATACTTTTTAGGTCCTACTTATCCCAAATAGCAAGAACAATTATAAAATGCACACCAGGCAAACTCTCAGGTCTCAGGAGGTTAAACTATTGGCTTCATTGACCCCTTTGTTTTACCACTTAATTTCTGGAAGCCGGGCTAAATGAGCAAGCACTATTCAGATATCAAGAACACATTTCAATAATCACACTGGTAACTTCTATAACAAAGAAATCTCCCAAGCCAAGAGAAGTCATTCAACTCATTTGATATTTAGAAGGAGAAATATTGATTAATACCTTGATTATAATCACTCATTCATTACATATAGTAGCTCCAGCTCCACTAATGAATCCAAATAGCTTTTGGGACGACTGTTCAACGTGTGCTTTGTCTTGTTTCTGTGTAGCAGACCGAACACTGTCCTCCACAGCCAACCAGTAACCTGTTACAGATGATGTATCATGATCCGAAGCGCTGGTCCTACACGTTCCAGACCTTCTCCTGCATGAGTCGCATGCGCTCGCATCTTCAGCCGCTGTCTGCCGGATCACGTCAGTCCTCGGGCTCGCCGGTGCGCGTGTACGAGCGCTCGGTCTACAGTGACAGGTGATGGACACACACTTCTCACTCAGAGTCTCAGTTAAAAATTAATATCCTAACTCCACAAAAAATGCTAAAAACTGTCTTAACGTTAGGGCAACCCCAATGCTGTCCTAACTTCAAAGTTATTTTGGAAGCCAACTGTAACTTAGCAATTTTTAAGAAAAAAAAAATAATTTTGTCAGAAAAAAATAAAAAATATTTTTTTTATTTAGAATTTTTTTAAAATTTAAAAAAAAAAAAGTAATTTAGAAAAAAATTAAAATTAAAGTGTCCGAAAAAAAATTATATTTTCTTTCTGGCTACTTTTCAGAAATTACATTTACTTCTTTTGATGGTCAGATATTAATAACAATAAAATATTGTTCCTGTTATTAAATGCTAAAAAGGACCATTTGAGTAATTATTTTTTAAGGTAATAATAAATTAATATTAATTAATTAGTTATAACATATAGTTATTAAATGCTAGAAAGGACCATTTAGAATCTTAGAGTAATTATTTTTAAGGTAATAATATACTTTAAAAGATTTTATTCGAATGTAAAATTTTTGGACACTAAGTGCAATTAAATATAAATGTATTATAGTTTAATGTATGTTAAATGCTGAACTTAGTGTTTTTTGAGCCACTTATGTATTTTTTTACGATTGTATATTAAATATGGTTTAAGTGCACTACTGAGTGTACTGTCAAGCATTTATGGTAAACTAAAATATACTTTCATCTCATATCTATTGAACCTTGTGTCATGAATTTAAAATATTTGTAATACTAATTACACATTTGTATAGTTGCAATTTAGTCCATTTAAAATATGCAATATTGATGAAAAAACTAAAGTTAAATAATCAAGTACTTCGCATGTGCTTTAGTTGTAATTTAAATGTAATTGACATCAAAACATTATTAAAACAATGTACTTTTAACTTGACATGATTACAAAGTGCACTTAAATGTGTTAAACTCTTTAAGTGGCCTTTTATGTAATTGATAATATGATATTATCTGCAAGTACGGGTTTTAAAAGTATATACTTTAAGATTTGATGCACATTCAATACAGTTAAGCACAATTCTTTGCCAAAAGTATATTATGATTATGATTAAATATGTTCATTTTCACTGCTACATGTATATCCTCCTCTCTCAGGTACATCTTTGCTTTGAATATGTTTGAGCTGGGCTGTATAAACTCAACAGAGTGGGCTGTGTATCAAGATTGGCACTCGTTTCTGGTGGAGCAGTTTGGTCATCGAGTTCAACTGGAAGGCATCATATATCTCCGAGCATCTCCACAGGTCTGCACTGCTTTCATCAGGTCACGGTGATGATGATGATGATGAAGATGATGGTCAAACATGCACACGAGAAGTGCTGTCAGGTTTTACGATTGTTTCATCATGGATGCTGATTGGTCCATGCAGTGTTCAGGTCGTGCTATAGGCTGTGTCTGAAACCTAAAGCCTGATTGGTCAGTGAGTTCACATTCATAATTAACTAACCAAATGTGACCGTGGACCAAAAAACCAGTCTCATGGGTCATTTTTTTGAAATTGAGATTTATACATCACATGAAAGCTGAATAAATAAGCTTTCCATTGATGTGTGGTTTTGATAGGATTGGGCAATATTTGGCTGATATACAACTATTGGAAAATCAAGAAAAATAAAAGAAAAATGTATCATTTTGAGCCATACAATGTAGTATGGATCAAAATTACCACAAATACACCAATGCAACTTCTGACTGGTTTTGTGATGCAGGGTCACATGTTGCACTTTTAAATGCTCAACAAACTCAAGCGTTTGAGCAACCAAACACGCATCTCCAATTTTATTTTTTTTTAATTACTGAGTGTTTACTTTTTAATGCTCAACAATATCGCGGTAAACATAAGATAATTATTATGGACCCTGGGTCTTGTTTACTAATACTTTTGTGAATTATTTGCACTTATACATGTACATTTTATTTAACTGGTTAATCAGCGGATTATTTCTTCAGTAAATTGGATAAAAAGTCAAATATTAATGTATTTTGTTTTTAAAAATTGCTAATTGCAATGAGAGGAACACATTAACAGAAAGGTCAAGAGTGAAAAGATCAAAGTATCAAATATTACAGTATTTATATACGTGTACTTTTTAACCAGTGGATTATTTCTTCAGTTAATGGGGGAAAAAGGCAAATATTAAAGGTCCACTGATTCTAACACTAATTTCAGGGTCATAAATGATCTGACACCATATTTATTAGTCGTAACATAGTCAGCAAAGGATACTTTTGTTTTTTTTTAAGCATTCAGATGAGGGATTGTGAGGACTTGTTTCCTTCCAATCTGTGAAGGCTTAAAGGGACACTCCACTTTTTTTGGAAATAGGCTCATTTTACCACTCACCCAGAGTTTTACCGTTTTCGAATCCATTCAGCCGATTTTCTTATTTTTAGAAGAATATCAGTAACCAGACAGTTTCTGGTCTCATTGACTTCCATAGTAGGAAAAAAAATATACTATGGAAGTCAATGAGACCAGAAACTGTCTGGTTACTGATATTCATCTAAATATCAGAAAATCGGCTGAATGGATTCGAAAACGGTAAAACTCAACTGTTTAACTCTGGGGGAGTTGTAAAATGAGCCTATTTCCAAAAAAAGTGGAGTATCCCTTTAATTTTTCAGTTTTCAGACACAACAATGATCAAAACACCTGTTGGTCAGAAATTAAGCTTAGTTTACATGTCAGAAACATTTATTTGTCTTACATAAACATGTCTTGAAAGGTCTGTAAGATAAATGTGACTTCAAAATGAATGTGAAGTTAATGGACTTGTTAGAATTAATTATAAGTTGCTGAACTTCACCGTTGTGTTCTGCAGACCTGCATGGAGAGGCTAGGCAGAAGAGGTCGAGTGGAGGAACAGGGAATTCAGCTCGACTACCTCCAGAAACTGCACACGCGACACGAAGACTGGCTCCTCCACAAGACCACGAGGTGAGTTAGGTTATTCATCCAATGCAATGCAGATTGTATGCATTCAATTTCTTGTCAAATAAACAAAATACACAGGGGAAAAAAACACTGTAGTATTGATTTTTTTTTTTTTTTTTTTTTGAGGGGGAAAAAATCTATACTAGTGTTTTTTTGTTTATTTGACAAGAAATGTAATGTGTACAATATGCATTGAATTATACGGAGGCGTATTGCATTCACTTGAAGAAAAAAAATCTACTCTGTTTTTCTGAATTAACGAGTTAATTTTTCTTGAGAAAAAAAATTTGCTCTGTTTTTCTGAATTAATGAGTTAATTTTTCATGAGAAAAAAAGTTTTTGCTCTGTTTTTCTGAATTAACGAGTTAATTTTTCATGGAAATTTTTTTTTGCTCTGTTTTTCTGAATTAATGAGTTAATTTTTCATGAGAAAAAAAAATTTGTCTCTGTTTTTCTGAATTAATGAGTTAATTTTTCGTGAGAAAAAAAGTTTTTGCTCTGTTTTTCTGAATTAACGAGTTAATTCAGAAAAACAGAGCAAAAAAAATTCCATGAAAAATTAACTCGTTAATTCAGAAAAACAGAGCAAAAACTTTTTTCTCATGAAAAATCAACTCATTAATTCAGAAAAACAGCAAAAAAAATTCTCATGAAAAATTAACTCATTCATTCAGAAAAACAGAGCAAAAACTTTTTTTTCTCATGAAAAAATAACTCATTAATTCAGAAAAACAGAGCAAAAAAAATTCCATGAAAAATTAACTCGTTAATTCAGAAAAACAGAGCAAAAACTTTTTTTCTCATGAAAAATCAACTCATTAATTCAGAAAAACAGCAAAAAAAATTCTCATGAAAAATTAACTCATTCATTCAGAAAAACAGAGCAAAAACTTTTTTTTCTCATGAAAAAATAACTCATTAATTCAGAAAAACAGAGCAAAGAAAAAATTTCTCATGAAAAATTAACTCGTTAATTCAGAAAAACAGAGCAAAAAAATTTTCAATTTTCAAAAGTATCATAAGAAACCATTGCTTTTAGGCGAACGCAGCTCTGAACAATGCTTAATAAGAGACAGAAAAACATCATATGTTTTGAGTTATTTCACAATAAACTAATTGAAATTGTAGCTTACATAGTTTGTGCAATTAAATTGAATATTGAAAGTTCACTAAGTTCTATCCTGTAACTAATTTTAATTTTTTACTTGTTATGGGTGTCACAGTGACTGTAGTCCAACTAGACATGACATATTTTGTAGATTTCCATAGTTATCACTACAAGTAAACATTTTAACCATAAGGAAAAAGGTGTATTGAATGTTAAAATGTCTTTCAAATATAATATTATCCATTTTACTCTCAATAATTTAAAACATTTTAAAATGTAAAAGGTTAGTTTAGAGGTATCGTATTGGTATTGGCGATACTGACCTTTAAAGTATCGGTATCGAAAATAAAATAAGAGGTTATCGCCCTTCCTTAAGTCAGTACTCGTACTCTACATGCTCACAGCAGAACGGAGACCCTAAAGGGACATTTGTGATGGGGAAAAAATACATATATTTCAATATTTTCCCTGAGAAAGTTTGCGTTCACTCTCAAAGAACACAAACGTTTGAAATAAAGATTTTTCCCTCACCATGTCCCTTTATAGGCTCCAGATTTTAGGAAACAAATGATCAACAGTGTTCAATCCTTCTGTAAATCAGCTGTAAAAGACAACAGTATTTTATTAGAGCTCTTCTTTCTTCACACAGGGTTCATTTCGAGCACCTGGCGAAGGTGCCTGTGCTGGTTATAGATGCGGAAGTGGAGTTCGAGAAGGACCCGAAGGTACAGGACGATCTCTTAACAAAGGTACGCCTTTCTCAGGGAAAAGACACATTTCTGGCATTATTAGATTTTTTTTGTGCATTACACAAATGCTTGTTTGTATTCCTCATGAATAAGTGTCTGCTTGAATAAATATAAATGTACTTAAAGGGATAGTTCACTTTGAAATTAATTCTTGATATGTTTTATCTTACCTCAAGAGCATCCAAGATGTAAGTGTCTTTGTTTCCACAGTATTTTCAATTTTGATATTTTTAGGTCAAACCGTTCTTGTCTGTCAGTCATATAATGGAGGTCTATGGTCACCACCTCAAAGAGCATGCACAGAGAAGTCCAAATTAAACACGATTTAATGACTCGTAAATGTAAGTACACATTGATGGTCTAAGACACGAAACGAGCGATTTGTGTGAGAAAACGAACAGTATTTATATCGTTTTTACCTCTTGTAACCACAGCCACGTCCAAGTGATCTGAGGGCGCGGGCACTTTGTGGCTGTGGTTAAGAGGTAAAAATGATATAAATAATGTTCGTTTTCTCACACAAACCGCTCGTTTCGTGTCTCAGGCCATCAATGTGTACTTACATTTACGAGTCATTAAATCGTGTTTAATTTGGACTTCTCTGTGCATGCTCTTTGAGGTGGTGACCATAGACCTCCATTATATGACTGACAGACAAGAACGGTTTGACCTAAAAATATCAAAGTTGAAAATACTGTGGAAGCAAAGACACCTACATCTTGGATTCCCCTTTAAATGTGTTTTATTTTCTACATATTTATACTTTCGATTTCTGTATATGTTGACGCTATGGAAACTTGTTTCTGCCAGAAAATAAATACAAAACTGTGCAAATTTCCTTTTTAAGAGGAAAAAACAATGATCTGTGAGCTATATAAACTTGGGGAAAAAAAGTCAGTAATAGTTATCAAAAGTCACGATTTTCTTTTTAATTCCATGATTGTAACAAAAGGGCCGGAATTGAGAGATAAACACACAATTACGTTTTTAATTTTTTTATTACGTGGCGGAAACAAGCTTCAATATGACACGCATCCCAGAAGCAACGTATTGAGTGTGTGTTTTCTCCTGATCTAGATTAGACATTTTTTCAGTGATTTATAAACGGCATCGTGGGACCGAAGCCAACTGAATGCAGAAGATCTTCATCTCTAATGTGGTTTTCTCAATGTTTACAAAGATAAAGTTGATTGGTTGATGTTGGCACAGAAATAACACATGACCAATAATGGCTCACTTTAGCAGGAAGCCAATCCGTAATGCGTCAAGATGTTCTGCATTGTTGTTAGGAAACTGTACTGTGACGTATATATGTTATGTTTTATAACCTATAACCAGACCTAACTTCTATAAGTGGGATATTTCTTGTGTTGTTGTTTTTAATTCTTAACTTATTTCAGTAAACCTACATACCTTAAAAGTGTTTGAATCAAGTGGATTTCACTTCATTTCTGACGTGTGTGAAAGATATGAATGTGCCGCGTTGATAAGTAGACTTTGTAAAAAACATTTATTTATTGTGTGAGCTTCAATACCAAAACATGTTCAAATAAATTGTTTTTCTTCAATTTCTCCTAAAGCTCAAATCACACAGTTAAAAAAGTTTGCCATTCAACAAAATACAAACGGGGGGCTTTTCAATTACAACACGCATTCGTAACCTGGAAGTGATCAGTTTGCAGTTTTGACTTTTTTCTTCTTGGTTTTAGCCACCTGAGGCAGTGGCATTTTAAAAGCAGTCCTATAAACAGAAGAACACACACAAGACCGTTTGTTAAAGGTCGCCCGAAACCACATGACACATTTAAAATGATGTCACAAAGACTCACTCGCATGTTGTGCAGATCGGACTGAAGTTACAGAATACTGATGAGGAAAAGATGCAAAACAAGGTTAAAACATGTTAAAAGATAACCTGGTTACACTTTATTTTATTATTGCTACAGTGTAATTATATATATATATTTTGAGTAATATTAAAGCTACACTGTGATGTTTAGCCCCATCTAGTGGTGAAAAGGTATATGACCATCCAGTGAATATTAGTTTCTGTTCCCTCAATTCCGATTTCATTTTATCTCCTACGGTGGCCAACGTAGTCCAAGATTAACATGGATTCCAGTTCGACCTCGTCCATGAGTGTTAACTCAAACGTTAACTTGAATTAACTGGTATGTCCCTCTTTGGCTAATGTACTTTCAAGATGGAGGGGCAACATGGCGACCAACACCCGTATGTATTTTCAATGGCATATTATACACTCACGAGAATACTTTATTACTTGAACAAAGTAAATATACATTAATGAGCACATATATTTTTGAAAGAACTAAGTGTTTTTAGCTAAGAATAAACTAAAAGAGTTACACAGTGTAGCTTTAAGCAACTACATGTGGGTTAGGGTAGGATTAGGGTTTGGTTTAGGGTTAGTTACTATGGTAAATATATGTAACAAGGACACTGTAAAATAAAGTGTTCCCGGATCTTTGGATATATTTTAAGGTCAGTAAAAAGACAAAGGGGGGAAAATATTTTTATCACACTAAGTTCAAGTTAATAAACACATTTTCCAAAGGTCTATTTCTTGTGTTCACAGTATAAAGTGACACGTCTTGATATAAAATACCGTGTTCAGACTGTAAACATGAGCTGTGAATATTAATGTGATCTCCCTCAATCGAAGACTTCCATTTCAGTGCACAGTTTCTACAAAAATAAAACGTTGATAATGATATTAAGACTGGAGTAATGATGCTGAAAATTCAGCTTTGATCACAGGAATAAATTCAATTTTAAATGATATTCAAATAGGAAACATTTGTTTTAAATTGTAATAATTGCTCAACACGTGTGAAATAGAGATGCACTATACATCGCCACCATATCGGACAATATACAGGCGAAACTAATGTATTATATAGACTCATTACATGCAAAGTGAGATATTTCAAGCCTTAATTTGTTATAATTTTGATGATTATGGCTAACAGCTTATGAAAACCCCAAAGTCAAAATTTCAATATTGTGAAAAGGTTTTATAAGCTGTAAGCCATAATCATCAAAATTATAACACATAAAGGCTTGAAATATCTCACTTTACATGTAATGAGTCTATATAATATATTAGTTTCACCTTTTGTATATTGAATTACTGAAATAAATGAACTTTTGCATGATATTCAATTTTTTCAAGTTTCACCTGTATGTTCATTTTTAAAGTTATCGGCCCAATAAGAAAATTCGGCCAATACATTAAAGTCGATAAATAATGTATTATTTCCTTCAGCTGAGACACTTCAGATGCGCACAGTTCAACATGATTGCTTGAAATATGATTGAAATCAGTAAAGTGCAACATATGCAGAGAACAACATAATTATGTGCTTGGGACATGGCTTTTGTTTTTATAATCAGGCTCACAAAAATTATATAAAACATTTGGATTTAGATTTATCAGCCAATATATTGGTTATCGGATTTCAAATATAAAGAATTATCGGGTTTGACCAAAATGTCTCTAGTCTGAAACCACCAATGACTTCAAATGAATAAGCAATAAAGTGTCGATGAGATTGAGAACGTACTTGACAGGCACACTGAACAGACGTAGCCGATTTCAATGAGGTTTCGGTGGCAGAAGCAAGCGGCCCTGTAGTCCACGTGCACCGGAGGAGGCAGTAACAGCTGAGAGCGCTGGTCTGCGTCTGGCAGAAACACCCACTGACACACACACACACACACACACACACAACACAAGCATGAGACCGCTCACATACACACTAAATCTTAAAGGGTTAGTTCACCCAAAAATGAAAGTGATGTCATTAATGACTCTCCCTCATGTCGTCCCGAACCTCCGTTCATCTTCACAACACAGTTTAAGATATTTTAGATTTAGTCTGAGAGCTTCATTGTAAATGTGTGTACGGTATACTGTCCTTGCCCAGAAAGTTAATAAAGACATCATCAAAGTAGTCCATGTAACATCAGTGGGTTAGTTACAATGTTTTGAAGCATCGAAAATACATTTTGGTCCAAAAATAACAAAAAAAAACTACGACTTTATTTAGCATTGTGTTGTGGATCCCCGTTCAGTGACGCTGCTAACGTGTGTCTGGTCGTAGTTTTTGTTATTTTTGGACTAAAATGTGTTTTCGATGCTTCAAAACATTGTAACTAACCCACTGATGTCACATGTACTACTTTGATGATGTCTTTATTAACTTTCTGGGCAAGGACAGTATACCGTACACACATTTACAATGAAGCTCTCGGACTAAATCTAAAATATTTTAAACTCTGTTGTGAAGATGAACGGAGGTCTGACGGGCTTGGGACGACATGAGGGAGAGTCATTAATGACATCATTTTCATTTTTGGGTGAACTAACCCTTTAAAGTGTTTAATTCCAGGCTTAAAAACTGGTTAAAAACAAACCAAAAGTGTGTATGATATGCAGTTGTATTTGATATGCAGGATTATATTTTTTAACCCTCAAACCGTATTCACTTTATAGCCCTTGATCCTGTAATTGTGGACAAATGTGGGCACAGAGGACTCAGGTGTGATCCTAATTTTTATTTATTATAAATGTTATATCACTGTCTTCGATAAAGTTTTGTCTATCTATTTATGGTGTTTTTTTTTATTTTGGGGGTATTTTTGAATTTATTTACTTCAAAAAGTACCATATTTTCTATGTAAATTATGCTTCTTTTTATGTTTTATTTTTTACATTTTTTTAACTACATTAAAATATCATTCCGATGAGTTCTTAGAGCTAAAACCTAAAGATGAAGTGAGTTTGCTGTCTTATTTTAGAATGCTCTAAATTACAGTTTTTCCCATTCATTTCTATGGGTGCCCATTTTTGACCCAAATACAAGATTAAGGAGTTTTTGTAGAATTGACTAAAAAAAAAAGTGTGTGTGTTCAGGAGGCAAACTTAGGAAAAGTAGCCAAGTCTTGTACCGCTCAGATCAAGGGAAGAATTTTTTACAAATAAATCAAAACTATTTTTCCCACATTTTTAGGTTTTAGGGTTAAATTGAAGTAGTGATGTAAATTTTATTGTGTATAAAAGCCCAACCAGGGATAGGAGTTGAAAATTAGCATTTGCTATAAACTTTATATGCAGCACTTCAGTAACAAGCTTTGTTTAGACACCATGTTTGTTTGCATTGTCCCTGTCAAATAAATAAAGTAAAAAAAGAAATTAAAAAAAGAAATATCCTGCTGCGATATAATGGATGATAACCTTGCTGTAAAGGATATTTTGATATATTTTAAGGTCACTAAGTTCAAGTTAATAAAACATTTTTCCAAAGATCTGTTTCTTGTGACACATCTTGATATCAGAGGCCATATTACCAGATTACAGTATTCAGAGTGTAAACACGAGCTGTGAATGTTAATGTGGTCTCCCTCAATTAAAAATAAAACACTGATAATAATCGAGTGATTTCTGAAGGATCATGTGACATTGAAGACTGGAGTAATGATGCTGAAAATACAGCTGGAATAAATTACATTCACGCCAGGTAAAAACACGAGACAATGAGAACATTACGATATGATGTGCAAATATCTCACCAACAAATACTGTGCCAGAGCAATCTTTTGAGGGATTCGGAGATACAAGCCTCCAGTAATGTCACAAGCCTGTTGAGAAACAAAACACTCTCAAATCAAATAAATCAGCGCTGTTGAAAACGCTCATCAATGAATGCTTTCCATCAGGAAACACAATGAGCAATAATTAATGCGAATGCAAAAGTGCCATCAAATCTGTGCAACACTCGTGAATTTTGTACCAATATAATAAACTGGTAACAAAATACTTCCGCTTCATGTCCTTGAAATAGTCTTACAGCATTAAAGGGATATTTCACCCAAACATTTAAATTCTCTCATTGTTTACTCGCCCTCATGACATCTCCAAGGTCTGTGACGATTTCGTCAGATAAACACAAAGATTTTTAGGTAGGTGTGTATTTTTAACTACTATGATATATAGCTTTGATTTGTGTCAAACCAATATCCAATGACATTTTATGGACTCTGGTTTTCCTAAAAATCTTCCTATGTTTATATATATATCAGGGATGGCATGAGGGCGAGTAAATGATATGATATGAGGTATATTTTTACAGACTGATATAGAAAGAGGAGCAAATGGATCGAAACAACTGGACTCCAGTCAGCGAAAGCTGGATTTGCAGTCATCATTTTGTGTCAATATGCTGAATTTAGCTGGAAAACCATACCCATATATTAACAACTCATCAATTAAATATTTATCATTGCATATTCTGCATTTTTGGATGTTTTTTAATAAACACTGAACTATAAAGTTTTATGGCTGGACGATATGATGATAGGCTATATATAACACTGATATAAGTGATCACCCGGATTCAGACCGACCTATATTGTATTTATATAAAGCGTTCACAAGCAAATTTGCTTTATGTTTAGGTCTATATTGCTTTTATTTCCCCGGTGTGGAAATCAGGCAAACATAAATGTCAGGCAACACGATTCCTGGCTGCATGTCTATATCCATGGATCACGGGATCTTTAGTAAGTTGTAACACTATATTGAGTCCAACATTTGGTTTAAATTGATCAAATTGTTCGTTTTAGTCGCATTTTCACAGTTTCCCCCTATTAAATCCAGTCACGCAGCAGATCTTTGGCCACTCAGTCGGACTGAGGGGGGTTGTTCAGGCGGGAAATGCATTCCCTCTATACTTATTTTCTCATCCACTGAGGAAAAAAAGACATGGATATCTTGGATGGCATTGGGGTGAGTAAATTATTAGGAATTTACATTTTAAGGTGAACTAATCCTTTAACTGTGCATTGCGCAAGTCTCTGAGTTTTTGCAGAACTACGCCCCCTCTGGCGACAAGCGAAACTGCAACCAGAGGTGTGCACGCTCATGGACCACACACACACACACACACGCTCACACGAGCTGTTCATAACCAAACGTTATGAGCCCTAGAGCCGGCCGGAGATCTCTTCATTTGTTGAAAGCTTCCCGATGTCGACTCTCGTCTTATTCCGACGCCTGGCGCTAGGCACAAGTTTTATTTTCTTTGTCTTATGTGGAGTTTGCATCGGGGTTTGGAGTTAATTACAAGCCGGTCTCTTTGAATCCATCTTCTACTTTTGTGGAAAGTTGACTAAAGTTTTGTCGCTCGAGTTGTCTTCTCTGATACGGAGAATGGCGGCGAATACACAAACCTGCCAGACATCGCCAGGCGAGCGTGAACGCGCATGACGTCACGTCCAGTGTCAAATCCGTCCCGAATCCCTCTTATTTATTTTACTGTACAGGATTATAGAGGCGATCGCAGTGATCAGAGAAGAGCTCATTTAGGCGATCGTTTAAGCATGTATGGGTTAGAAAAACGGCTATTTTTAACATGAAATGTTGCACAATGCACCTTTAAGTCTAGATAAATATTTTGTTTATTTTTTCATGCTGTCTGAACGGTCATTTGCCGCATTACTCAAATCGTTTTCCTTCTTATTATCAGCAATTTTATTAAAATAAATCATATCTACTGTATGATTTAAAAACGACATACCTGTTGCAATAGTCCTGAGTCGGTGTCCAACACACAGGCATCAATCAGGATATTCTTTATGAACAGGGAATAATAATTATCAGAAGAATACATAATTAAAATGTAACGATGCAAGTTCAGTTGTTACCCTCACCTTCTTCTGTGCTGCAAAGATCATGTTCATGAAGTTCATGTACTGTAACGTAGAGTCCTCAGCAGCTTTTATTACCTGAGATCACACTCAAAGCATGTTAGCGCAGTTATAACTGAATGAGTTCGGCTGTTAAAGCTAAAGAAGTGCTTACCAGAATCCTTGATTTCATGTCCTGTCCAGCTAGAAGTAAAACAGCGAGAATTCAGTCCAAATATTAATTGCACTAAATAAAAATAACGAGATCTATTTAATTAAAGCATTAGGAAATCTTAAATTCACATTGCTTTATAGAACCATCGCTCTTATACATGAATCATGTGTGCTTAGTTAGTTTTCATTGCACTGTGGAAGAGATGATAACAGTGTGTTTACCTTGCACTTCCTTCGAGATTCGATGAATGTCTGAGCGTCAATAATGAATGAAAATCGGAGTGTGTGGTTTGCACATCATATCTTATTCACAAACTCTCTTTAGGTCTAAACTAGGGCTGCACAGTTAATCGAATTTGTTATCGCGATTACAATTAAGGATTCAATTCATTTATGTAACCGTTCAAAAAAAAATATAGTGTTTTACTGTTTTACTTTTAGCATAACATTATAATCCCATGCATATTTTACTTTGGTTTCTTTAAAAAAAATTGTATATTTGACATTTGAGGCTTAATGCTAGAGAAAAGCAATACAAGTTTTTCAAGAAGTGTGTTTTCAAAACATCATTCAATGTAAATTCATTACAATTTAAAGGGAACAATCGACAATTAAGATTTTGCCATTATCGTACAGCCTCAGTCTAGACTGAAATAAAAAGGATCCGGTGATCGGCAGTAGAGGATACAGCACAGCGCTCTGGAGAGAGAGACGGCCAACAGCGAGTCCGTCTGATTCCCACTGACTTCTGCTGTTAATGAGGAAATAAACACAGTTATGCTCTAGTCTAGTAGAATCACCCAGAATACACTGCGAATTAAATTAAACATGGCATTAGATAGAAGGCTGAATGCATCAAACCAATCGGCACAAGCAAAAACCAAGTCATTTAGTTCCGTAAATCTGTATAATAACAATACAATCTTTAAATAACTTACATCTGTCCATGAGTTTCTTAATCTCTTCTGCAAAGAGGTCATTGGTAGCTGACAGAAGTTCGTATTTGCCATCAGTACTTCCAGATATTTCATCCCCTGATTTCCACTGCTTACTGGGATATAGGAAGTGGCTTGATGACAAAAAGAGTTTAGTTTTAGTGCATGTTTGTAAACTATGGCGGGCTTAGATTAATCCAGGGTTAGGACTAAGGTTAATTAGAGCATTTATAAACATGAAACCTTAAAATAACATTACTGATGTTAATCTTGAGACAAAACAATGACACTGATATATTTTAGTGTGTGTGTGTGTGTATAAATAATGTATAGTTGAGATGAGCATGTTAACTATAAATGATCAGTTTATCTACCTTTCATGATACAGGTTTGCAATGATGGCTAGTTTGTTGCTTCTTGACATTACTAAATGAGCATTTGCCAGGACCATTAAAGCGTCCAAACATGTTGAAAGAGTGAACTGAAAGAAAAGAGGAAAGAGTTCATTTTAATAGGGAATAAGGATAATCTTTAAATAACGTTATTAATGAAGTATGAAGTAAAACACAACACATTACCTTCGGTTCTCGTTGAGCTTGCTGACCCCACCAAACTGGGTTGACATCCAGCACCAGAACCAGAATATTAATTTCGTCTTCTGCAAACATTAATGATCGTTATCATTTCCATATCACTCGAGTCATCGTGTTTTACATGAGCATCACACACAGTTCGTTTTTATGAAAAGTTGTTTATTTGTTAATTTTTCAAAAACATTTTTGAATGATTTACAAACCTGATGCCATTTTTGCTATTTTTATATCTCTACTACATCACTATAACAATATTTCGTTGAAATTTTAACCCGATATGTTTACATTTGCACCGTTCGGACGTCTTCTTCTGTGTAATCACTGGAAAGATGCGAACTAAATTAGCAGATGCACAGCGCCACCTCCCGTGTTGGAGCGGGAAATATTCCATGCTTATGATTATTTATTTCTTAATTTATTTTTCTATTATTTTTTATTTATCTATTGATTCTCCCATTTATTTTTCAGTTTTACATCAAATTAGTGGAGTATAAACAAATTCATGCTGTTTTGCTCCAGGCCTCTAGGTGGCACATCAACCGTGGTGGTCCATCCGTTTTAAAATAAGGGAAAAGAAGAAGAAAGTGTACCACTTGTTCACTGTAACGTTGCTAATTTGAAGGAAATACAGTAAATTTAGAATTAACATTAATCTGTTGGCAAAGGCGCTAAGCTAAAAAAGTTAAATAAACATTATTCTGTTAACTAGGTCAAAATATCTCATCGGGTGAGTGTCAGTGTCATGAGGGAACATTGCATCAGCGAAGCGTCTTAGAAAGAGAGAGTTCACACACACATCGCTCCTGAAACACGTTCAGCACTTTTCTTTAATATGGAAGAAAGAGGTGAGTTTTGAGAACGTAGTCATTAAAACCAATTTAGTGATGCTACATGCTATTTTGTTAACAGCTGTGTTCTAATCATCTATCTATAATGTTATGTTCTTCATTCTGTGATGTTGTAAAATTAGACAGATTTTACACCTGTTTTGCAATAATTATAATGAAAACATACAGAGAAAGCGTTCAAAAGAGAAGAATAAGAAGATTTATAATATTAAATCTGATATTATTCCTATTATTATTACTGTATTTATTTATTTCAGGACAAGTATCATGTATTGGGACTGATGCTACGCTTGTGTGTTATGAAACCTACATTTTTATTAATATGTTTAGACATTCATTTGTTTTATTCACTTACGTTTAATACATGACTGTAACTAGTAGTTATAGGATATTTTAACAATTACAATTATGAATAGCTTTTATAGTTTCATAATTAAACTATTTAAATAATTAATTTCTAGATTCTGAAATGTATAAATAACATTAAATCCATTAGAAAAATGTGTAACACTTTACAATAAGGTCATGCGTTTACATGCATTAGCCAGCATGAACTAAAAATGAGCAATATAATTTTTTATTAATGTTAATAAACAGAAATAAAATTGTTCTTTGTTTGTCCAACAAAGTAAACCTTTCTGTAAAGTGTAAAAAGTTGACCCCCAGAATCTTATTTATATTTCAATATGTCTTCAGAATGGGAATTTAATATTGTTTACTTGCAAGCCCAAAACTAAAATGAATGAACTTGTTTTTCTTGGCAGAACTGGTGGAGTATTTCCGAGGGCAGATCCGAGAAGACCCAGACGTGGCTTCAGCGGTGGCTGCGATACGATCCCTGCTGGAGTTCCTGAAGAGGGATCAGAGTGAGTTGTCACGCTCTCTCTCTCTCTCTCTCTCTCTCTGTGTGTGTGTGTGTGTGTGAGAGAGAGAGAGAGTTGTGGACGTGAACCGATCGATGCTTGTCCTCCTCCTACAGGCGAGACTATCCTGGGCCTGAGAGAGAACATGACGCAGGCCATCCACCGGCTCCAGGAGACGGACTCATCCGTGGCCGTGTCGTCGGGAGGAGAGCTGTTCCTGCGCTTCATCAGTCTGACCTCGCTGGAGCATCCGGTCAGTTCAGCAGAGACGAGAGAGACGATATACTGGAGCTCCTCTGATCAATCGTGCAGAATTAACCCTGTGAAGCCTGACAAATAAAATAATTTGTGCTCGCAAATCGATTAATCGCATCTAACATAAAGTTTGTAAATGTATCATATATTTGTGTGTGTATATATATATATATATACAGTATATGAAGAGTTCAGATGCAAAAGCCTCTAAGTGGCATTTGAAATTTTCTTCTAGAATGATCATTTTTATCAAGCTTGTATATTTAAGTTCAGTAATTTCACTTAAATGGCAATGATACTTACCTATTAATTGTTATTTAAGTGAAATTACTGAACTTAAATATACAAGTTTGATAAAAATCATCATTAAAGAAGAACATTTCAAATGGCATTTAGAGGCTTTTGCATCTGAACTCTTCATATATATATATATTAGGGATGTCAAACGATTAATCACGATTAATCGCATCCAAAATAAAAGTTTGTGTTTACATAATATATGTGTGTGCTGTGTATAATTATTTTATATATATAAATACACACATGCATGTATGTTTAAGAAAAAAAAAATTATTTATATATAAAATATTTATATTTATGTATAATATAAATCTATATACATGAAAATATTTCTTAAATATATACAAGCATGTGTGTGTATTTATATATACAAAATAATTATACACAGCACACACACATATATTATGTAAACACAAACTTTTATTTTGGATGCGATTAATCGTGATTAATCGTTGGACATCCCTATATATATATATATATATATATACACACACACACACATATAATGCTGTCTCTGTCTCTGTATCACAGGATCTCTCCCAGTGTAAGAATGTGATGATAGAGAGAGGCGAACTCTTCTTGAAGAAAATATCCCTCTCTAGAGGCAAAGTGGGTAAACTGTGCCACACCTTCATCAAAGACGGAGCCGTGAGTACAGTCCTTCCTGAAAGACGTCATTTGTCATTGTTTTGGACACACTCTCACATCTGCCTTCCACTTGCAGAAAATCCTCACACACTCGTCATCCCGAGTGGTGTTAAAGGTGCTGGAAAATGCGGCCGCTGATAACAAGCGTTTTACAGTATATGTCACTGAATCACAACCGGATTCAGCAGGGTGAGTGTGTTTACTGTCTGACAACATGCAGAATTACCAGAAAAGGATTCAATGGCGACATAGTTTCCTCAAAATTGGCCTTCCTTAGCCATGACTGTCCTTATTTATCCCGCTCTATTTATTCACTACTCTTTCCCACTTTATATGTGTTGTGTTTGTTTTTCGCGGCATTCAAGCTGAAAACAAATACAGCCGCTCAGTCTTTTTGCCACTCACTGTGAGGAACTGCAGGCCGACGGTGACGTCACGCGCATACCCTCTATAAGTAATTCGTTTGTTTTGTTTTTAATCATTTTTACTCACGACATGCTATCCGGCAACAAAGGATTCCATTCATTATGCTAAGCTAAGCTAGTGGCGGCGCTGCCAAACTGCCTCGTGTTCGCGTATTACGGGTGATATACTAAGAATGTTTGGCACACCCACATTTAACAGAGGCGTTTTGTAATTGTACCAAACGAAACCAAGTCATTTTGTGTACATTAGATATATATACTGTATATATATATATACAGTGGTGCTTGAAAGTTTGTGAACCCCTTGCAGATTATTTTAACAAAATTAGAGGGATCATATAAAATGCATTTTGTTTTTTTAATAAGTACTGTTCTGGGTAAGATATTATACATGTTAAGATGTTTACAAAAATTCCTGAATTTATAAAATGAACCCTTGATTCTTAAAGGAGTAGTTCACTTTTAATAAAACGTTTGCTGATAATTTACTCACCCCCATGTCATCCAAGATGTCCATGTCTTTCTTTCTTCAGTCGAAAAGAAATTCAATGGGAACCAAACAGTTCAAGGTCCAAAAGACAGTTTCAGTACAAACTGTTCAAAGGGCTTTAAAAAAATAAAAACAAAATTTAAGTTTTATAAGCTCAAATGGTCGCCTTGCTCTGTTCTGTGTGACTCTCCTGTTCGAACTCGTTTATCAAAATCAACAAATCTTTCCCAGAGTCAACTCGTTCATTTCATTCATTAAATGAACCAAATGACACGAAAAAAGATTTGTTCATTTTGATGAACGAGTTCGAACAGGAGAGTCACGAACACTCATCACAGAACAGAGCAAGGCGAACATTTGTGCTTATAAAACTTAAACTTTGTTATTTATTTTTTAAATGAGCAATCGTTTTGCTTGATAAGACCCTTATTCATCGTCTGGAATCATTTAAAGCCCTTTGAACAGTTTGCACTGAAACTGTCTTTTGGACCGTGAACCGTTTGGACCCCATTGAAGTCCATTATATGGAGAAAAATCCTGGAATGTTTTCATCAAAAACCTTAATTTCTTTTCGACTGAAGAAAGAAAGACATGGACATCTTGGATGACATGGGGGTGAGTAAATTATCAGCAAAAGTTTTTTTAAAAGCGAACTACTCCTTTAATACTGTGTTGTTGTTTTGTGATGGTTGTTCTTGAGTCTCTCGTTTGTCCTGAACAGTTAAACTGCCCAATGCTCTTCAGAAAAATCCTCCAGGTCCTGAAAAATCTTCAGTTTTCCTGCAACTTTTGCATATATGAACCCTTGACAGCAGTGAATGTATGATTTTGAGATTCCTCTTTCAAACAGGGTACACACACTTTTGAACAGGGTCATTTTTATAGATTCAGCACCTGTTGTCTATATGTAAACATCTTTTATTAATATCTTATTCAGGACACTACTAAAAAAAAAAAAAAAAAATTAGTATTTTGTATGATCCCTCTTATATTGTTAAACACTTTCACCGAAAGGAGTTCACAAACTTTCAAGCACCATTGTACGTGTATGTATATAAATATATATATATATATATGTGTGTGTGTGTATAAAGCTTGCAATCAAAGAATGTGCATTTGTACATTGTTTAAATCGTTTTTAATGATGCAATCATTTACAAATGTTTTTTTCCTATGGTCTCTTAGTGAACTTATGGCTCAGAAACTACGCAAACTCAATATACCCGTCACAATCGTGCTCGATGCTGCAGTCGGGTAAGTGTCTTAGTTTTGTTTTTGCATTTAATTCCTGTACGACAGTAAATGATATCTGCAACTTGTTTTTGTGTGATTGTAGGTACATCATGGAGAAGGTAGACCTGGTAATTGTGGGCGCTGAGGGTGTTGTGGAGAGTGGCGGTGTTATAAACAAGGTCAGAAATACACACACACACACACACACACACTTGTAGTCTTGATGTTTGCAGTTGTATTTAAGGCCGGACACTACTGGGAAATCTTATTATGAGATGTAAAAGTAAGCCGTTTTCTGTGAATGTGCGAGACTTCCTATTCGGAAATAACTTAGAAGAAAGTAAACGGTAAAACTGTTTGCACTGCAAGTCAGTGTGTGTTAATAATTACGACAATACATTCAAATAACATGGTAAGAAACACCAGTTTGATGTATCAAGCAGCATAAGGAGCTGTTTTGTTCAAAGAGGATGAGACCGGACGCCTCGACACGTTCAATTTACTAACGTTGCATTTTTCGTGTAAATGTACATTAAGACAACTATATTGCATAACAAGTTTTCTGAGATGTTGTGTAAATATGCAAATGAGTCATCATCTAATTAAATATGCACTCATTTGCATACACGTCCAGAACACAAACCTGAACATTGGATAAAAACAAGTTCACAATTCTACTCGCTTGATTTGGTTGACGTATCCAAAACTTCATACATCAGAAAATACTCTCAACAGACAATAATAAATCATGTTTTTAGCAATTGCATATCATAAACTGTCAAACCCCTCTGTGAAACGTTTAGAATAATGTTTGCTGTGTTTAAGAACTGCTAAAGTGGAGATTTCTGACTGAACTTTGCGATTTTAAAACGTATTTTAAAGGTAATTTACAGATAAATGGGTGTTTTATTTCCACTAGTCTAGAAAAAAAAGGCCAAAATCTCTTAATTGACCAGTGCCTAATGAAACAACGGTTTTGCCTTGTGTATTGCCTTAAAAAAATGCATTTATTTCTTACCATTCATTCCTTATTTTGATCAAACTATTCATTCCTTCATGTCCTAGATTGGCACCTATCAGATGGCTGTGTGTTCGAAGGCGCACAACAAACCATTTTATGTGGTGGCAGAAAGTTTTAAGTTTGTGCGGCTCTACCCTCTTAACCAGCAAGACGTACCCGATAGATTCAAGGTAATGCCGCATAATTACGAGATGACGATATGTGACGTTGAAGCTGTTCACGTCTTCGGATTGAGAGTTATTCCTTTCAATGTTATCAACACCTAAAATGAATCTGCAGGGGTCACATGGTGCAAGTTTGAGCTCTCACAAAATTCCCAGTTCACAAGTCGTAATTCCCAGTTCTACGAAGTTGGAATCTCGTAATTACGACAGACCTTTAAGGAGTAGTTCACTTTCAAATGACAATTAGCCCATGTTTACTCGCCCTCAACCATCCTGGGTGTACATGACTGTCCTGGCTCTTCCAAGCTTTATAACGGCAGTGGATCGCAACCAACAGATTAAAGCTCAAAAACGTGCATCTATCCGTCATAAACAAACTCTACACGGCTCCAGGCCTTCCGAAGCAAAGTCGTGCATTTGTGTAAGAAAAATATTCAGATTTACTTTATAAAGTGAAATAACTATTGTAACGTTGCAGTGGGAGTTTACATGAGTTGTGTGACGCTTTCTCCGGTGTGTGTAAAGTCTCAGTGTGGCCGTGTACCATGAGTGATCGCTCTTGTGTTCGAACACACACAAGCAATTCTTCTTGCAATCTGAAACATCACCGCTAGAGGACGCTAAAAACTACATATAGCACCTTTAAGTGTAAAGCGCAACTTATGCAACGCACTGCTGATATTTACACTACACCATAACACAAATACGCTACTTCCGACGTCATAAGTTGCGCTTTGTACACAAGTAGACTCGTGTTTGGCTGGAAGCTTGAATTTTACTTTGTAACATGTTAACCCTCTGATGGTCTTCGTTTAGGAGTCAAGTCCTGAGCCTTCCCAGTTAGAAGTGACCGGACACCTAAAAATTAAACTTCCTCCATCCCAGTAAAAACCAATGCAATTCACTTTTGTTCTATAATATTTATTCATTTTAATTTTAGTATTTTGAGACAATTTGATTGAATTTATTGATATTTAAGCTATATTTATGGTCTATTTCTGCCATAGAAAAAAAAAATATATATATTTTCTTTTAAGTATTAATGCAGTATTTTAGTTTAATATAGAGTCTAGGCCTTCAGAAAAAAATATTTTTGTAGAACATTAGCACCATCTGGTTACAGTGTAGAGAAAAGGCATAGAATCATGGTGTAACCACTAGATGGCATGTACAGCTCTCTATGGAGAGGCATGTGAATTCCCCAGCTGTTTATGAACACATTTACTTTTTGTGGATTTGAATATATATTTGAAACAATCTCAAAAACAATTTCTTATTAAGTTTTAGATTTTTTTTTTTTTTTTAAATAATCAAAGTTAGTTTTTGCATTATAATTACAGCCAAACATTGGATTAGAAAGAGAAGCGTGTTGCTATAATTTTCAGAATTTATATCAAAAATACATTCATTCAAGTATAACAATTTATGTAGAATAAAAAAAAATTAAAAATTGTGGAAAAAAATTGGTGATTTTTTTTTTTGTGTGTTTTTGTCAATTTCCCATTCATTTCCTATGGGGGTCATTTTTGACCGAAGACCAAAATTTTGACTAATTTTTTTACGACCACTTAGCATGCTCAGATCATGAACTCATTTTTTTTTTGTGTGTTCACATCCCTAATGGCAGAAATGTCACCACATTTCGTAACATTCAGATGAAGTTGTGATTTTTTTTTTTTTTGTATAAAAATTTGTGTGTGTGAATTTTTTGCACTCTTGATGTTGTAGAGTGTCACCCCTTTACTGTGGTGTACTTTCTTTTCGAATCGTGGCCGATTTGTAGATTGTACAGACAAAAATTCAGAGAATTTTAGTTTTTTTGTAAATTCCCATTCATTTCCTTTGGGTCGGTCATTTTTGACCGAAGACCACGAGTGTGACTATTTTTTTTTTACGACCACTTAGCATACTCGGATCATGACTTCATTTTTTATAAATATATTCACATACCAAATGCCAGAAAAGTCACCAAGTATCATAACCTTCCGATGAAGCTGTGATTTTTTTAAAATTCAAAACATAAAATTATTCGGTCAGAAGTGACCGAGGACCATCAGAGGGTTAAATATGATATGTTCGTTTATGACGGATAGATGCATGCTTTTGAGCTTCAAACTGTTGGTTGCGATCCACTTCCATTATAATAAAGAAAGTCATGTACACCATGGGCCAATCTTCATTTTAGTTTAAACAGAGCTCCACTTATTATACATAAACAGGTCCATAATATCTCTTTCAGTATAAAGCAGATATCCTGAAAACAGTGGACCTCAGCCAGGAGCACCCGCTGATCGACTACACCCCTCCATCCCTCATCACGTTACTCTTCACGGACCTCGGGGTGCTGACGCCCTCGGCCGTCAGCGACGAGCTCATCAAGCTGTACCTGTGATCAGCACGAGTGGAACGAGTTCAGATGCACCCATGAGTTTAAGATTAAATTATCTGGTTGAAATCATTTTCATGTGCCCTTCATCATTTAGAAAACTCATATGCTGGATTTATGGTTACATCTATTTTAAACCACTCCCTACATTTACACATCATTCGAAACTTGTTCTGCCCAGTCATGCATGCTGAGGTAATGAGGATAAACCAAGATCTCAGAGCTATGAATATTATAATAGGGATGCACAATATATCGGCCACCATATCGATAAGAAAGTTTGGCTGATAATATTAAAGCCAATAAAAGACACTTCAGATGCGCATTGTTCAACATGATGGTTTTAAATTACTTGAAATATGATTGAAATCACTTTAAAAAAAAAAAAATACAGTTCAGAGCAACAAGTCTGTCATATCGGCTATATACAATTAAAATGAGAACATTATAAATGTGTGCTTGAGTCATGATGGGACTCAAATTATATATAAAAAATTATTTATTAGCCAATATATCAGTCATTAGTTTTCAAATAAACAGAATTATCAGTTAATGGTATCAGCCAAAGTTTTCATATCGGTGTATCCCTAATTTATAAGGTATAATACTTGCGTTTTAATAATATCTTGAGGCGATTTTAAGCATAGTAGTTTACTTCATTGAATTCAATTTAGTCCTTTCAATAAACAAGTGCTAATATAAAGCCAACATATATAGCCTATATTTATATATGTGTGTGTGTGTGTGTATATAGACTTTAAATGCATTCAAAAAGAAGTTTTGAGCCAGTTAAGGCAAGCTGGCTAACCGACTACACTTACAGTATCTGTCGACACAAATCTTGTTCAAAAACGTACATAAATGAGTATCGTAATGGGCAAGACATCCTCGTGATCATTCAAGATGATCTGAACGATAGCATCGGGAGTTGAACTATACAAAACATAAGCGTTTGGGCTCATGCGGAGACGAAAGACGCTCATCTGAACGGCAATAGCTGCTTTACGGTACGTTTTCCTCAGGATGGTCCATGAGAGACTTTATCCAGCTGGTTCCGTTGATCAGTTTGGTGGTTGCGATAATGTACTCAGTCCCACTATCCTCCATGTTGGATAAGAAGCGCAGAGCAGCGATTTCAGCGTAAGTCACACCGCCGAGGAAGAACACCAGGGTGGTGCGGTTCTCTCCTGGCTGACCTACAAATGAAAGAGCAATCAACAATAATCTAGAGAAGTATTAATCTTGTATTTGGGTCAAAAATGGGCACCCCTAGAAATGAATGGGAAAAACTGTAATTTCGAGCATTCTGAAATAAGCCAAAATAAGACAGCAAAGTCACTTCATCTTTAGGTTTCAGCTCTAAGAACTTAGTGGAATGATATTTTATGTAGTTAAAAAAATATAACATAAAATAAGCATAATTTACATAAAAAACATGGTACTTTTTGAGGTAAATCAATTCAAAAATACCCACAAAATAAATAAAAACACCATAAATGGATAGACAAAACTTTATCGAAGACAGTGATATAACATTTATAATAAATAAAAATTAGGATCACACCTGAATCCACAATTACAGGATTATGGGCTATAAAGTGAATACGGTTTGAGGGCTACAATGTGTTATTTATATATAAAATAAACATACAGTATATACACACACAAATATTTCTTAAATATATACATGCATGTTCTACACAGCACACACACATTTATTATGTAGACACAAACTTTTATTTTGTATGCGCTTAATCATTGCCCAGCACTATCGTAATGCTTTTAATCGCATTTAGCAGATCACAGCTGGGTGGTAATTACATTTTGCAATGATAAAAGTATATCGCTTTATATGAGTGTACTGTATGTATGTGGATAAAGTTGGACATATTTATACATGCAACTTTATATAAAGGGATGGGAGATCATGCAGCCGAGATTCACCATATATTCAATTCATTTCACGTTTTTTTGTATAGCGCTTTTCACAATACACATCATTTTAAAGCAGACAAATTACAATAGAGTGATGTATTTCAGAAATAGACCCCAGTTATTAAAAAAAAATAATAATTTAAACAATGTAATAATTTAATGCCGATACAATGAGCTCGTTGACGTACTGAATACTTCTTTGTTAATAAATGATTGACGTTTAGAAAATATAGCATCTTGGTATTTATGGCTTACAGATCTGAAATGAGCGTCTTTGCACACACTAAATGATCTGATGCTCATCCAGTGAAATATCAACTGATTTGACCGAGTTCTTGTCATATTTTATTACCATTTTCTAAACTATCGCGAATAAACTGTGATAATGTGAGAAATGTTGAAGATATCAGAATATATTTCGATCTTAATGCCTTGTAGAAGATTAGAGCTGGGCGATAATATAGTCACATTTTGCAAAAATAAAAGCAATCAAGCATATATCACTTTACATGAATGTACTTTATGTGCGTGGATAAAGTTAGACATACTTTGCATTATCTCCCATATTTTTATATAAAGTTGCATGTTTACTTTTTCCATGCAGCCGAGATTCGCCATATATAGCTTGGTCAAGACTTTAATGGGTTACTGATCTAAAAAGACCATCTTCTAAATTTTTCACTCTATTAAAGCATAAAAACACCATATGTTTGCATATATTGAGGAAACATGCTAAGTTCACACTCGTTTCTCAAAAAAAACACTTCTATAGCCAGTTATTTAACTTAGAAAAGTACGTTTACGGCTGGAATGTGTGTTATTGTTTTGGTCTGTGATACTGCTCGATGCTAATTTGCCTGTTTTCATTGTCCATTGCGCTCGTTCCTGTTGCGTGTCTCAAACTGTCGACCCGTGTGAGCGTCGAGTCTGAGGCGGCGGTGGGAGAAACCACGATCTCTAATATTTTGAATTGGACAGCAGTACCTATTCCGACCACTAGTTGTCATTCTTGCAGACTGCACCTTTAATAATGTGATACTCATCACTTACGCTTCTTGTGAAGGCCCGTGGGAACCTGCTGTCGTTCCTCAAAGTGTGGTCCGGGCAGCATCTTCAGCACCTCCTCGATGCTCCTCCAGCCGGGCCGGGCCAGGACCTGAGTCAGACGCACACTGAGCGGGGCGTAGCCGCTGTACACGTACGATATGTCGTTCGGGTTCTGAGGGACGGTGAACAGTCACATTAGCATGAGCAACACAGACGGCTTTGCAAGAGCCACCGTCATCTAGGGATTGAAAGGGCTATAAACAATACACTTTTTAAAAATAAATTGATTTGTTCATATATCATCACATCAGGCAAACACATATAAAATAATGTGTACTGAGAGATACCTACACATTGTGTGTGTGCGTATATGACTTAAAAACCCAAATAACAACTTATAAATTTGTTTCTTTTGTAACATTTCCAAACTTTTGACATGATATATATATATATATATATATATATATATATATATATATAGTACCAGTCAAAAGTTTGGAAACATTTCAAAAGAAACAACTTTATAAGTAAATAGTATTTTTATTGTTCTTTAAAGTCTTCTTCTGCTCATCAAGCCATTAAGTTATTTAGTTTAAATTACATCTGTTTGTTTGTGCCTGAAAATAGTATATTAGCTCAACTTTTGAGTTCAAGGAGTAGTTTATTTTTAAAAAAAAACTTTTGCTGATAATTTACTCACCCCCATGTCATCCAAGATGTCCATGTCTTTCTTTCTTCAGTCGAAAAGAAATTAAGGTTTTTGATGAAAACATTCCAGCATTTTTCTCCATATAATGGACTTCAATGGGAACCAAATGAGAGTTTCAGTACAAACTGCAAACTGTTCAAAGGGCTTTATACGATTCCTTTATACGAATCTTTTTCCGAGTCAATTCGTTCGTTGAATGAACCAAATGATTCGGAAAAGATTTGTTTATTTTGATGAACGAGATCGAACAGGAGTCACGAACGCTCACAGAACAGAGCAAGGCGAGCATTTGAGCTTATAAAACTTAAACTTATTTATTTTTGAAATGAGCGATCGTTTCGCTTGACAAGACCCTTATTCATCGTCTGGAATCGTTTAAAGCCCTTTGAAGCTGCACTGAAACGGTCTTTTGGATCTTGAACCGTTTGGTTCCCATTGAAGTCCATTATATGGAGAAAAATCCTGGAATGTTTTCATCAAAAACCTTAATTTCTTTTCGACTGAAGAAAGAAAGACATGGACATCTTGGATGACATGGGGGTGAGTAAATTATCAGCAAAAGTTTTTTGAAAAATGAGCTACTCCTTTAAGGTTAGGGTTAGGTTCAGCACTCAGTAAGTTATATATATATTTTCAGTTATATAAAAACACTGAACCTTATTGAAAATGAGTAGCAGGACAAACCTGTTCATTGGCGTCCTCCATCCACAGTTTGAGTGTTTTCCTGATTGTGGGGTAGTTGTTTCTCATGGCGCTTTGAGGTTTGAGTAACCCAACCTTTTCCAAGTTCTTGACGGTCAGAATGTGCTCGTATCCATACGTCTAAACCAACAAATCACAAACATGTCAATTGTCTTAACGGCCTTAATGTGATTGATTATCGAGCCACATGTGATCCAACCGTTAACCGTTATGCAAATAAAAGTGAGTGGTACCTGAAGGATCTCCTTCTTATAGTAGTCGAGGACTTTCTGTTTGAGGCCGTTGTTGCAGACGGACTGCATGCACACCAGTCGCAGGATCTTGATCAGCGGGTCTTTCTGTGCAATGCAGTCTTCTATATACGTGCTGACCTGAGAGGGAAATCACACACGATCATATCAGTGACGAGAAACACATGAAAACAAACCTGAAATATATTCACAGTTCACAGTGGATTAAAACAAAGTACAATATTCATTATTTCATTATTTTCAGTTCGAACAATAATGAGTGCAGAGATATTTATCGTATTTATACTAATAATGATTTGGATAAAAGTCACCATGAAATCAAAATCTTTATGGAATATTGTGGTATTTATTATAAATTTATCTGTGCATATTATTACTGTTTTAAAATCATGTTCCTGGTAATCATGAATCAGAATAACTTCCTCTTGAAGCGTCGCGCCTTCTCTTCTCTGATGAAGGGGGCGGGGCAACCTGTCACTCACACGAGATCCACCAATAGAAAACCATCAATTTCCCACCGCAAAAATCAAGCCCCGCCCACATCCGTTCTTGTTCCAGAAGCCGTTTCACTAGGATCACTGATTTCAACTGAATATCGACTGTTTACTGTTGTCTTTTTACAGCAGAACTGAATCCTGCTCGTTTCGTGTCTTAGGCCATCAATGTGTACTTACATTCACGAGTCATTAAATCATGTTTAATTTGGACTTCTCTGTGCATGCTCTTTGAGGTGGTGACCATAGACCTCCATTATATGACTGACAGACACGAACGGTTTGACCTAAAAATATCAAAATTGAAAATACTGCTGAAACAAAGACACCTACATCTTGGATGCCCTTGAGGTAAGATAAAACATCCCAAAAATGAAAGGAGTAGTTCACTTTTGAAAAAAATTTGCTGATAATTTACTCACCCCCATGTCATCCAAGATGTCCACGTCTTTCTTTCTTCAGTCGAAAAGAAATTAAGGATTTTGATGGAAACATTCCAGGATTTTTCACCATATAATGGACTTCAATGGGGTCCAAACGGTTCAAGAAAGTGTCTTTTGGACCTTGAACCGTTTGGTTCCCATTGAAGTCCATTATATGGAGAAAAATCCTGGAATGTTCTCATCTAAAACCTTATTTTCAAAGTGAACTATCCCTTTAAAGTAAAGGTGACTAGCATTTCATGACGACTTTAAATGACACTGCCTTTATATTGAAATCATAAAGAAAACAAAGCACCTTGTCTGTGTCCACTCCAGTCATAAACTCTTGTTCAACGGTCAGACTGTCAAAGAAGGCTTCCGAGGCTGAAAAGCAGGAGACAATTCATTAATACTACATTTAATCATCTAAATAAAATCTATATTATATTTATGGGCCACTGCAAATCACATGTATAAAATATTAAATATTTTCACTTAATGATAATTCTTGGTATTATCAAAAGAATGATTATGATTAAGAATGAATGAAAAGAATGATCCACTTGACTGAATAACTTAATCACGTTAATCCTTTTAACGTGATTAAGTTAAGTTAAAGTTAAAAGTTCATTACATGAAAGGCTAGTTTCCAGCTAGTCCATGTTTCTAAATGCGTCTAGTTCGATTTCTGTTTTCACTAGTAACAGCTATATTTAATGTAAGGCCATTTATTGTGATTAGCTGGTAATTCTACATTACTAGTAAGAGCCCTCTTTAAATATTGACAAATAAATAAACATACAATGTATAACAAGAATTACATGTAAGATCTGCAAATTAATTTTAACATGTTGGATTCAGTACTTCAGACATCTACAAATGGATTAAAGATAATTTGTAAAAAGTATCATTACAGTAAAAAGTAATTTAGTATAATATTTATTTAATAAAAAAAACCCTTTTTTTTTACTTTTACTGTTATAGATTATTTATTTAAAATTAAAAATACCACCAATGAAAAACAAATTACAGTACAAATTAGAATTAAAAAAAAAGATTTTAAAAGTTATAATTAAAAGTAATAATTATTGATATCAGGAAAGGTCATTTGCGCTATAACAATGTAGTTATTGACACATTTTTTCACTAGAAAGGAGTTAATAATTAGACATGTAATTGAATTTGTGAGGTAATCAGAGAGAACTGTAACATTTCGCTATTAAAAATGCAGTCTCTCATATCAATAAAAAATCTTCCACAAATTGAACTGTATTTTCTTAAGTAGTAATTTCATTGTTAAATGTTTAGCTTCGCCATAATGGTTAAGAAACTAAATTATTTTAATTTGTGAGTTTGTTAGCTGAACTGCACATGCATTCAAATAAATATTTGCCTGTTTTTAGACTAATGATGAAAAGTGTTCATCAGAAATGAGATGCGTTAAACATTACCAGCCTGCTTTCTTGCTAAAATGCATATGATTCTCACTGAGGGACATTGTTGTCTATGCTAATTGACTTCAGAAAATTGCTTTTATTTCTGAACGTATGAATGATTGGTCTCAGACTCACTCGTTATGTCCTTGACGAGTTCAGCGATGGAGGTGTGATTAGCCAATGAGCTGCGAGCCGCCTGCATGTGAGGCAACTGCGAAACAAACTGTTTAATCTCCCCAACAGTCTTTGCATTGTGTCGTTCCTATCAGAGAAACAAGAAAACCAGCAGTTCTGCTCATCAAGGGTGCATTTATTTGCTTGAAAATACAGTAAAAACTATAAATAAATATAATAAATGAAATAATTAATGTTCAGCATCATTACTCCAGTCTTCAGAGTCACATGATCCTTCAGAAATCACTCTAATATGATGATTTCCTGCTCAATTATTAATAATTGTTCTTATTATTATCAATGTTGAAAACAGTTTTTGCTGCTTAGTTTTTGTGATAATTGTTTTTAAACAGTCAGGATTCTTTGATGAATAGAAAGATCAAAAGAACAGCATGTATTTGAAAAAAAAAAGAACATTTATAAATGTTTTTACTGTCACTTGAATCACTTGTGACTTCCTTGTTGTATTAAAGTATTTATTTCTGTTTTTTAAAAAAAGATTTGAGTTACTCCAAATGTTTAAATGGTAGCGTATTATGGTATCCACAAAAATATGAAGCAGCAGAACTGTTTTCAACATTGATAATAATCAGAAATGTTTCGTGAGCATCAGATCCTCATATTAGAGTGATTTCTGAAGGGTCATGTGACTGACGACTGGAGTAATGATGCTGGAAATCACAGGAATAAATCACATTTTAACATATATTCACACAGAAAACAATTCTTATCAATTGTAAACTGCTTTTCAAAACAATTTTGAGCAATGTATTGATTTTAAACAGTTTTTGTGACACAAAAGCAGCACAAACCTCGAATGCGGCTGATATGATCTTGGCTTTCTTGCTGAGAGCCGCACCGACGGCATTGAAGTTCTTGTCACGTATTTCGGCATAAAGCTCCTCGGCTGAGTTGAGCTGCAGTTTTTTGGGCTCAGTGGGAAGATCTTTCCCGCCTTCTCCCTGTTTCTTCTGTGCAAACTTCTCAGGAGGAAGCTTCACGTAACCTGTCAGGCAACCCAGGCATGAGCAAACGAGAGCACAATCAGTCTCTAAAGTATTTCTTTCGTGTCCAAACACGTTTTTAAATTCTTTACCATTGGTGATGCCATAGATCTCGTCGATAAGACCCTCGTATGTAAGTTGAGTGGCTAATGGTGTCAGCAAGTCCACATTACGATCCAGCAGGAGAAGTGTGTCGAACACAGGCAGGATTTGAGCATGACCTGCAAACTCTCTCTTCATCCGCAGCATCATGTTGGCCACGTGCTGAGAGACACAGCACAATGCATACAAATCAAACGATTAACATATTTTTATACATCAGTGAAATGGAAAACAAAAATGTGTTTATCAAGCTACTACAAATTAGAATGGAGGCTTGTTTCCGCCACAGAATAAAAAATTATAAATCATTTTTAATTGTGAGTTATAAATGCAGAATTATGAGTTATGAAGTCAGGATGAAAGATGGCAGAATAATGAAAATATTTTGAATTTATATCTCACATATCAGTTTAACGAGAAAAAAAGTCTGAATAATGAGTTTCTTACAATTGCAAAAAATGTCAGAATTAAGGGATATAAACTCACAATGCAAGAAAAAAGTGAGTTTATCTCTCGCAATTGAGAAAAAAAAGTCAGAATTGTGGGATATAAACTTAAAATTGGAAGAAAAAAAGTCAGAATTGTGGGATATAAACTTACAATTGCAAGAAAAAAAGTCAGAATTGTGGGATATAAACTTACAATTGCAAGAAAAGTCAGAATTGTGGGATATAAACTAACAATTGCAAGAAAAAAATCAGAATTATGGTATATAAACTTACTATTGCAAGAAAAAAAAGTCAGAATTGTGAGTTATAAACTTACAATTGCAAGAAAAAAAGTCTGAATTGTGTGATATAAACTTAAAATTGCAAGAAAAAAAGTCTGAATTGTGGGATATAAACTTACAATTGCAAGAAAAAAAGTCTGAATTGTGGGATATAAACTTACAATTGCAAGAAAACGACAGAATTGTGGGATATAAACTTACAATTGCAAGAAAAAGTCAGAATTGTGGGATATAAACTTACAATTGCAAGAAAAAACGTCAGAATTGTGAGATATAAACTTAAAATTGCAAGAAAAAAAGTCAGAATTGTGGGATATAAACTTACAATTGCAAGAAAAAGTCAGAATTGTGGGATATAAACTTACAATTGCAAGAAAAAACATCAGAATTGTGAGATATAAACTTAAAATTGCAAGAAGAAAAGTCAGAATTGTGGGATATAAACTTACAATTGCAAGAAAAAGTCAGAATTGTGAGATATAAACTTAAAATTGCAAGAAAAAATTCAGAATTGTGGGATATAAACTTACAATTGCAAGAAAAAGTCAGAATTGTGGGATATAAACTTACAATTGCAAGAAAAAAAGTCAGAATTGTGCAAGAAAAAAAGTCAGAATTGTGAGTTTATATCTCGCAATTGAGAAAAAAGTCAGAATTGTGGGATATAAACTTACAATTGCAAAAAAAAGTCAGAATTGTGGGATATAAACTTACAATTGCAAAAAAAGTCAGAATTGTGGGATATAAACTTACAATTGCAAGAAAAAAAGTCAGAATTGTGGGATATAAACTTACAATTGCAAGAAAAAAAGTCCGAATTGTGAGTTTATATCTCGCAATTGAGAACAAAAGTCAGAATTGCATAATTTTTTATTCTATGGAAACAAACTTCCATAAATATGCATCACTGAGGAAGAACAAGATGCTAGAAATGACGTTTGCGAGATTCATGGCATCAAATGTTTGAAAAGAGCAGCTAAGATAGCAAAGTTGCCACGAGAGCTTTTCTACTCACCCTTGCACACTCTCCTTTGCCAAAGATCTGCGGTATCGTCCCGTAAAGTGCTTGCAAAGTCATGAGGCCCTTGGCAGCGTGATACAGGCTTGTCTGATCATTCTCTAAATAACACTCCTTCACACACAAAAAAAAACAAGTTATATTAACAATGCTCATGGATATATCCGCTAAAACATGGTCATATCATACACTTTTATTTTTTCCCCAGAGTACAGAACATCTGGGATAGATTTACATTGGATCTCCCAAGATAAGAACATTTTTTGATGCATAATTTCTAATGATTTTTCAAAAAGTCTATGACAATCAACATCTTCTTTCCCAGAAAGTTTGATAAACTTTTGCTGTTGTAAAGTCACACATTTTAGAAGGAGACATTTTTGTAGCTTAGCTTTACTAAATCGTGTTTTTGAATATGCCGTCTAAAAAAATCTAAATAACAGAAAGTCCAACTCTGATTAAAAAAACTAATTAATAAAAGACTTATCAAGAAATAACAGACCACATTCTACATTAGAGTTTAACCAAGCCATATAATAAGTGACATTAAAACACTGTCTTACCCTGAATGAACTCTCAGACTCCATGGAAAGAAGGTCTCCATCATAAGGTATAAGGTCCAGAATGTACTCGTCGATGTTTGTGAACGAGTTGAGAACCCCTTTCTCCTTCAGACGCTGCTCACACAGGAGACTCCGGCGAGGCACAAACAGAATATGGAAATCTCGGGGCTGTAATTTATCCTCACTGCGATGCAAATATCACAAAGCATCATCAGCAAGGCAGCATTACAGGCACTGACGACTAAATGAAACTGCTATGGAAGTTATTGTGGGAGCACCTATTGTCTCAAATTGAAAATCAGCACATTTTATGTCAAGTTCATAATACACTGACTCTTTAAAAAAGTTTTTTTATGGAGAAGCTTTCTTAAAATTAAAATTTCTTCCATTTTAATAATCTCAAGAACCTTTTTTTCTACTATAAACAACCTTTTGTGAAATGGAAAGATTCAATCGGTGTTAAACCATTAAATCAAATAAGAGCCTTTATTTTTAAGTGTGATGAAATCTTTTTGTATTTGTTTAGATTCAAAATCATCCTAGGCCATTTGTTCAGTTTAATGCTGCACACTCTTGCCAAAAAAAAAAACTCAGATTCAGCAATTTCTTTATAGAAATGAGACTTACCTTGCAACATTTTCTGCAATGATGTCCATCAACTCCAACCTCGGTCGGACAAAAAAGACAATATTCTTGACGGCAGCCGACGGTATACGACCCCCTTTGAGAGTGAACATTTTCTCGACCTCATGTTCCTTTTTAATAAATTAAATTAAGACAATCACCTTCTTGACAAGGAATAAAATAATAATCAAACCATGTGAATGATAAGAAAAATGTAAAGGGCAAATGTCACAAGTGTTTTACAGTATAGACTCAGTACCGGTCAGAAGTTTGGAAACATTACTATTTTTAATGTTTTTGAAGTCTATTATCCTCATCAAGCCTACATTTATTTGATCAAAAGTACAGAAAAAATAATGGTTATTTTAAAATATTTAAAAATATAATTTATTTCTGTGATACAAAGCAGAATTTTCAGCATCATCATTACTCCAGTCTTCAGTGTCACATGATCCTTCAGAAATTGATTTATTATCAATTTATTTATCAATTTATTTTTTTAACCTATGATACTTTTTCAGGATTCTTTGACAAAAAAAGAGCTACAAAAATAACAGCATTTATTTAAAATATAAATATTTTAAATATATGTACACTAACGTTCAAAAGTTTGGGGTCAGCGATTTTTTCTTTCCTTTTTTGAAAGAAAGTATTATTTAATTTCATTTAACAATGACGTTTTATTTAACAATGATGTATTACATCGATAAAGTCATAGTAAAGGTTTATATTGTTAGAGAAGGTTTCTATTTGGAATAAATGCAGTTTTTTTTAACGTTTTGTTAATCTAAGAATCCCGAAAAAATTATAAAAATAAAAATCACATGTCAAAAAAATATATAACTGCTTCCAACATTAATAATAACTGAGTATCAAATCAGCATATTAGAATGATTTCTGAAGGATCATGTGACACTAAAGTAATGATGCTGAAAAGTGAAAATCCAGCTTTGTATCATAGAAATACATCATATTTTAAAGTATATTAAAATTGAAAACCATTATTTTAAATTGTAATAATATTTCACAATATTACAGTTCTTATATATATATATATATATATATATATAATATATATATATATATATATATATAGTGTGCACTCACTGCAGTATATGAGTATTTTTTGGTAATAGTTGTGTACAGTTTCTCACCTTCAAAAGGGAATATTGAGCAATTAACCCGAAAGGTCCAGTAAGATACTCGTCCCAAACAATGGCCTTATTAAAAACAACAACAACAGATGAATTAAAGGATGTCGACACGTTACATGTCCAATGACAGTATCGCTGAACGGTATTTGCAGTAATAATACTCGTTCAATTCAACAATAACACAGAGTGCAGTTTACATTCTGACAAGGGAAGTAGATTTGAATGAATGTTAGAGTGACAGCAGAAGAATGACTAATCTGCATGTTTATTAAAGCAAAACGCTTTACCTTGCTTCCCGAACATTTATCTAAAAATTCACGCAGGTCTTTTCGTGCAGCCTCTCTCAAAATATTTAGGTTTACTCTGCCACAAAATAAATGCGACGCCATGTTCGTTAAATCGCAATCACATGACTTTCACGGCCACACGATGTCACGTGATTTGTCTTTCAAAAAATAAAAGTAAAAGCCAGCACATGTAAATATTATTACTCCAGTTCCCCGTATATTTTTATACAATTTAATTATTTTAAAAAAATCTACATTCTATTGCAGGATTCTTTTATTTTCTCTAAAATGGATTATGTTTTTGTTATTGTTGCTGGATTAATCACTAGGACTTTTACACGCACGTCATTACTGGTTGTTGCCAGGTCCATGATTTTTGGACATTTGTTTCCATGTCATTCCGAGTTATTTGTTGTAAAAAAAAATGTTGTCAAGGGATAGATAAAAAGAGAGAATATACAAAGATTGTGAATAACTGTAGTGTTATGTAAACGCGTGGCAGTGGACTGGACTGGTATTTAAACAATTGTTCCCTGTAAAAGATCTGGCAACGTCTCTTGCAGAAGCGAACGCGTTTCTGAAGTTCGAGTTCATCATCAGTTCAAGGCAAGCGAGTAGAAAATGCTGCGCACGGTTTGCTCCCGAACTTTTCCACAAGTTTTTCGTATCTCAGCATGTCAGCATTCAACGATTCCTGCACCGAACATTCACCCAGACGTTCACTACAACAAGGTAATGCCCCAAACGCTGGGACTTTAATGCACATGGATGTTTATTTTTATGTAATATCAAATATCAATATGTTGCTAATATTCAAACTCACGTCTTAATTAAACGTATCATTACGCTGATAGTTGCGTAGCTAATATTTTCATGTTCCTTAGTTAAATGTCTCTGTCGTCGAATCGTTGCGTTTTATAGCCTCTTGCCATGTTTTCAAACCCCGCCTCCATAACGAAAGAGTCATTCCCTGTTTACCTTATCTCTCTCTATCTGTGTGAGGTGGGGTTGTTTCGCTGCAGCCTGTAGCACGATGACGTAGCTGGATGGTCCAATACGTGTTGGACCCTGTAACGCGCGCATGCGCACTAGTCAAGTCAAGTCATCTTGATTTATATATCGCTTTTTAACAATTTAGATTGTTTCAAAGCAGCTTTAATTTAATGTAACAGATTGCTTTATAGCGGTTCATGAATAATGTTATTTTACAGCTAGTTAGTTTTGATTGTGTCGAAATGATAATTTGTTATTAAATTTGACACCGTTCTCTCTAAACAGACTTTAAACGCGATCCTGTGATAAACGCTGATGGCACATGCACATTAATAATTCATAGGCCTAGTTAGTGTAGAGAGTTGGTGAACAATCGTTGATCTTCCAAGAATACATTTAAATGTGGTCACGAGCGAAGCTCTTATTTTCAGAGCTTTCAGAATAAAACTTTTTTTTTTTAATAATTGCGACTTTTTCCTAACAATTACGAGTATACTTTTCGCATACTGACTTTATTTCTCAGAATTGTAAGATATAAAGTCAGAATTGCGTGAAATAAAGCCTCAATCGCATGTTATAAAGACAGAATTAGGTGAAATAAAGCCTCAATCGCATGTTATAAAGACATAATTGCTTGAAATAAAATCGCATGTCATAAAGACATAATTGCTTGAAATAAAGCCTCATGTTATAAAGACAGAATTAGGTGAAATAAAGCCTCAATCGCATGTTATAAAGACCGAATTAGGTGAAATAAAGCCTCAATCGCATGTTATAAAGACAGAATTGGGTGAAATAAAGCCTCAATCGCATGTTATAAAGACAGAATTAGGTAAAATAAAGCCTTAATCGCATGTTATAGAGAAAGAATTGGTGAAATAAAGCCTCAATCGCATGTTATAGAGAAAGAATTGGTGAAATAAAGCCTCAATCGCATGTTATAAAGACATAATTGCTTGAAATAAAATCGCATGTCATAAAGACATAATTGCTTGAAATAAAGCCTCATGTTATAAAGACAGAATTAGGTGAAATAAAGCCTCAATCGCATGTTATAAAGACCGAATTAGGTGAAATAAAGCCTCAATCGCATGTTATAAAGACAGAATTGGGTGAAATAAAGCCTCAATCGCATGTTATAAAGACAGAATTAGGTAAAATAAAGCCTTAATCGCATGTTATAGAGAAAGAATTGGTGAAATAAAGCCTCAATCGCATGTTATAGAGAAAGAATTGGTGAAATAAAGCCTCAATCGCATGTAATAAAAGACAGAATTGCTTGAAATAGCCTAAGCCTCAATCGCATGTTATAAAGACATAATTGCGTGAAATAAAGCCTCAATCGCATGTTATAAAGACAGAATTAGGTGAAATAAAGCCTCAATCGCATGTTATAAAGACAGAATTAGGTAAAATAAAGCCTTAATCGCATGTTATAGAGAAAGAATTGGTGAAATAAAGCCTCAATCGCATGTTATAGAGAAAGAATTGGTGAAATAAAGCCTCAATCGCATGTTTTAAAGACAGAATTGCGTGAAATAAAGTCGCAATTGTGTACTATAAAGTCAGAATTCTGACCTTTTTTCTCGCAATTCTGAATGTATAACATGCGAGTTTATTATTACAAGATTTATTTTCCCCATGCTGTTATTATTTTAGCATTTCCTTACTTATTCATCAATAATTACTTATAATTATTTAACAGTATTATACTACACACTTTGAACTTCATCTCAGTACAATATCGAGCTTATCACTTAAAACCAATGCATTCGAATTACAATCAGAGATCGGCACTGCGCATGCGTAAATGACGTCACCAAAACACACATCCATCCACTACGTATTGGACCGTCCAGCTACGTCATCGTGCTACAGACTGCAGCGAGGACCTCTTGTCTTTTTGTGGCAGGAATTGATGTACTTTGCTGCTAGTGAAATGCAGTATCTTTTTTTTTTTTAAGTAAATATTGAGCTTGTACATCATTCATCAACTATTGGTTGGGACAAATAATTTCATTATAATTTAGGGATGTTAAAAAGTGCAGCTCTTTTTTTCAATGAATTAAAGTTAGAATTGTCTACCTTTTTTTTAAAGTGAATTTTACATTAAAAATCTTACATAAAAAAAATTTACATAAAAAAACATATCCTCCAAAACTGCGCAAATGTGTAGTAAAAAGTTAAACATTAATGAGTATTAATAATATAATAATGTCATTAAAAATATCAATCATTAAAAACATTAATAATATATTTAATGAGTAATAATACATTTATTACAACATCACACTTTAAGATGAATGTGATGTTGATGCAGATATTAGAGAATAGACTGAGTGAGAATAATATCGCTGTATAATATAACCGAATGATTTAACTAGTTGAGCAAAGATGCAATGCAATTATAAATAATATCTGATGTTTTTGTTAACATTTATTTTGAAGATTTCACATTGTGTGGCTTTACGTTTTAAGGCTACAGTAAAAAAAAAAATGCAGTGCACAGGAATACACTTGCAACTAATGGAAATCGTTTTTCAAAACACTTATCATAGAATTAACTGATGATGCATCACAAGTTATCGCATTTCCTCCATATCATCCTTAGTTTTAGCTGTCATAATTTACTCCCCCAGTGCCATCATGTATATATTTGCTCTATAATATTTTTATACACTGATTTGCAATGTGAAAATAATGACAGTAAAAGTTGAATTTATCACTTTTTAAATGCAAGAGTATGTTAATGTGCCTCTTTTTTTTCTTTGCAGATTTTCATTAACAATGAGTGGCACGATGCGGAAAGCAAGAAAACCTTTCCGACCATCAATCCTGCTACTGGTGAAGTTATCTGCCAAGTCGCAGAGGGGGATAAGGTAGATGTTTAAATTATTACATTTATATTGAAAGAATAATAAATGTCTTAAACCAACTGGTTTGCTGGTCTTGGCTAAAATAAGGTCATGTCAGGTTAAACCGGCTGAACATCAAGATTTTTTTCTCTCTATACAATGCAGTGGAGCAACATGATCACTTTGTGTGAGGAATAGACCTAAATGTTTTTAATTCACTTTGCATTTTTTGCACTATGCTGATGTTTTGACTGTACTGAGTTCAGTCAGTGTGCGGCCAGCCTCCTCCTTGCTCGTTTTAGTCTATATTTCTCTCATGTTTGTCGTTTTGCTTGCAGGCAGATGTGGACAAAGCGGTCAAGGCTGCCAAACAGGCCTTTAAGCTGGGCTCTCCCTGGAGACGCATGGATGCATCGGACCGCGGGCTGCTCTTGAGCCGATTAGCAGACTGCATAGAGAGGGATTCTGCCTATTTAGCTGTGAGTCTCTCAGACGACCTTTTCCCTGAATGCTGCCGTGTAGACTTTGAGCTGATCTAGTCTATGCATTAAAGCATATTTGTAGTATGCTTCTGGCCAAAGGTCTCACTTTTATGAATTATACAATTCACATCTGCCTTTCAGGAGGATGTAAATTGGATTTTAAATATTTACATACATATATACACATACATTATATATATATATATATATATATATATATGAAGAGTTCAGATGCAAAAGCCTCTAAGTGGCAAAGTGGCAATTTTCTTCTAGAATGATCATTTTTATCAAGCTTGTATATTTAAGTTCAGTGATTTCACTTAAATGGCAATGATAATTACCTATTAATTGTTATTTAAGTGAAATTACTGAACTTAACCCTTGTGCATCAATTTAAAAAAGTTACACATAGGTAAAAAGAGGACAAAAATGTCCATGTCAAAAACCTGTCATAAAAACGTGACTCTTTGGAGCACAGACTTAAGTTTGGTATCATTTTAAAGAAGACCCTTTGCAGATTATTGCTGAAGTAAAAAAATAATAATAAGTAAATCCAAAAAAAAGTTATATAGGTATAAGTTTATGAAAATTATTTTATAAAAAATATATTTTTTTTTAAATCAGGTTGAACTCAAAACTGCAATAAAATCAAAGCCATAAATCTAAATAGGTTGTGTTCCAAATTTTAGGATGATATCTCAAAAAATGAGCTTTCAGTAACAGTTTGTTTGGGCGTATTAACATATTTTCCCCATTGGGTCCCCACAAAACCCCACTGGAGCTCACAGTGATTGGATTTGAATTTGCAGTTTTTCTCTCTCAGTATTATAAACACACACATGCGCACACACACACACATATTTTTTATAACACACATACTAACCACACTCTGACATCCATACCAACACAACCACACAAATATTGTTGCATAATTTATCCAGTTGGCTCTGTAGTATGCCGAAGCAGAAAACAGGAATAAAGCGATATTTGTTTTATTGGTCAAACTTAAAAAAAATGGCAACATCTGATAAAAAATTGTAAAAAATAAAATTTTGAAGCCTTGCCATCAGAATGAAAGCCTCTTAACAAAGATTGCATAATTTTATAGTTAACTGAACCGGGGATTAAAAATGGCAGTTTTAATGGGTTTTAATGGGGACATTTTTGTCCAAAAGGCGCTGAGAGGGAGTATTTTTTGTACCTAATGCAAAAAATATTTTTTTAAGAAAATGACAGTGAAATAGTAAAATTCCAATAAAAATACACACCTGTGCCAAGTTTTTTGCAGTTAGCTTTAACACAGGCAAAGTGATCAAAAAAACAAAACTGAAAAGGACAAAAATGTCCATAAGGATGCACAAGGGTTAAATATACAAGCTTGATAAAAATGATGATTCTAGAAGAAAATTTCGAATGGCACTTAGAGGCTTTTGCATATATATGGGGGGCGGTCACCTTTTCACTCGCTGCATGCTTATGACTTCATTCTCCAGTGATTTGTCTGATTGATTCAGATGAAGTTTCAGAAAGTCTTTAGCAGAAGTGCCCCTATTATGCTCTTTCAGGTATTACCTTTCATTTCTCGTGTTATTTATTTTGTGAAAGTAAAATGTCTGCAAGTTTCAAAGATCAAAGTGCAGATAAATGGAGTTATTGTCTCCTAAATGAAAGAAGTGATTCTGACATGAACGAAGTCGTCAGTAACTCCAATCTTGAATATATATAAATTTATATTATATAATTGAATGCTTATAAGTAGGGCTGTGCAACGATTAATTGTGATTAATCGCATCCAAAATAAAATGTTGTGTTACATAATATGTGTGTGCTGTGTATAATTATTTTGTATATATAAATTACGTATGCATGCATGTATATATTTAAGAATTATTTGCATGTAAATACTGTATATATATATATATATTCTATTTAAATATTTTAGATATGAATAACACATTTTCTTAAATATATACATGCATTTGTGTGTATTTATATATACAAAATAATTACACATAGCACACACACATATATTATGTAAACACAAACTTTTATTTTGGATGCGATTAATCGCTGTTTAATCTTTGCACAGCCCTAGTTATAACACACTGTTAGTTCATGGGTCCCGTCAACCTCATTTAAAAAAATTCTTTCATTGTTAAATACCATTTGATATCAGTTATACATATCTGTAAAAAGTGTACTCTTGATCTTTATGTTAAAATTATTTGTATTTTGTTTCAATAGGCGCTAGAGACTCTTGACAATGGGAAACCGTATGCGGTCTCCTACAGCGCGGACGTGCCCATGGTGGTCAAATGCTTGAGGTGAACTTGTTGTCGTCGTGATGGTTTGTCCACAGTGTTTTCTAGTTAAAACGGGCATTTCCTTAATATTTCCATTACATAATACAGATTGCAATACAGTAATCACTCGAAGTCCTGTCTCTATTACATTTGCAAGTTACTAATCACGTCTGAGCAGTTTTACAGCACTCACAAAAATATTTAGCCCTAAATTTAAGATTAATGTATTAAACCAAATAAAATGTCTGTACATTTGGGTTACACCATTTGACATAAACTAATAAACATAATTTTTAAGTACCAATAAACTGAATGTGTTTTAATCTTAAATTACATTAAATTGACTTAAAATTGAATCTTGAATTAAGTTGAATCTTGTAAAACTTACAAAAAAGGTAAAAAATGCTTAACTTTCTTTTTGATGAGTTAAAAGTAGCCTAATATAAAAATTGTCAAACGAGTAATCGCGATTAATCGCATTCAAAATAAAAGTTTGTGTTTACATAATATACAGTATGTGGGTCCACTGTGTATAATTATTTTGTGTGTATATATATATATATATATATATAAATACACACATGCATGTATATTTAAGAAAAAAATATTATTTATATATAAAATATTTATATATAATATAAATTATATATACATCTATATACATTAAAATATTTATTAAATATATACAAGCATGTGTGTGTGTATTTATATATATAAAATAATTATACACAGTGCACTCACATATATTATGTAAACACAAACTTTTATTTTGGATGCGATTAATCGTAAGTTGTTGTAACTAATTGGTCATGTCATTCTTTACAGTGTAGGCCTAAATGTTTCTTGAGTGACTTATATATTTCTTTGTTGCATTACATAATGAATCTCTTAAATGATTATCCTGTTTTTGAGCTATTTTCATTCTTTTTAAAATAAAACAAAAAATATTTAGACATTGCCTTTTAAATGGCACTATATTGTGGTCTGCATCATATCGTGCTTATCGCATTTCAGTATTTCCAAAGGTTGTTTATAGTGACTAGTGTGCATGTAAATCTGACAACGTGGGTGAATTCAATCAGAAGCTCTGAACTCTGAACTGTGTGTGTGTGTGTTTTGGTTGTTTGGTTTTTAGGTATTATGCTGGCTGGGCAGACAAATGGGAAGGGAAGACCATTCCAATTGATGGTAATTACTTTTGCTACACGAGGCATGAGCCCGTTGGAGTGTGTGGCCAAATTATCCCTGTAAGTAGATGCTTTTGGAGTTTCAGAAAGCAATGTGTATTTGCCGACTAATATAATAATATACTGTCAAACCCAAATTATTCAGACCCCATATATATATATATATATATATATATATTTAATATTTGTTTTACTAGTGGGTGCAGGACACTATAGTTCATTTATGTAAGTGAGGAGAGCAAAATAAAGTAAACTATGACATATTATACCTAACAATTCTTCATACAGTGACTACTAGTAACATTTATACAAATTTGGGACCAGAAATGTTTCTGACACTTTGATGTGATCATGTTTTGCTTCTGTGTTTTTTCATTAATTGCTAATGCGACCTTTTTACACCACAGACTGAACAATGAAGCATTGTTAATTTGTTGACCTAAATTGGCGTTATCTAATTGTGTAGTAGTTCACTTTTGAAAAAACTTTTGCTGATAATTTACTCACCCGCATGTCATCCAAGATGTCCATGTCTTTCTTTCTTCAGTCGAAAAGAAATTAAGGTTTTTGATGAAAACATTCCAGGATTTTCTCCATATAATGGACTTCAATGGGGTCCAAACGGTTCAAGGTCTAAATGACAGTTTCAGTGCAGCTTTAAACGACACCAGACGATGAATAAGGGTCTTATCAAGCGAAACGATCACTCATTTAATCACTCATTTAAAAGTCTTAACATCTCCTGTTCAAACTTGTTCATCAAAATGAACGAATCTTTTTTCGAGTCGTTCATTTCGTTTGTTGATTTTTATTCAGTTATTTATTTTTGAACTGACCGCTCGTTTCTCTAGATAAGACCCTTATTCATCGTTTGGTGTCGTTTAAAGCCCTTTGAAGCTGCACCGAAACTTTCATTTGGACCTTGAACCGTTTGGTTCCCATTGAAGTCCATTATATGGAGAAAATCCTGGAATGTTTTCATCAAAAACCTTAATTTCTTTTCGACTGAAGAAAGAAAGACATGGACATCTTGGATGACATGGGGGCGAGTAAATTATCAGCAAAAGTTTTTTTAAAGTGAACTACTCTATATTCAAATGGACAAAACCAGTGAAATATCAAGCTCTTGTCATGTGTTTTTACTATTTTCTACTATAACTATAACGAATAAGTAGGGGATAATGTACATCCAGCCAGTTGTTCTCTCAAAATAAAGCCTGACAGGCTGTTTAAGAGATATGGTACATACAGTCATGTTTCACCTGTATATTGCGATATATATATTGATATTGAATTATTGTCCAGCCATACAGTAGTTTCCCTGTACTTCTGTCTTTCTCATGTCGTCTTCTCTGGATTGTGTGTTTCTTCCAGTGGAACTTCCCTCTGGTGATGCAGTCCTGGAAGCTCGGCCCGGCTCTGGCTACGGGGAACACAGTGGTGATGAAGGTGGCGGAGCAAACGCCACTCACTGCCCTTTATATCGCCAGCCTGATCAAGGAGGTGACCGGCACGCCTACTGTATATTTGCACGCTGAGGAAAATCCTAGTTGCAGAATCATGTTTATAGGAACACACCGGCTTTTTTGGACTTCACCGTATCCCCCCGAGTAAGATAAGTCCATACATGCCCTTCTCATCGCGGTGCGTGCCGTAACTCTATCTGACGCACCCGTCGCTAGCCTAGCTTAGCACAAAGACTGAGTTAAACGGCTCCAGCTAGCTTACTGCTCCATATAAGTGACAAAATAACGTCAATCACATGTGATTTGTATAGTCACAGCGTGTACAAATAACAAGGTCACATGAGAGGGACACATCTAACTGTATACATACTGGGAACTATATTCTCAGAAAGTGATTAGCGCAAGACCTGAGAGACGCACCGTTGTTACTTCCGTCAACAAAACCAACGTGACTAGCTAGTAGCGAACGTGACCAGTGATCCAGAGAATGTCTAATATGGGGAGAGCTTCCATTCTCGGTAAACTTCTGGCTCCTGAACTGGTTGCAGTTCCACTCTGGGTCCACATGAGGGCGCTCACAGGACGAGTGCAGAATGAATGGAGGTCTATGGAGATGTACCCCTCAAAATCCCCTTTTCTCAGGATATAATTTTTTGTCTAGTAATTTGAACGTTGTATTCGAAATTAGATGCAAAGAAATGACACATTGTTGGGTGTTAGATTTTTTAGAGTCACTTATTTGCTTTAAAATGTCAATGGCGTCATACACATGGTATAACCTTAACGGCAATCTTTCAGTCACTTTGGTGCTTTCGCGCTCTGCACTTTCTGTTCTCTCGAGACAGCGGACACGGGTAAATACACGTGCTAGAAGAGTTTTTGTAAAACTAAAGTTCCTCACATTGGTCTCGCTTCACTGACCAACCAGAATGCTAGCACGTTATGGGCAGCAACAACTCAACCTGGAAGAAATCGAAAGCACATTAGTACTCGTTCATTCAACTTTCGACCTATAACCCATGATGAACTTGCAAAACTTACAATCAAATCTGAGATTTCTCAACGGCAATCGGGTGAAAGAGACAAATTTAGCCGTCTTGCAACCATTTTGCACTCATGGGCGATCGCCCCCAGTGGAACTCTGGTGGAACTACAACTAAAATTCGGTACAGTAGGACTTAAAGGAGTAGTTCACTTTTGAAAAAATGTTTGCTGATAATTTACTCGCCCCCATGTCATCTAAGATGTCTATGTCTTTCTTTCTTCAGTCGAAAAGAAATTAGAGTTTTTGATGAACATTCCAGGATTTTTCTGGAATTTTTATGAACATTCCAGACGATGAATAAGGGTCTTATCAAGCGAAACGATCGCTCATTTAATAAATAAATAAAAAAGTTTAAGTTTTATAAGCTCAAATGCTTGCCTTGCTGCTTTCAACGAACGAAACGAGCGAATTGACTCGGAAAAAAATTCAAACAGGAGAGACTTTGTTATTTATTTATTAAATGAGCGATCGTTTCGCTTGATAAGACCCTTATTCATCGTCTGAAATCGTTTAAAGCCCTTTGAACAGTTTGCACTGAAACTCTCATTTGGACCTTGAACCGTTTGGTTCCCATTGAAGTCCATTATATGGAGAAAAATCCTGAAATGTGGAGGAGGAAGATGTAACCTACATTCATGAAAATAAAATATATCAAACACGCAGTTTTTGAAAATTCACAATAGCACTATGCTATAGTATGGTTTTAATACAATTTGTGCAGCCACTTCCAGTATTCCAGGGACTAAAAAATTGAGTAATTTAATTTAATAGAGGAATTGTGACAGCCCTAATAATAGGCTATAATAGTGAAGCTGTAGTTGAAACCACCATCAAGTGCATGATCATTGTTGTTTTGCCTAAACACCTTTCCATGATTTGCGGTAGGTGGGTTTCCCAGCTGGAGTTGTCAACATCATCCCAGGAATGGGTCCCACAGCCGGAGCTGCCATTGCTTCTCACATGGACGTAGACAAAATAGCATTTACTGGCTCCACGGAAGTAAGCGGTTTTTCTTCAATAATGGATATTTTGTGGATATGAAGTACAATACTGTACACTCTGTCATAACCTTGATAGAAATGATACTTTCTCTCAGTGTGTGCCATATAACATGTTGTTGGAGTTCTTGTTCAAACACTCTTAGAGGAAATGGTTCCATCCCCCACTTCATATATGGAACTCCAAAATGGTTCTATATAGAACCATTTTTTTTTTTTTTTTTGGTAAAAGGTTCTATTGGCCAAGTACGGAACCCCAGGGTTCTATATAGAACCCAGAGGAACCCTTTTTTTAAGAGTGTATAGAACCTTTTAGGGGTTCCAAATACGTAGCGCTGATAGAACCTTTTAAGGTTCTATATAGAACCTTTTCTTCTAATCGTGTACAGAAATCTTATTACAATATTTAAAACTTAAATATTTGGACTTAAAATTGGCACTCCATAGCAAAATATATAAATGACTATCTAAGAGCAAATTTGTTCTCAGTTTTTGTGAAGCATCTACTGTGTCTAAGACTTTTTGGTAAGAATGCCAATCTTGGCGAGGTATTAAAGGTTTGTTTGTTTACACAAAAATGTACTCATTTTCATGTTGTTCTAAACCCAAAAACCATTACATTTTGATTACCTAAAGTCCTAGCAATGGAGGTTTCCTTTAAAAATATCTTCATTTGTGTTTTGTGTTTGGACATTGAACGCAAGACTTTAATTTAAACTGCAAATATAATATTGGTTTGTGTTATTATGGTTGAATAGGTAGGTCACCTCATCCAGCGAGCCTCAAGTACCAGTAATCTGAAGAAGGTCACACTGGAGCTGGGCGGAAAGAGTCCAAACATCATTTTATCAGATGCTGATAGTGAGTTTATCCGTTTATCCTGACACTTGCAGTGGTTTTGCCAGCTGTTTTCAATAGAAAGTGGCTCAAAAACTCTAAACTGTCAGCTCTTTACTTACTTTTTCTTGCTCATATACTGTATTTTAATATAATATATAGGCGGATGTCCCCTGTCAAATAACAAAACAATTGTGATATAGGGACTGACAACATGTTAACCAGCAGTCCTAAAAAGTCGCTAAATTTGCAATTTCCTTTTATATTTCTATGGCTACTCAAAAGGGTCATGATAATACATTTTATTACTATTATTTTATTATTACTATTATTTCCTGAGGTCCATCTACAATGTTAGTACAGTCATGATTTAGTAGTACATGACCTGTCAACCCTTTTAATTATATAACTGATTCACCTTCATGTTGTACTTAAACCTGTAGGACATTCTGTTTTGTACAGAGAAGATTTTAAAGGAAACTTTTTACATTTTCAGTAAAAAGTACATTTTAAATGTTTTTGCCAATAAAATGAAAGCAAGTTTGGACACCAAGACATTTACAAAAAAAATACCTTTCATCCACAGAAGAATGAAAGTCATACAGTCTTGGATTAAAAAAATAAGAAAGTAAAATTTGATTCCTCGCGTTTTTTAATCTCTCTAATTCATGTGTATTTGCATTTGCAGTGGAGGAGGCAGTGGAGCAGTCCCATTTCGCCCTCTTCTTCAACCAAGGCCAGTGCTGTTGTGCGGGCTCTCGCACATACGTACAGGAGAGCATCTACAACGAGTTTGTGGAGCGAAGTGTGGAGAGAGCTAAGAAGAGGGTCGTGGGAGACCCTTTCGACTTGAAGACTGAGCAGGGCCCACAGGTGAGCGAGCGAGCGATTGAGTGAGTGAGCGAGTGAGTGAGTGAGCAAGTCAGCGAGTGAGCGAGTGATTGAGTGAGTGAGCGAGTGAACAAGTGAGTGAGTGAGCGAGTGATTGAGCGAGTGATTGAGTGAGCGAGTGAGTGAACGAGTGAGTGAGCGAGTGATTGAGTGAGTGAGCGAGTGAACGAGTGAGTGAGCGAGCGAGTGAGTGAGTGAGTGAGCGAGTGAGCGAGTGAGCGAGTGAGTGAGTGAGCGAGTCAGCGAGTGAGGGAGTGATTGAGTGAGTGAGCGAGTGAGTGAGTGAGTGAGTGAGCGAGTGAGTGAGCAAGTGAACGAGCGAGTGAGTGAGCGAGTGAGTGAGTGAGCGAGTGAGTGAGTGAGTGAGCGAGTCAGCAAGTGAGCGAGTGAGTGAGTGAGCGAGTGAGTGAGCGAGTGAGTGAGCGAGTGAGTGAGCGAGTGAGTGAGTGAGCGAGCGAACAAGTAAGTGAGCGAGTGAGTGAGCGAGCGAACAAGTGTGTGAGCAAGTGAGTGAGTGAGCGAGCGAACAAGTGTGTGAGTGAGTGAGCGAGCGAACAAGTGAACAAGTGAGTGAGCGAGTGAGTGAGTGAGCAAGTGAACAAGTGAGTGAGCCAGTGAGTGAGTGAGCAAGTGAGTGAGTGAGTGAGTGAGCGAGAGAGCAAGTGAACAAGTGAGTGAGCGAGCTCCGCCCCCTGTGCCGGGAGCAGCAGCTCATTTGCATTTAAAGGGACACACAAAAACGCTGTGTTTTTGCTCACCCTCAAAAAGTGTCAATTTTAACATGCTATATAAAAATATCTGTGGGGTATTTTGAGCTAAAACTTCACATACACACTCTGGGGACATCAAAGCCTTATTTTACATCTTGTGAAAAGGGCATTTTACCACCCCTGACCCCTTTAAAAGAACATAAATGTAACATATTTTTGAATCACTCAATCAAGATCATGTATTTCTTCTCTGTACTCCAGGTCGATGAGGAACAGTTCCAGAAGATTCTTGGCTACATCAGCAGTGGGAAGCGCGAGGGAGCCAAGCTCATGTGTGGCGGGGGGGCGGCAGCTGATCGCGGATACTTCATCCAGCCCACTATCTTCGGGGATGTTAAGGATGACATGACAATTGCTCGGGAGGAGGTGTGTGTGTGTGTGTTTCACTTTTTAACGTATTACTAGGGAAAGGCCCTATTACCATCTAGTGCGGTTCCATTCTTCTTTTTTTCCCAGATGTGCTTGTTTAATATTTCCTGCTTAATAATCAGTCCTAATTAATTAACTGTTAATAACGACAATGAAAAAATTTTAAATGTTAAAGTTCAATCATGAAACTCTAGGGGGCGCAGGCTGATCAGTCCTTTGCATGCAATCCGTGAGCACTCACATCATTACCACATGGCACAAGCTGATTGGCTCTGCTGATCCAGCAGCCAATGAGATTGCTTGCTCAACATTTAAATAGTCTGGTTCAGGGTTGGCTGTAAGCTTGTTATGCAGTGTGCTCCTTCAGCTACAGGATTTATGGACATCAGCAGCATATTTTACGCAGTGTAATAATATTGATATAATAATATTGCACAGTTTATGGCATTCTGGTCTGCACACAGATGGGTGGTATAAGATGTACATCTAGTAAAATGATATAACATGCTATTCCCTTTCTGTACTGTTAGATCTTTGGCCCTGTAATGCAAATTCTGAAGTTTAAATCTCTAGAAGAAGTGATTGAGAGAGCCAACGACAGCAAATATGGCCTTGCAGCAGCTGTTTTTACCCAAAACATTGAAAAGGCCCATTACATATCCAATGGCCTGCGTGCTGGCACTGTGTGGTAAGTGTGTGAGGTGCGCTTTGTTATCTTAAAGAAAATAGATATCTTGGATATTGGAATATCAGACCTCTTGTTCACATGAGGCTTGTTCTTGTGATTTGATTTGATTAGGATTAATTGCTACGACGTGTTCAGTGTGCAGGCTCCCTTCGGAGGCTACAAGGCCTCAGGGATTGGTCGTGAGTTAGGACAGTACGGACTTGACAACTACACCGAGGTCAAAACGGTAAGGTTTTACCATCAGGAAAACAAAAGTGCGCTCATTATTCATAATTCACTCATTGTAAACTTTAAATGTTATGCTTATATCTGGATTATAATCTAAAATAATGCCAAAGTGATTGACTGCTTTTACAGTTTCTTATTTCAAATTGTCAAGTAGGTTATTATTAGGCATTTATTAATGTGTTTATTTGGGCAATGATCTGTAAATTGCAGATATCATTAACTATGCACTCATTTTTATTTACTAACTCTTTTCCTCCACAGGTTACAATTAAGGTCCCTCAGAAAAATTCATAAATGGAGAAATTCATTTAGAGAAGCCGTCATCGAACGATTTGAGCTGTGACGGACATTATTGAAATGAACATTACTCTTTAAATTTATTTCATTAAATCAAATAATGTCTTAATGTGTACTGAGAAAAAAATAAATAAATATTACTTTATTTTTTATGTATAATCATCATATATATACATACACACACACGATTAGTACATACAAAATAAACTTCTTACAATTATAAGTTACGGAAGTTTTTTGATTATCCATCTGATTTGTGTAATAAATGGTCCAATTATTTTTATAATTTTTTTTTCCTCATTCATTTATTCTTAATTTGCATAAATATTTGTCCTTTTATGATTAGATTTTTTGTAATAACATGCAGAAGAAAATAAATGAATATCAAACAGTAACAGTCTCTGTGATATTGCAGCATTTATTGTTAGATATGATTTGATGACCTGCAAAAGAAACAAAAATAAATTGAAAAATGTTTGGTTTCACAGATTAAACATTTATTTATTTATACTTTATGTTTGTTCATTTTAGAACAAATTTGTATTCTCTCCTTCATCATGAACACCATACTCTGTTAAATATGGTAAAACTAGTGTTTTTTGTGTTAATAGATGGATATGCTAATCATTTAGTGCTAGGATATTACTATAGGCAAATCCCATTTGACGTATTTGTTAATTTAATTAATTTTTGTGAAATTCCTAACGCATTTGTGAATCTCATTCTATTCATTTGTGTTTTGTTTTTTGTAGTTGTTTTTTTGTGAATCTACATTTAATTCAGGATGGGAATCTATTTATCTGGAAATATGAACCAATTCTTACCCTGTATATTACTGTGGTAAACTAAAAACACAGTACCATTAGTATCATTGAGATACTATTATAGTTTGTATCAATATTTTTAATTTGTTTCAAAAAATTATGGTTTAAATTTTTGTTAACTATAATAATACTGGTATAAAACACGTTTCACACATTACAATGACAATCCAGTAGTTGACATATTCCCTTATTGAATCAACAAGAACTTACTACTGCAGATTTAAAACCTACGAAGTTTTAGTCATAAAAAAGTGGGAATTTCATAGCGATGCCGTAGAAGAAACATTTTCCTAGAGTAGATACTAAAGAACTTTTTTCCACTGTTTTAAGCTTTTGAGCCGTGGCAAAGGTTTCATTCAGCCCAATGAAAAGCATATTTACACTGTCTGAATCGTTCCCTATCCCCTAAATAGTGCACTATGTGCCATTCACCATGTAGAAAATAGTAGATGTGTGAACAAGTGACTGATTTTAGCCACAGCTTCAGCATCTATTTATAATGTAAGGGGCGGATCTTCAGATTCTAGAGAGCATTTGATTGGACAGAAAATCTGATGAAGCAGAAGTGCAGTGATGTCATCAAAATCATTGAGAGACTAGTTTTGACTGCTTATATCTTCTAAATTCGAATTCTGTCATTGTTTTATAGATAACCGTCAGTAAGACCAACATATTAAAACTACTAAAAGCTAAAAAAAAAAAATTGATTTTTTTGATTTCATGAGGACTTTCGTTTTTTTATTTATTTTTTTGGTAATTGGATTCAAAGGTAATATACTAAAAAGTATAATGTTATAAATGTACATACATACACATATAATATTAAAAAAACGTGATTTACGATACTGATGACCGTTAAAAAACGCGTCATCGTCACACTATGTGAAAGCTCGCGCTCCTCTCCGTTAGGCGGCGGAATGAGCCTGGATCTCTTGCTTTGCAGAATGTGGCGTGTAATAAAGAAGAAAAATCTTCCTCAGCTTTGGATCAAAGGTAGCACTAGCACCTTAGCAAACAACCCCAAGATAGTATTTGGCCTCTATGGTGCTTTTCAAAACACTGTAAAGCGCTGAATCCTGATCAGGCCAGCGACGTTATCAGAACTAGCACGCGCATGTGACGCCATGAGAGCGAGAATTAGCATCTGCTGTGAGCTCATGCTACATAGCTAGCTGCTTCTAATAGGCATTACCTTTAACTCTTTTTTGTCCTTCGTCGGTTTAGTTACTCAGTTGTCAACAACATTGTAGTCAATACTGGTTGGAGGTACAATAGCTTCAACGGTGGATAGTCTGCGGTACTTTTGCCTGTGAATGTGTAGCTAAGATGTTAGCCGAACACGCATAGCCTTGTGACATTTAATGCCAGTTCTGACAAAGAAAAGCTCTGGTGTTCAAAAGTTCATCGGACAGCATGGGAATAAAACACGAGACGGCATCTTAGCGCTTAGTAGACTTCGTTCAACATCACGATTTTGGTAAGATCGCACCTGTACGAGCCTGTTGAAGCCAGAAAGAGAAGATCACGATTAACATCATGTCCGAGGACACCATCGTGGACAGGTTCATTAAGGTAAGCTGGCTAATTCATGGACATAAAGTAAACAGTTCAGTCTTTCCATTTCTGTAACTTCTAATAACTGTATTTCCATTAAATGACGAGTTCCACTAATGAACTGCTGTCTGTAAGTTACATTGTCTTGCATGTCACACGGCTACTAACCTAAATAAATAAATCAGAACATTGACATGACATATCAATTTGAGTTAAATTTGTTTATCTGTGTAATACATTAAATATTCCACCAAGAAAACAATTTAATAAACAAAACAATCCCAGTAACAGTATTGCAGTCAGAATATTACAGTATGTTGATGTCATCTGAGGTCATTTGCACTGCAATGCATCACTGAGACGCACGGTGGCGCCACTTGGGTTTAATTGAAACTGGAGTAGATTTGTCATTAGTGACATATTTAATTTTTTTTTTTTTTTTTTTTTTTTAGATAATGATGATTGTATAACAAATAATGAATAAGTACATGTATATCTGAAGTTGCTATATCAGTACAAAGAATACGCATCCTTTTCAAAGTGTGATCATACAATTAAAGGGATACTCCAGTTTTTTGGCAATACGCTCATTTTACAACTCCCTCAGAGTCAAAACAGTTGGGTTTTACCATTTTCGAATCCGTTCAGGCGATTTTCTGATTTTTAGAAGAATATCAGTAACCAGACAGTTTCTGGTCTCATTGACTTGTCAATAGAGATAATACTCTATTTTAATAGTCCTAGACGTCAGTGTTTATATCCAGACTATAAACAATTATCCCAGTCGGCTACTTGTTTTTTGGTTGTGTTTTGTAATGGAAATAATGATACTGTGACTGTGTGGTTGAAAAGACCAATGCTGGTTAGATTACTAACAAATTATTGTTTCCAAATTGCATGACAAATTGTAATTGGTAACTTTGTTTACTTTTAAGATTACTGATTCTTTTTGGTTTTGAGAATAATCTCATTGCAGCAAATAAATTCAAAAGGGAGATATCAGTGAATAATCAACTTGTTATAATTAATTATAAATATTTGGATCAGTTGAATTATCTTGATGTTAGGGATGCACGATATATCGGCCAGCATATCGGTATCGGCCGATACATGTTCTTTTTTAATGTTATCGTTATCGGCCTGGTAAGAAAATTTGGCTGATATATTAAAGCCGATAAATAATGCATTATTCCCTTCAGCTGAGACACTTGTTGAGAATGTTTTTGAATTTCTTGAAATATGATTGAAATCTCTTCAAAAAATGAAAATATGGTTCGGGACAACATCTGTCATATCGGCTATACAACACTATAATGAGAACATCATTATAATTGTGCGCATGGATTTAATTGTGAGACTTTTGTTTTTGTAATCAGGCTCTCAAAATTAGATAAAAATTTGGATTTAAGTTTATCGGCCGATATATCGGTTATCGGCTTTCAAATATAAAGAATTATCGGTTATCGGTATCAGCCAAAATTTTCATATCGGTGCATCCCTACTTGATGTAGCTTAATTTATACTACAATCAATTAATCTGTTTGTTCCGCGACCACTCAGTATTGATCATCTACCAATTTTGTGGCCACAGAAAAATAACTCCTTCTTAGCATTAGGGTTGGGTATCGAGAATCGAGTATCGATTGGAACCGAGACTAACTTTTCGTTTTTCCCGTAATTGTTCAAAAGTAAAAATTTCGATTCGTAGTTTCGATATTCACAGTCCGCCGAGCGGAAGAAGAAACCGCGAACAACACCAACGAAGAAACGTCTACCGGAAGTGTTGGCATAACCACGCGAGTCGAACATGAGTACCTTACATCGGCGATCCAACGTAAAGTGTGGCTTCACTTTTCTAAAAATAACGAAATCTCGGCAAAATGCTAAATTAGTGACAAAAGGAGTATTTTTACAGAAGGAGTATTTCCTTCAGAAAGGCCGTTGGTTAGCAAGGTTAGCTAAACTTTTTTGACCCTGCCTCTTAAAAGAATCAGAATCGAGAATCGTTAGGAACCGGAATCGAAACAAGGAATCGGAATCGGAATCAGAATCGTTCAAATTCAAACGATACCCAACCCTACTTAGCATGTAGCTTTGATCGCATTGTACGATACTTGCAATGCCTTATGCCTGGTTCAACTTCAGATTACACGATTTTGGCACGATCCGTTTGTGGTAGGGTGTCGTGGGGGATTCGTAAACGACAACGGGCGTCGGGACACAAAATTTGTATAGTGTGTGTCATAGCGGACGATAACTGACGCCTTGTCTGTGATGCTTTTTTCGGTCCTCCACGACAGTTTCCGTCAGGAATTTGTGTATGTGCATGTATGTGTGCGTCACGTGTGAGTAAATGTGAATGAGTGAGTGCGCGTCATATTGAGTGAGTACGCGCAATCTGACACAATGGCTATCGTAACAGACCAAAAAATCGTGTAATCTGAACCAGGCATTAGCCGTTGAACAGGCGTCCGGATGCAATCTCAGGAGAACTCTTGATGGCTCAGCAAGTCGATGGTGTTGAAGTTGCGATCGATCACGAAGAAATGACGATGAACTTGCCGTGTTAGATTGACCGTAATGGTGGAGGAACATACAGTGGTTGTAACTTGAGGCCCCTCCGGCTGCGCACCGGGGGAAAGGTCCCGCAGTCGGACTGGATGTCCCCACTCTTTTCACACAAACAGCAACCAGGAGGAGGAGGAAGAGGAGAAGGGTCAGTGGGACTTCTGTGGAGGTCACTCCTCCAGGGGGTCAGTGAGCCGATGTTAACTTAAACTTTCGAAGGAAAAGTTTATGACCCTTTGAGCATGGTGTTTTGCATATCAGAGTGGGCTGGCAATTTGTGTCCTTTCATACTTTGCGAATTAATTTACTTTAAATTAATTACGAATTAATATAACAATAATACAATGCTTGCTATGAGGAGGTGATGTACACCAGTGTTTCTCAACTGGTGGGTCGGTCAAAGAAAATTTTTTTTTTTTTTTTTTTTTTTCTGAAGCAAGACTTTTATTTTGAAACATATGTGTAAAAGCTGTTCTGTCAAATACAGATACTCAGTATCTTCAGTCAGAAGAGATCTTGTCAGGCTACATGTCAGTAGTAGGCGCGTTTCCATTACAGATTTGCGCAAAACTTTTGTTCTAACTATCAATAAAACTATTTTGAATTGACGGCGTTACCAATCGATGTTATGCGACCAAAACGATTTTTATTTCGTCATGGAAGGTTTATATATATCAGAGCACTAGACATTATTATTATTATTAATGGAAGGAGACGTGGTGTTATCCAAGCACACGTTATTCGCCAGCGTTTTTTTGTGTTCACACGCAAGCGATTTTCGTTGACGATGACCCGAGTGAACATGCAAATTCATTCCCTGATATTAGATGGCGCTTAATGCAAAACCGAAGTACCCCGGAACACAAGGTGGCGCTGTGCAACTGTACACTTCTGATACTCGCTTGTCACTCAGAGGAAGAGAGCAAATGTTCCGACAACAACGAGACCAGCAGCTCTACATTCATCTTGCCTTGCGTCTTCTTCGTCTTATTTCTTTCCGGCAGTGTAGACGCTACTTGGCGTATATCTCCTTCGCCGTTACGTATGGGTGCTCGGCAAGACCGTTTTGTGTTTGAGCACCCCCAAGTTGTGTTTTACTGTAACTTCAGAAGCTCATGACATGTGAGCGAAAGGGCCAATCTCATTGGTCGGATAGTTTTTGAGGCAGCGTGTCAAACAGCGCAGTCTCACCCCAAAAAGTCATATAACTGACGTTTTGGGACGTCTTTTGACCATACGTCAATATTCGCCTTTTTAGGGCCCCCTTAAACGTCGGTAGATGAGGTTTTGGGATCCTAACTCTACCCCAGACCTAAACCTAACCCGTCACCTAACTGACGTTAAAGGTAAAGCGTCAGTTGTATGACGGCCCGGGATCGCCATCTAGCAACGTTTAAGGGGGCCCTAAAAAGGCGAATATTGACGTATGGTCAAAAGACGTCCCAAAACGTCAGTTATATGACTTTTTGGGATGAGAATGTGTTGTCAAACCAAAAAAACAAACCGGAGGCGGTTTTAAAAAAAAAAAAAATGACGCTTTTATGCGTGGCGTTTTTCACGTCGGTGTGCGCACTCACATTGGCGTCCTTTGTTTAGTCACAAAGCTTTAAACGTCAGCGAAATTCATCCCGGTGTGAACAGGCCTTTATACTGTGAACGGCACATATGAGGAGTTTCTCTGTTTCTCCCTCGTTTCCGCTCCGAGGTCTTGATTGTGACATTTCTTTGAGGTTTAGAATCCAGTACTCCTGTAATTCTTTTGTCTTTTATGAATTTAATAAAGAACTCTATCTCACAACACGCCATCTAAGTCAGCTGTCTGTAAATGCGCCAAAACTGTTTCCATTGCAGTTTTGCGAAATATTCCTTTTTCAAATTGCCTGAAAAACCACTTCATCATGCGAGCGTGTAAACTCTTTTTTGCGATAAACAGAATTTTTTGACGTGTTCTCAATTTGCGCAATTTGAAGGGTAATGGAAACGCGGCTAATGTATTCTAACTTAATTTTCGTAACTTGTACAAGCGTCACAGTTGTCAATTAATGTACCAATAAATTACGCCACTGCTACGTGTGTTTGCTGTGAACGGTTTGCAAGCAGGTTTGGTGTTCATACTATTTATCAGATTCAGTGTCTGTATGTTTTATTAACAGTTCATGCTAGTATCGTGTATTTATTTCCATGGTAAAATACCACTTTATTTTCACTCAGTGTTTTTTTTATTTTATTTTTTATATGTTTTTAAATGACTATTGTGGCTCATACCAACTTAATTTTATTGTATTAACAAAAAAGCTACTGACTGCTATTTAATGGCTTAAAATGTATGCAAGTGTGTTAAGTTAGGTGGGACAGTACTTGTTTTATAATATTTTTAGGTCTGTCAAACGATTAATCGCGATTAATCGCATCCAAAATAAAAGTTTGTGTTTACATAATATATGTGGGTGCACTGTGTATAATTATTTTATATATATATATAAATACACACACATGCTTGTATATATTTAAGAAATATTTTCATGTATATACTGTAGATTTATATTATATATAAATATAAATATTTTATATATAAATAATATTTTTTTCTTAAATATACATGCATGTGTGTGTATTATTTATTTATATATATATATATATATATTCAAAATAATTATACACAGTGCGCACACATATATAATGTAAACACAAACTTTTATTTTGTATGCGAATAATCGTGATTAATTGTTTGACAGCCCTAAATATTTTATATATATATTTAGGAATTAGGTTTCAATGGCTAAAAAAAACGGGTCATGGGAAAATGGCCCATGGTCAAACCAGTTGAGAACCACTGATGTACACCGATGTGTAGGACATTAAATGAGGATTATTTTTATAGGAAACTTGGTATAGATGAGGCTACATTAACAAGTGGTTCTATCATAAAGCATGCATAAAACAGTATACAATACAAAAGACACTGTACAAGACAGAGATAATCTTACACACGATGTCCTGGAGATATGCATGTTCATTCATAGAAGGTTTGTGTATGAATTAATGGAAAGCAGTGGTTTTATATGGGCCTTGTGTGTCTTTACTATGGCCTGTGCTTTTGCTTGTGGCCACCTTCCCTCACCTGGGATGTCTCTGATGTCCACTAGTTGATGGACTAGTGTCAGCCAGGGGGAAAAACTGATAATGATGATCAGTGGAAGAGCAGACATCTCGGCGCCGGCTTGGACCGCTGCTTGTTACGGTCTTGAGGCGTCTGTTGGATTATTCATTAAATATAATGAATAATTGTGTCTGATTGGTCCAGATGCTACATCATGATTCCCAATTCAGAAACCAACCATTACCACTTATATTGCAATAATCAATTATATGTAATGCGTAATATATAATAATGTTGATGGAGTGAATTGAATGAACTGTTCCTGAACGATCTGTGTGTTCTTGTTATAGGAAACATCCATCCTGGAAGAGTATAACATCAATTGGACACAGAAGCTGGGAGCTGGGATCAGTGGTCCTGTCAGGTATGTGGCTATGTCCAGTTTGAAGGGTCATGTGACCCTTGACCACAATTTAAAAAAAAAATTAAATTGAGATTTATAAATCATCTCAACACTGAATAACACTGAGCTTTCCATTGATGTGTGGTTTGTTAGGATATGACAATATTTGGCCGAGATGCAACTATTTGAAAATCTGTGGGTGCAAAACAATCGAAACTTTGAGAAAGTTGTCCATTATGTTCGTGATTGTTCTGCATTCACTCACAAAAATAAGCGTTTTATGTATTTACTGTAGGAAATGTTCAAAATATCTTCATGGAACATGATGTTTACTTAATATCGTAATGATTTTTGGCATGAAAGAAAAATCTATCTTTTTTTTTTTGACCCATAGAATGTATTGTTGGCTATTGCCACAAATATACCCGTGCGACTGGTTTTGTTATCCAGGGTCACGTATTTGTGTAAAATAAAGAGTTGTACTGTATGTGTTTTCCTGTAAACCGCATAATCCTCCACTAGCAGATGTAGTTATTAGCCTCTTTCCCACTGTAGATGTAGGTGTGTGTTTTCAAAGTTAAGCCAAAATAGTTTTGGTGGACTGAAATCTTTTCCTGAAACATTGGGGGAAAAAAAGTAGAAAGAAGTTTTGCTAAATATAAAAGTCCACCTTCAGCTTGAGGTTTACATGTCTTTTTGCTGTGATATCTTTACTGATTTTGTTTTTTTAAAACGCAAGAATAGCTTTTGGTAACACTTTAGTTTAGGGTCCAATTCTCACTATTAACTAGTTGCTTATTATTAACATGCATATTACTACTCATTAGTTCTTATAAAGCCTTATTCTGCATGACCATATTCTACATCCCCAAAAAGTGTTTTGAATTTTAAAAAATCACAGCTTCATCTGAACGTTACAAAACTTGGTGACTTTTATGGCATTATGTATGTGAACACACAAAAAAATTGAGGTCATAATCTGAGCATGCTAAGTGGCCTTAAAAAAATAGTCACACTTGTGGTCTTAGGTCAAAAATGACCCCCATAGGAAATGAATGGGAAATTGGTAAGAACACAAAAATTCACAAATTTTTATTATTATTTTTTTTTTTACATTTTTTTTTTTTAAATAAAAAATCTTTTTTGAGATTGTTTAAACTATATTCAAATCCACAAAAAAAAAAATGTGTTCATAAATTCACATGCTGGGGAATTCACATGCCTCTCCATAGAGAGCTGTACATGCCATCTAGTGGTTACACCATGATTCTACGCTTTTTCTCTATACTGTAACCAGATGGTGCTAATTTTCTTCAAATTTTTTTTTCTGAAGGTCTAGACTCTATATTAAACTAAAATACTGGATTAATAATTTTTTGAAAAAAATAATATATATATAGAAAAATATATATATTTTCCATGGCAAAAATAGACCATAAATATTAATAAATTCAATCAAATTGTCTCAAAATACTAAATTACAAAGAAGAAATATTATAGAACAAAAATAAATTGCATTGGTTTTACTGGGATGGAGGAAATTTAATTTTTAGGTGTCCGGTCACTTTTGACCGGGAAGATAACATGTGTGACTCCGAAACGAAGAGCACCTGAGGGTTAAAAAAACACCTTGAAAAAACACAAATGCAAACTTTTTTTGTTGCCTAAAAGTTCATTTTAAAAAGTTTTTTTTTTATTACAATTATTTATATCGACCAGACTTTACTGGGTTGAGACATTAACTGATGAATTGATGTTTTTGTTTTTCAGGGTATGTGTGAAGAAGTCGACACAAGAACGGTTTGCCCTTAAGATCTTGATTGACAGACCCAAAGCACGCAATGAGGTAGTGAGCCCTGTGTGCATGATTTAATGACTTGTATTTGAAGAACTTGTCTTTCTTTTCATGTTAGAGGTTAAAGGGATACTTCACCCAAAAATGAAAAATTAAGTAATTATTTATTCAATTCTGTTGTTCTAAATAATGTTGAACACCCCTGTTTCTTTTATGGACCTTTTTTTTTATGTTCCGCTTGTGCTCGTCCATATGGCAAACTTTAAAAAAAAAAAATGCAAAAGTATCATCACAGGAGTGCGTAAATAAATAAATTCTCCTTTTGTGGTCCATTAAAGAAAGAAGGGCATAAGGCATTAGAACAACACTTTTCTTAGTAAATGACTTAATTTTCATTATAAAGTGAGCTATCCCTTTAATAACAGCATCCATCTGTCTCTAGCACAGGCTGTGAAGTTGAATTTGAAATGTCAGACTTTACAACACATCTTTAAATGAACATCTTACACTTTATTTGCAGGTTCGGCTTCATATGATGTGTGCCTCTCACACCAACATTGTTAAAATAATTGAGGTGTATGCCAACAGTGTACAGTTTCCTCATGAATCCAGTCCAAGGTAGTGGAGTGCAACATGTGCAGTTTTAAGACAGTGTTTCCAATGATCTAACTACCTACAAATATAAATAATCTGTTTTCTTTACCTCTTTTTGAAAGGGCAAGGTTATTAATTGTCATGGAAATGATGGAAGGTGGCGAGTTGTTCCACAGAATAAGCCAGCACAAGCACTTTACAGAGAAGATGGCCAGCCAGGTCACAAAACAGGTAGAGCAATCATGGTCCATATAGGCCACGTTATGATTTTTTATTATTATTATATTTAATATTATAAAAAATGTGCACAGAGCAGTACAGGTTCATACGAGGATGATAACTATGATAAAGATAAATATATAGTATTTAGGGATGCGCCGATATGAAGTCTTTACATTTGAAAGCTGATTGACCAATAAATCTAAATTCAAATTTTGATATACTTTGAGATAAAGCTTACTATTGAAAGTCATGTCCCAAACACTTCAAAATAAATCATACACATTCAATACAGTAGCTTAGTTTGAATAGATTCCTTAACTTTTAAAGTGAATTTTGCACTCATATGGCCAAATTTCTTTATTAAAAAATGGTAATGCTTTATAATGTTTCATTTAGTCGGCATTAGTTAACGTGGTCCAAGACTGAACAATACTTCTACAGCATTTATTAATCTTAGTTAATGTTAATCTCAACATTTTCTAAGACATTTTTAAGATCCAAAATTGATGATTACAAATACAAATAACTGCTATATTATTTTCATATACATTATTATAAATAGTCTCTATTCATTTTGGTGGACTTATTAACATTATTGTAAATGGAACATTATAAACATCATAACTTGCACTGGAAACTTAAAATGCAGTAAATCAAATGACCTATATTTGTATTAAATAGTTTTTTAAAAACATTTTTACAGATAAGCCTTGCATTGCAACACTGTCATTCATTAAATATTGCACATCGAGACCTGAAACCGGAGAACCTGCTCTTCAAGGATAATTCCCTGGTAAGACCTGAAACCAAAATAATGTTTTGTTCCATTCATTAAAGTGTGACTGAATTGTTACTCCAGGGATGATCTTGGTCATTTCTGACAGAATAGAAATGCTGCTTATAAAAAATATTGATGTGTTTTAAATGCATGTGATTTAATATGGAATGTTTGTAGCTCAATCACATTGCTATCTACATTAATAATTCGTCATACCACTGTTATTTTGTTAGTTAGAATTGAGACATTTTTTTATTTCCAGAATGCATGAATTTTTACAATCCTAACCTTTATAAAATTATTTTTTTTTAATTCTCATCACGTGAATTTTCTAACTTTAAGATTGTTCTGAACTAAGCAAGTTATTCCAGTAATCAGTAAGGACAATTCATTTTACCACTGTTATTTTGTTAGTCAGAATTGAGAGATATTGATAGATGACTCATTTATATAACACGTCATAGCACAGTGCATTTTTCATTTCCAGAATGCATATAAAGATATATAACATGTCATATCACAGTGCATTTTTTATTTCCAGAATGCATATAAAGATATATAACATGTCATATCACAGTGCATTTTTCGTTTCCAGAATGCATATAAAGATAACTCGTTTATATAACATGTCATATCACAGTGCATTTTTTATTTCCAGAATGCATATAAAGATAACTCGTTTATATAACATGTCATATCACAGTGCATTTTTCATTTCCAGAATGCATATAAAGATAACTCGTTTATATAACATGTCATATCACAGTGCATTTTTTATTTCCAGAATGCATATAAAGATATATAACATGTCATATCACAGTGCATTTTTCATTTCCAGAATGCATATAAAGATAACTCGTTTATATAACATGTCATATCACAGTGCATTTTTTATTTCCAGAATGCATATAAAGATATATAACATGTCATATCACAGTGCATTTTTCGTTTCCAGAATGCATGTATTGTTACAATCCTAACCTGTATAAAAAAATATTTTTTTAAATTCTCATCCCGTAATTATTTCTAACTTTAAGATATTTCTCAATGAAGCAAGTTATTCCAATAATCAGTAAGGATATTTCCACTATTATATTGTTGAGTCCTGTTTCTTATGCCCCATCAGGACGCCCCTGTTAAACTGTGTGATTTTGGTTTTGCCAAAATCGACCAAGGTGATCTAATGACCCCACAGTTCACTCCATACTACGTAGCACCGCAGGTAAGACCTCATTGTCCTCTTATAGATGTAAACTGTTCTCTTTACTTTTTAAGGATCGTACTATATCATCAATTCCCGTTTCCTTAATCTTTCCAAATAGTTGAATTCAAAACTTCCTACCTGGTCCAATTTAAATGAACTGCATAGTCTGGAAAAACATGTCACAGCAAAATAATGAGATCACTATAAAGAAGTGTATTTTTTATTAATGACTAACTGTATTAATTATCCTACTTATTAGTTGGCTATTTACCTAAGTTATGTAGAAATAAAATATTGATTTGAGTTCAAAATGTATTATTTTAAAGCCTCTTCTAAATAATAATTGGTCTGCTATTGAAACATATGAAACAGTCCTAGCAACAAGACGAACACTGCATGAATATATAAATACAGTAATATTTATACTGATGTCGTCTGTGGTCATATTCATAGCACTCGATACCTGTGTCAATCAAGTTTGCTTCGATTTATGTGTTGAGCTCTACACATGTGCACTGTTTACATGTGATCGTCATATAAAGAGATAATCCGATTTAATTGTGTCTCTCTTCAGAAGACTTGAAATAAACAGCACAAAACTTATTTATTATGTGATCTAACCTTCTTTAATAGGTGCTGGAGGCACAAAGACGGCACCAGAAAGAAAAGTCTGGAATAATACCTACCTCACCCACCCCTTACACTTACAACAAGGTATACCTTATGCTTCTCAGTGTTGCTTGTTCTTTCAGTATTTTACACTTAAAGCCAAGTTTTAAGATCGTTTCGGATGAAATATAACAGTTAAGATTGAAATCTGCTGGCCCGAGAATTTTTTGGTTTCTGTGTTAGCTGAAACTTGGAAAAGGTGGAAACTTTTGGTACTGCGCCCAAATAAAATCTTGCTCAAAGCAATTTTTTTTTAAAAAGATTTCAGCCTCAAATTTTGAAAACAACTTGTTTAGGTTTATGCCTTTTTGATTTTTAAGTTTTATGAGTAAAATGTTTTGGAAAATATATATTTCATATAGAAATTGAAAAGTATTTTGGTGCATTTTTCCATTATAAACTTCCCCTAAAAATACACACAAAAATATATATTTTACTAAAATTCATCCTTTTTATTATATTTCACTATTTGTAATTAGACAACTGACTTGATGGCCAATGGTCATTTTTAGTGTCTATTATCCACTATCTTATTCTTGCTATAAAGTTTTTGAACCCTTTGAAAATATCTGGATTTCAGTGTTTCTTACTCTTAAAATTATTGTGAGGTGGTCCTCATCAATTATAAACAAACATTTAAGCTGCTCCTACAACAATTATTGAGGCGGATAATTTATATAAATACAATTTTTAATCAATGGCCTTTAAATTCATAAATAAAATGGCTTTGCTACTAAAAGCTTTTTTTTTTTTTTGGTCCTTTTAATCTTTTAGATAATCTTTTTCAACAACCCCCAGTCAATGTGTAAACCGAGGATATTCTCTCATTAATAAACTTAAGTTTGTTGCCAAAGTTTCATAAGATTATGCTTAAAAACGTCACACTTTTGACTGCGATCTACTCATGCAGTCTTTGTTCACACGACTTATCGGCTGAAGGTGTTTAGCTTGCTAGCTGTGAAGATTCCTCCTTACTTCATGTTCATTTCCGCTCTTAGAGCTGTGACCTATGGTCCTTGGGGGTGATCGTCTACGTAATGCTCTGCGGATATCCTCCGTTTTACTCCAAACATCACAGCCGCACAATCCCAAAAGACATGCGCAAAAAAATCATGACGGGCAGCTTCGACTTCCCAGAGGAGGAGTGGAGTCAAATATCTGAAATGGCCAAGGACATTGTCCGCAAGTGAGTCCGCATCTTTTCATTTACGTTCTGTTTTATTCCTCCTTATTCAAGTGCCAAAAACGTGTATTGAATCTTTTACTGTTTATGTTCTGTCTGGGAGTCAATGGCAGCAAATTTAAAATGTTCTGAAATTTGCCACAATTATCAGGGTGGATTTTATTTTAATATCACTTTCTCAAATCCTCTAGTGCCACTAACAGGAAATGTAAATGAATTGAAAGCTGTGAAAACAGTAGATTTTTCCCTTTGATTCCTCGTCACACCGAGTTCAGTGATCGAGTCTTAAAATCCTTCATGTTTCATGACTTTGTCATTGGCAGAATACCCTTATCAATTTAGTTGACAGCACCACTTATTGGTTATAAGTTGTGATGCTGCTTGCATCTTAATTCTCAGTTGAGATTGTTTAAGTCATGGTTTTGAGGGAGAATAATCTGGCCTCAACTGAATGATAAGAGATCCAGAGTGCAATAAATAAATGACGTTTTAGTGGTGTAAGCCAATGCTTTGTTTCTCACATTTTGTAGAAACAAGATCTAACATATTGTGTTGCATTAAGGCTACTTAAAGTAAAGCCGGAGGAGAGACTAACCATAGAGGGAGTATTAGCCCATCCCTGGCTCAACTGCACTGAGGCACTGGACAATGTGCTTCCCTCTGCTCAAATGATGATGGACAAGGTGAGCTCCAAAGAAAGACCAGATTTAGGGTGTGTTCACACTTGGCAGGTTTAGTTTGATGAAAACAAACTCTGGTGGGATTGCTCTGTTTGTGAGGTTCATTTGAATAAGTGTGACGCTGCCATCGCAGGGATCTCAGACCGCTTCCAAACGAACCACAAGTTATGACCGAAATATGAACGCAACATGGACCAAAGACAAGATGCGAGCCTATAAATGACAGAAAGCTCAAGCTGGTTCCTCTACGTTGCCCATCACCGTTCGGTACAGGCGTCAAAAACGCGTCTCCTCGCCGCAGATCTTCATTTGTGTGCGTGATGGAGGGATTCCCGATGCTGTTTTTACTCCTTTACACATTTTATAAGCTCTTTGTGAGTTCTCAGCTGCTAAAAATACCATCATATGCACACACATACAGTTGTAAATATGGTAAATATGATCAAAGATGGCCTGCATTGTTTATCCTTATGATCTTTCATTCAAAAAATTCGCAAAAATCGAACATTTCATGTGAAAGTGGAGGGAAATCACATTATGAAATGAATGCCCTTCTCCAACACATTGGCCACAATTATTGGCACCCTTTTATTAACCTTCAAATGGTCTTGGTTTCTTGTTTACACTTTTGGTCTTCGAGGTCTATACGACCCGAGTAATTGCACAAAAAATATACATTTTGAATCATACAAATAATATATCATTTTGTTTTTTTTTTACTTCTCATGTATTAATTAATTTTTGGAGATATAAACTACTTTTGTATCCATATACACCATTAGCTTTAGAATTAGCATATGAAATATTATTTTTTTATGATGCATTGCATTTATGCTCTAGTACTAGGCCTTCATTTCTGTGTAAAAATTTTCAGATTTATGCCAGTTTTTTTTTTTTTGACACATCAAGAAAATATATATATATATATAAAAAAAATTTTTTCACATTTCCCATTCATTTCAATGTGGGGTCATATTGACCCCGAAGACCAGAAGTGTAAACATTTTTTTACATACCTTCAGAACAACCGAATCAAGCCCAGTTTTATTTTTGTGTAATGTATGAAAAGTCACAAAATCTTATTCCACTGAGATGAAGGAACCTTTTTTTTATTAAGTAAAATTCGATTTTGGGTCATATAAGACCCCATGAACCGGTTAAATA